>LPNX010834004.1:265068-633327 GCA_001517045.1 Pseudotsuga menziesii
CGGTTTGGAAGATCTTCAAAGTCTACATGTTAAGGCATTGACCAAGCTTTGCTAAGCTAAGGTATTTGTATCCAGTTAAGATTAAGTGGGAAAGGTACGTAGCTATCCCTTCCATTATAGAGGCTATATTCTTGGAGTTACATATTAGCTTGTAAGTTTTTATATGAGTTAATTAGGTGTTTCTGTTAGCTTCAATTTTTCTGGCCTATTATGAATTGCTTGTTTAATATCATGGAACCGGTAAGTATGTTAATCCATGTGTGTTATTTTAATTGTCTTCTTTGTATTGCCTCCTTATGGGGATCATTGTAACGTTAAATCACTAGCATATCCAACCATCCATTATATCATCATCTTCCAAACATCGATCATTTCCACTCCTAAAATCTGAGTTTTCATTGTCATTTCATTGCTGGTTGAAGGCATGTAAATTTGAGTTTGAAGGCTGATCATTTGAAGAAGCATAACATTTGCAAGCAATCGATGGGATGCATTTTAAATAAGGTTTTTATTAAACTCATCCCAAATGGTAGTGACCTAGATCTAATTACAAGCTAGAGGCCCATCACATGTGTTAATGTCTCATATACAATTCTTGTAAAGGATCTTGCTCCCATGATTAAACATATTCTCTGTAAGATTGTTCATCCAAAACAAGCTGGTTCATTAAAGAGAGTTTCATCTTATCACTCATTTCTTTTTAGATATTATATTCTTAATTCCAGCAATAAATTTTCTGACATTACTTTGGATACTAGGATGTGCAGGTGGCATTTTGACATGCCTAAGATTCCTGAAGGTTCTATAACAATTTTATCTGATGCAGGGCTTGGGATGGCCATGTTTAGTCTAGGTGAGTTAGTTTTAGACTACAGCCTAATCTCTCTATTTTTTATTCTGAAAGATAAAACTTTTTGTTGATCATTGGAAGCCCTGAGCCAAGAATACTTGTTTTCGCTAGTGTTTACCAATTGATATCTTCTTGACATTTTCCTCTCAAGAAAATTGCTCTCTGAAAAATTGAAGAATTTCTAAGACTGCAGATAATTTATGGAAAAAATAATATTGTACATAATATTGAAAAGCATTTCATGCATATGTATTGTTATTGTTTCTTATAGTTATTCTTGTGATAATATGCAATCAATGTATCATGTATTCCTCTACTGTCAACAGAAATAAGTAAACTTGCTACAAGGTTCCATTACCGTCTCATTATTCTCTAAACAGTTTATAACCTAGAGATTTTATCTTGCATAAATAGAGACTAACCAATGATTTAACCCCAATTCCAGAAGATATTGCAGGCATTGTCCAATGGCTATAAGGACTATAGAAATAAAATTAGGAGTGAAACTATGTTTCTAGCTGTGGGAATTCTGAATCTTCTCAAATTTTTTTGGAGCAAAACATGCAGAGCTTACTGCAAATTATTCACAGAAATTTTTGGATGACAGGCTTATTCATGGCTCTTCAAACAATACTTATACATGCATGTGCAATTGGAAATGATTTGGTCTGGTTTGACTTGAAGGGTAGTTGAGATAAAAAGAAATTAATTAAATCTACAGTTGCTATCTCTGGCACTTGCTTTAGATCATATCAGATCCTACCTGAACTGCGGACGTGGACCAATACAATATTTTCTTTTTCTTTTTTTTTGTTTTTGCATGCATTTATAACGACCTATTACGACAATTACAATGGAATTTGTTTCTCCCTTTTCTAATTGTTATTAGAAAACAAGTGTGGGTTAATCATTCTTAGAGCTGCAATTGAGCTATACATATAATACTAGTTTGTTATCCTATGGAAAAATACACACTTTGTGCTTATAATCTTCTTAATTGTTTTGAGTACAATATAGCTTGGGATCTCAGCTTGCAATCTGTGAGGATGCTGATCTGTTATTTTTCAAGATTTGATTTAAAAATTGGAGTGTCAAACCACTCACAGTTCTCAATCTGAATCTAAGAATTTTCTTGTGCAGTTTTATTAGAGTTCCAGAATCCACATAACAATTCATGAATCAGCCAGTGTCCGAATGAATTAAAAATACACTGACAGGTTCTTACCAAATTTCTCGGAGCCATTGATAAGAATTTTGATGATGCAATCAGGATTCACATGAAAGTCACAAACTGATGCAACTATGGGCTTGCCAACTAGTCATCAGTCTTCGTGTAATATACCCATCCTTCTTAGGCAGTTCTGATGTACAATACTTGCTCAAAATACAAAAATAGCACTAAGCAACTATAACATTTATTATTATTTGGAATTTTTGAGGCATGCATAGAAAACCAATGTGACACCAAGATAGATACAATGTTATTAGAACATGATAAGTGCATGAAATAATAAGAACAGATGCTCTATATTTTCATCATTTAAATGCAATATACTGTTATTAATTTATGATTAACAACATCAAGAAACGATGATAACAATAATTAGAGGGAAGAAAAGAAGATCCACATCCACACCAGACACAACATTTTTATTGAACTGGAGTAAAAGTTCTTGAGATACAAAATATTGTAGCATATATTAACACCAAAAACATGAAGATGCAAATTACTTTGATCTTCCTATATATTGGTCAACAGGAGATACGGAATGGTTGTCTGTTGCAGCAGTATTATGCCTTTGCCTTCTTCCAAACTGTTTGTTTTTAAAACTCAAAGTTGTTTTCCAATTGTCATTCTTTTGTTTTCAGGCAATTGGGTTGGCATGGTGCCAACGTTGTATTTTCAGTTATTCTCCCCAATCCTTTATGGATCAGACCTTGCCAATTCGAGATTTTTGGTCCCACAAAAAACTTAAGGATATGAAGGACTTGATCTTTGTAAGCTCTGTCTCTTGGTTCTTGGCTCTCAACTCTAGCTCTTGGATTTTAGCTTTAGGCTCTGGTTTTGGCCCTTAGCTCCGGCTCTATCTCTTAGCTTTGTCTCTCAGCTCCTACTCCAGTTCTTGTCTCTTCTTATTCCCATTGGAGGTTGTTACCATACAAGCCTTTTGCTTGCACACAATTGTGAAACCACCCTGATTAAATTTAGACCAAATTGCTTCACTCAGTTTGCAACGTCAAGTTCAATCTTCTACAACTTGATTGCAGGTTGCAGGATGGAAGCTTACATGTTCCATGAGGTCATGCTTTGGATTGCAAAATGTTACAGGGTAAGTGATCTCAGGTTTACTTATTTGAAGCAGCAATGTGATAACAAGAATGGCTATGTAACATCCCCATCCCTTAGACCGACGAAGAGGACGGGACGAACACCCAAAAAAATGGGAAAACAACCCCATGAACACAAACACGGATTAGATGCTGAAATTAGAAACTTAACATAATGCATACAAGGGTGCATTCCATCATACAAGATGCACAATCCATCAACATACAGTGGAAGAAAACACACATACACTTCCAACATCCACATGTTCATCATAATTCATAAAACAATAGATAAAATTGCAAAGATGAAATAGCAATACTTATTTTTTATGAAGGATTCACCCTGCAACCAACTACGTCACTGCAACGTTCCACCCAATCGTAGGCCAGCATGCTCATCAATCTCTTAGCAACACTGCCACCCCCAAGCTGGGCGTGATTCCTCAAGGAATAAGGGACAATGCAGGCTTACACATAGCCATGGAGACACAAAGCATAGCCAAGCCAACTCTGTTGGGTTTATCAGGCCATCAGGGAGCTAGGATAGGCTAAATGCCAAGCTGGTGGCATCAACACCAACTTGTCATGCATACCCAGCCTCTAATCCCACTCACAGCAGTCCAAATACCAACCACTGCATACCGCAACAACACAATCCCTTCACAGCCCTGTGAAGAAGGCAAAGACAACCAAGTGACAGTCCCAAACAAAGGAAAAACACAGCTCAAGCCCACAAGGAAAATCAGAGTTGTTCTTGGCCCTAGCGTGGCCAAAAAAACTCAACAGCAACCCAAAACCAGGGTATATCAACAACCCAACCCCACAATGAATGATAAACAACATGCAACTCCTCAATGCAATCGCTGAAGACAAAGCAACTCCCGCATGGGAATGAAAAGGTCCAATTCTTAGCCTGGACAGGAAAAACACACATGCAAGCCCCCAAGATGTAAGGCAGCACAGTTGACCAACATGGGGAAACAATAGCCCCAGTCTCACAATGAAATAGCGGAAAAATTACACAGTCTGACAGTGGAGAGAAACCAGACTCTCGACATGGACCGAAGGGAAAACACAACCGCAGACCACAGTGGACATTATGCACGGCCACAATCGACAAGGAGACGTATACATACCACCGAAACTGGTGTGAAACACACAGGCACACAGCCCCGAGTGTGAATGGCTCTTGCACCTGAAATTCCTGAGTGGTAGCCACGATTTCACCTGCTCCCTGCGTGAGGAAAAACCAATGCAGAATCTCCTGTGCATGAGGAGAAAAACAGAACATCTCCCTCTCTACGTGAGGATCCCTACATGAGATCGAACAGACCTGCCTATGCACATGGATGAACATGCCAACAGGAGGACGAACAGACCCCCATGCGACGTGAAGAGGAAGGATCCGTTGGTGGAGTGGGAACATGGGCAAGGACTGACAGTCCTGCCACAACCACCACCACTCAGCAATAACTACCTCAACCAACAAAAACAAGACAATAAATAGGTTGGATGAGACAAGGGATGATGGAAAATCAACAAGGTGGCAACACATGGGTTCCCCCCCCCATAGACCAAGGTTTGACATCCCCCACCCCTTATCCTTTGGAATCATGCCCTTTTCATTCAACGTTGCACTGTCATAGCTAGTTGTGGGTTTATAATGATTGATGTGCATATTTACATGATGCCAAACTAGGATGTGCCAAATAGCACGATTTACCATCGGCAACTACCCCTATTGCCGAAACATACACAACCAAATCGATGGTGGGGATTTTGCCTTTAGCTCCTCACCATGATTAATTACAATATATACATCATGCAAACGGGGTCAAAATCGGGGTGTCACATTCCCCTCCCCCTTGGAATAACACTGTCCTCAGTGTTCCAATACATAGGAATACATATACAATTGCTCATCAAAATTTCAAATTCTTTTTTTTGCAGATCTGTCCCGCGTTCAATCATTCACTTTGAACATTCAGGACCAAGCCCTTTGGCTTCCACGAACTTCTCCCGCTGGTTCTCAGATTTCAGCTTATCATGAAGCCTAGGATCTTTGTGACTAATGTCCTCATCATGTTCCCTCATTGGGCAATCCCGGCATAAATGATGTCCTCCGCATTCCCAGCATTTCACTGGCTGCTTCATCTTTACCTGCTCAATTTCTTTTGAGTCTTCATGCCTGAACCGTTTCCCAATGGGTCTCTTGGATGAATGTCCCATCGCTGATCCACCTTCCTTTCTTTTGCCGATTGCTCCCAGAAGGATTTTCACCTCCATTTGCAAACCAATAGGGTCTTGCAAAATCTGGTGGTTCATTTCATTCTACCTTTTCTGTATCTTGAGCATCTCCCCAAGATTTTCTTGGGTCTTGGCAATCATTTGAAGGAGACTTCTAGCCAAGTCCAACAACCTTTGATCTACTGCCATGATCAATGTGCACCACCTGGTTTCACTTTTCTCACCTGTGAAATGCACCATTGAAATTCTGTCAGACCAAGCATAATATAGACATTAAAGTCAGTTAGTTAATTACCCAATCGGCATGACAGTCCAAGCCTCATCAAGGAGACTTTCATATTTTTCATGCCTTCCCCAATAGGCACACGAGCTCATTCATGTCCATTCTTGGGTAGGGAATTAACCACTCCAGCATTCACAATTTACCTTCAGCAAAAACACACATTCCATTTTCAGTCTTACATGCATTCAACAATCTTTTTTTTTCACAATGCATAAATATATATGTATATATAATTAAAAAGGGAAAGAGAGAGCAGCAAGAGTTTTTTTCCTCTTTGTTTTGTTCCATCCTGGAACCCACACCACTATGGTGGCTTTTCAGCTCTCAGCCTCTTTCACTTCACCGTGAATGCTGGACCAATCTCTCTTGGTCATGATACTTAGTGTCTTCAGTCCATTCTAGACCTCTAAACCATGGAGTCTCTCCACATGGTTTTTCCTGAACTTCTAGGAACCTCACGGTCTTACTAGCACCTTTTTCATTGCCGCTCATTCCGAGCTTTCCAGGACAGTCACATGTCCACATGCACCTTTAGGATGCCCTCATAGTCCTCGCTTCCAGCAATACCTATATCCAAACATTGAATAGATTCACATGCTTAGTTTATTCTCATCGGTTTTATCTCTAGAACAAGAGTTTAAAACATCATAACCAAATCATATACACATGTATATTCATAAGCAAAATAATCCAATACTTATCTATATTGTGTGTTTCCTCGTTCGTCCACAGGATCTTGCTTCGCTTTGCAAGCCTTGGGATCACCTATGGACTTGGATGTTAGGTCAGCATGCAAGCTACTCCGCAACATCCTTTTATATATATATCAGGCACAGTCAAGCCAATTCATCAAATAATTCATGTCCAGCCAGCACATCCACATGTTGACTGGGCTTGGAACTTTACCATGACCATTTCCAGGTCTAGGATCTACTGTGGATCCTCAGGCATATCACAACCCAACATACACTTATACCAGCACACACTTATATCAACAATAACCCTTACTCCGCAACCCCTCACAACAACCATTTACCTTTAGGGTGCAACACTCAACTGCATCTATTTAGCCTGTCAACACAAGCAATACAAGCAAACTCGTCAGCGTTATTGCTCTAAAACTATAATCACATTTCTCATCATTCGCTATCAAGTATTGAGACACTAGGAGTGCATCCACTCCCTAGGGTGTAATCAATATTGAAAACCCTTTCATGATCCGACATCGGAAAATGTGCACTCTTTTCCGGTGTGTGCCATGTAGGCCCTATTCATACTCAAAAAATTGGTCATCATGGAAATAAAATCAAAACATGTTCTGCATATGGAATTTAATAATTTGACATGCATATTCTTAGCAAGGGTCATAGAACACTTATCCATTTGTCGACGCAGTATGCCTTTGTTAATGAGGAATGGGGGATCCTTCTCTGAGTTAATAGTCCCTCGGTTAGCCATCCCAACTCCTTTTACATTTCATATCCACACATGTCTTACCGACATAATTTATACCATCTCACTCATGTTACTACCAAACATGTAGTGCAGATGAGACATTTTCAAAATGTCCGATGGCGTTTCACCCGAAACCCATTACTAAGGGAAAACCTTCCCATGAAGTTTGGCTTCTGCAGGCCATCACACATGATCTTCCTGCAGTGTGTATCCCTGACACATTCATCAAATAGCCAAACAGTCAATCACTATCTGGTAATACAATCCAAATTGAATGTTCCATAACCAAACAATGACATTAGTAATCAAATTCAATAGGAATTTGCAACTTTGTTTACTACAGAAATTGATTTGCGTTAATTGTGGGTCTCTTGTAAGAAGCACTACTATGCCCATTATAATTTTATGCTTACTAACATAACATGAATACCCACTTACCATGCGTCCTTCTGACACAATCTTATACAAGCCAATAGTGATTAGTAGTCGTCAGCAATTTCTTAAATCCAAAATTCACAATTCAAATTTAATAACCCATTATGCATGCGGACTATTCTCACAAAGTTTGGCTCTTTCACATGGTATATTCTAGCATTGGTCAGGGTCTTATCTCTCACTGCCATGCTCGAAATAATCTACCTGAAACCTGAGCTTCAATCAACCAAACACAATCTTATGCAAACCAATAGTGAATAGTAGTTGTCAGCAATTCCTTAAATCCAAAATTCACAATTCGAATTTAACAACGTATTATGCATACCAACTATTTTTACAACCATGAGACTTTTCTCATACATGGTAGATTCTGGCATTGGTCAGGGTCTTACCTCTCACTGCCATGCTCGAAGTAATCTACCTGAAACATGAGCTTCAATCAACCAAACACTTGGTAAGTCTGGATGCATATAACCTTTTCATTGCTACAACCATCACTAAAGCATTTTCAGAATTTATAAAATTCAAATACTTCCAGCTGTTAGTCACATCAATGTATACCAAAACTCATTTGCTTCACGCAAACATCAACATACTATCATTTGCAAGGTATAGTCACATCATTCATGCAATTAAATGAAAGGTTTAGATACTCCTTACTTCACACACGTATCATTCATACCACCTTGCTCTTCCATAGAGCATTTCTAGCAGCCAATTGATCATGACTATCCTGCATTCATAAAAACCTTTGAAATGGTTCCTGAATTGTCATCAATTCACCATTTCAGCCATTAGTTATTGATAATATCACATGCACTCATCTCAATGCGTTCATGCAATGCATCACAACATTTGCACCTTTACTTATGCAATCAGTCACTCACACCCTTCATATGCACACATTCAATGCATAACTACAAGATTTATAAAATATTTTTAACGCATATCCATTCAATGCTACCTTGCATTGATTCGGGAATACTATGCATTCAACATACCATGCATAGCCTAACCATGGCTACTTCATATAGGATGCATTACTATAATCAATATCATCAGTACTTACTTTTCTTGGGCTACTAAGTTCAATCAATAGATACAGTCATGACACCTTTCTATATTCAAACATCCACATGGTATGAGGTCTCTTACCTTTACCATTCCATGGAATTTGTCATAAGCAAACTCTTACATCCATGGGTCCTACTTACACCCTTGGCATGACCGATTTGGTTGGTCCTTGCAGGAGATTGCATAATTTGCTCACCAACTTTTGTCAAGGACTTGTTGCCTTATCCCTTTCTTCATAGGACTGTTGGTCACAATCATCAGCATCAACAACATATTCAGCTAGGTCCATGTCATCGCTGGTTTTTCCACTAATGTCAACACCAATGCAATGATTATCATTAGTGGTTCATTATGAATATATAATTTTCAACATTCTTACCAACATGCAATATCCTATGCATGCAATACATAGCTTCATACATTTCAAGTATGAAACTTAGGAATGTAGTTATAATCATCAAGATAGGGTTTTAAGGAAACTTCCCTTTTCAAGTCTTTCATCCTTGCATCGAACTCCTCTTCCACACAGCAGCTGGTTAGCCTTCATAGTCCTTGCCACCTCTGGCATGCAATTGTCCATATTTTTCCATTTGATAGCAGTGGCCATCATTAGCACTTTGCTGCTCCATGCTCAGATTTTGGTGACTTACCCTTGTTCCCTACTGGATAAGATTTCCAACGCCTATCGACAAGCTTCATTTCGACCTCGGGTGTGAAAAACACACCACTTCTAAAAATGAATACTTTCACCAAATCTCGACATTTTACACACCACTGTATTTGGTCTGAGTGCCACTTCAGCCACCTATAACTCCACTGAAAGACAGCTGAAAAATCCTGCTGACAAACAGTCAAAATCTGCTGGAAAATCCCCTTTGAAAAACTCAAATTTTCCTTGTGTAGAATCGACTCTCATTTCATCTATCCATCCGATGTTTCGAATCCCCAAACAGATAACATCACCCACCATTTCGAATCCTTAAACCACTAGCTTCTCCGCTGTTCATCAGAAATCGGATCTTCTAACCTGTCGAATGGCTAGTTCTCTAAGCTTCCGACACTTCGGCAGTTTGATCTTCTAAATTTTTTCGACATTTTCTACACTTAGAAAAATCTTCTTCTTCTTCTTGTCGCCACATCGGATGCTCAAACAAATATCCTCTTCTAACGTTTCGGCGATCTTTGGAATATCTCTGCCGAAACAACGGCTCCGACTTCCACTAATTTCCTCTGAAACTTTTATTCTTTTCCTCCGCTGTTCATCGGTAATTGAAAACACTACCATGTAGGCAATCAAAACTTCTATCCTTCAGAAGAATAGTCCTTCAGACAGCCGCAACGGTGATCCAACATCCTCGATCTTCTCCCGATCGGTGGCTAAATCTACTGTGGCACACCCTAATCAGCATCGGCAGTCTTTCCACATCGGAAGTCTAGTGCTCTAGACTTCCGCAACAGCGGGCATTCGATCCACTATCTTTTTTCAATTCTTGCTGCCGCATCGACTACCCAAATAGCGAAATTTTGCCGACGGTTCCATACTTAGTCGATTTTTCAAAATTTTCCCCTTCTCTTCTTTCTTCCGCCGATGGCATCGAAAGTTCTTTCGGCTAATTTTCACCCACGTCGGCTCAATCATGCACTTCCTACTGTCATTGTTGCGGCCCCAAACCTATTAACCCAGCCGACATTCGTTGACATAAGCCCGATTCCCAGCCGCTGCATCGAAAGACTTCTCATGAAGCTTCCCGCCATTGCGGCTCCATCTCAAGTTTCTGTCCGGGTGCATCGGGCGGACTTTCGCCTAGCTCATCTGACGATTTTTGGACTTAGAAAATTTCAATTTCAAAATTTTACAAAATTTTAAAGAAATTTTCCCTTCTCGTCTTCCCTTTTTCCGCTTGATCGGCTTCATCTCTTCTTTCTATCGACGACCTAGTTCCTTCCGCATCCGCAACTGTGGAACGCGATCTTCTTTCTCCTTGCGATCGGTGGCATAACCTGATCGGCATTGACAAACTTTTCACATCGGAATTCTAGCGCCTTTGGCTTCCACAACGGTGGCACACCAAACACTAACCTCTTTCGATGGCCGATAATTTCTATACTTGAAAAATTTTAAACTTAACTTTCTTACGGCGTCGACAGTTGGATGACTTACCAGTCGGATGCATAGTCCTTTAGCCATCTGCAATGGCAGACGCTCGAACAGCTAAATATTTTCGATGACTTCAACACTTGAGCCAAATTAACACTGTTGCATCGGTGCTCTAGTCTCTTTGACAGCCGCAACAGCGGAAAGACAACCGCTAACTCTTCCGCTACGTCGGAAGTCCGCTCCACTAAGTGTTCCAACTGTTCAATACTTAGACAATTTTCTTTGAATTTTCAGTCAGCAACCTCTGATCTCTGCTGGGCAGAAACAAGTCCTGCCACTGTCACTACATCTTGGTGGTCCACTCAGGTCCATGCTGCAACATTAGCTCTGATACCACTTTGTCACGTGCCCATCTCTTAGACCGGCGAAGAGGACACGGCGAACACCAAAAAAAATAGGCAAACAACCCCATGAACACGAACAAGGATTAGATGCTGAAATTAAAAACTTAACATAATGCATACATGGGTGCATTCCATCATACAAGATGCACAATCCATCAACATAGAGTGGAAGCAAACACACATACTCTTCTAGCATCCACATGTTCATCATAACTCATAAAACAATAGATAAAATTGTAGAGATGAAATAGCAATACTTATCTTTGACAAAGGATTCACCCCGTAACCAGCTACATTGATGCAACGTTCCACCCAACCATAGGCCAGCATGCTCATCAATCTCTCAGCAACGCTGCCACCCCCGAGCTGGGCATGATTCCTCAAGGAATAAGGGACAATGCAGGCTTACACATAGCCACGGAGACACAAAGCATAGCCAAGCCAACTCTATTGGGTTTATCAGGCCATCAGGGAGCTAGGATAGGATCAATGCCAAGCTGGTGGACTCAACACCAACTTCTCATGCATACCCAGCCTCTAATCCCATTCACAGCAGTCCGAAGACCAACCACTGAATACCGCAGCAACACAATCCCTTCACAGCCCTGTGAAGAAGGCAAAGACAACCAGGTGACAGTCCCAAACAAAGGCAAAACACAGCTCAAGCCCGCAAGGAAACTCAGAGTTTTTCTTGGCCGTAGCATGGCCAAAACAACTCAATAGCAACCCAAAACCAGGGTATATCAACAACCCAACCCCACAATGAATGATAAACAGCACGCAGCTCCTTAATGCAATCGCTGAAGACAAAGCAACTCCCACATGGAAATGAAAAGGTCCAATTCTCAGCCTGGACAGGGGAAGCACACATGCAAGACCCCAAGACATAAGTCAGCATAGTCGACCAACGTGGGGAAACAACATCCCCAGTCTCACAATGAAATAATGAAAAAATTACACAGTTTGACAGTGGAGAGAAACCAGAATCTCGGCATGGACCGAAGGGAAAACACAACTGTAGACCACAGTGGATAGTATGCATGGCCACAATCGAAAAGGAGACGTATACATACCACTGAAAATGGTGTGAAACACACAGGCACACAGCCTCAAACGTGAATGGCTCTTGCACCCGAAATTCCTGAGTGGCAGCCACGATTTCACCCGCTCCCTGCATGAGGAAAAACCAACATAGAATCTCCTGTGCATGAGGAGAAAAATAGAATGTCTCCCTCTCTGCGTGAGGATCCCTGCGTGAGAGCGAACAGACCTACCTATGCGCGCTGATGAACATGCCAACGGGAGGACGAACAGACCCCCATGCGATGTGAAGAGGAAGGATTCGCTGGTGGAGTGGGCACGTGGGCAAGGACTGACAGTCTTGCCACAACCACCACCACTCAGCAATAGCTACCTAAACCAACAACAACAAGACAATAAATAGGTTGGATGAGACAAGGGAGGATGGAAAATCAACAAGGTGGAAACACATGGGTTTCCCTCCCAATAGACCAAGGTTTGACATCCCCCACCCCTTATCCTTTGGAATCATGCCCTTTTCATTCAATGTTGCACTGCTGTAGCTGGTTGTGGGTTTATAATGATTGATGTGCGTATTTACATGATGCCAAACTAGGATGTGCCAAATAGCACGATATACCATCGGCAACTACCCCTATTGCCGAAACATACACAACCAAATCGATGGTGGGGCTTTTTCCTTTAGCTCCTCACCAAGATTAATTACAATATATACATCATGCAAACGGGGTCAAAACTGGGGTGTTACAGGCTATGCAATCTAGATCATAGATAGGCTCCTTTACCTAGTCTAGTTGCAACAGTGTCGTGACTCAAGTTCCAGTGCCATGATTGGGCAGTTGTGTGTACTGCCAACTTCTGTCAACCATCTACAACTTTGTTTAATGCATACAATAACAATGCACAGGAGACTCATACCCTCCACTAGGTGGCATTTCCGAGTTTCGGGAAAAATCAATTCTTAAGACCTTATTCCATATTTGGTTAATAAATATTCTAATCATTCTCTATTAGTATTTAAATTCTACATTGTTTTTTTTTCTAATCGTTAACCATGGTACATCCTTGGGAACCCATGACCTTCTAATTCAACTTCAAAAACTAAAGCTGTCAAAGTCAACAAGAACCAGATTTATTCCTTCCCTGGAAGGCTGAATTTACAGCTAAATCTAAACTTTAAAGCTTATTCACCATCACCAAAAATCCCCACAAGAACACAACCCATCCTTGAAATGGTGGAAATGATTTGCATCCCTCACAATAATTTCCTGATCTACAATCTTGGAGATGAACTTGGTAGCCGAGTGACAGTCACCACAAACTCGAAGGTTCTTGGTTATCCGTATTGTTGTTTCAGGGGAAGTATTCATAAGCCCAAATGCAATAGCCAGCTTCTCACTATGATGGCCAAGAATATTTTCCTTCTGTTCCTCCTCCACATCATGCAGTGCAAAGTCTATCTCAGGCACATAGCCCGCATTCATCATCTTACCAAACAATTTCTCCAACATGTCATATATTTTTTCTGATTGTGGGTGTGATTTGTCTCCCACAAGGAAAGCATACACCTTACCATTAACCTCAATCCAACTACTTCCCGGCATCGTTTGAACCCCTTGGTCTTTCATAATTTTTCGCACCCTCTTTATGTCATCCCACCTGCTACATGCAGCATATATGTTTGAAAGCAGCACATAATATGAAGCATTTTTAGAGTCCAATTCAAATAGGATTTTTGCCACACATTCCCCTAGATGCACATTGGTATGGGTTCTACAAGCCGCAAGCAAACACCCCCACACAGAAGCTTCAGGTTTTATTGGCATATTGTTAATAAATTGCTCAGCCTCATCCAATTGTCCTGCCCAACCAAGAAGATTAACCATGCAGCAATAGTGTTCCATTCTAGGTATGATGTGAGTTGAAATAACATTAGGAGTGAAACTGTGTTTCTAGCTATGGGAATTCTGAATCTTCTCAATTTTTTTTTGAGCAAAACATGCAGAGCTTACTGCAAATGATTCACAGAAATTTTTGGATGACAGGCTTATTCATGGCTCTTCAAACAAGACTTATAGCATGTGGGAAATCAAACGCAATATTTGGAATGGTTCTTCAATTCCTTACTGGACCGATAGTTATGGCAGTTGCTTCAATTGTAGTTGGTCTTCGAGGTTGCATTTTGCATATTGCAATTGTGCAGGTGAGCTCTTCTGTTTTTCATTCGATAATGCCTCTATTTTCTTTGATAATGCCTCTGTTTTCTTTCTTTTTGCTCATTTCAATGTGCTGAAACTTATGTCAAAAGAATTTTGTTGAGAATTTTCTTTGAAATTCACTTGCTAGCAAAATATAATATGTAGATGTAACTACAGTTGTGTCCCATGTGTACTGGATAGTGCGTGATTTTTTTCTTCTCTTTGGGACATTTGAGTCTACTTGTTCCTTTTCACTATTGTTTGGAGCTCAAGAAAGCTCCAGTAGCACACAACATATATGCATTTCCTGTTGGAGAAGGTTTATAATTATGTGCATATACACCATATTCCTTACCAAACCAGTTAAGAGTTGTGTCAGAACAATGCGTACATTCACTGTTAGCATCTCTAAACTATAGTCACATGGCAGAGACATGTTAGCCAGAGCTTCAAACTAAAAGACCCAAAACCATGAGTTGCTGTGTGGCAATGGTTACATAGGAGGACTTAATATGATCGCATGCCAGAATCATATTATGATTAGTTTCATTGTTGACAATTGTGACATCATCTCTTTTGAGTGGTTGAGCTAACCTTATTTTGTTGACAGCTGGAAGTTTTACTAACAGTTCTATTTTTCAATCTTTTCTTTTGGTGCAGGTTGCACTACCTCAAGGAATCGTTCCGTTTGTATTTTCAAGGGAGTATAATGTACATCCTGATATTCTCAGCACATCGTAAGAGCACATACTTCTCATTCCACATAAATATTGAGTTATCACAAAATATTATAGGCCATGGATTATTTTTTTGTGGGGAAATAAGATCTATAATGATACTGAGAATTTAGGCTGTAGAGTGATAAGTTGCTGTGTAAGATCTATGAAAGAGAGAACTAAGAATATTCGAGGTAGTGATGAAATGGAGAAAATAAGAACGCAAAAAGTGATTACTTTTACCACAGCCCTATCAATATCAGAGAGAAAAATTCTGCAACTAAGTGCTATTGTTGTTTTGCTTTCTTTGTTGCAAGGTCTTTTAAGGGGTAGTTTTAATTGAAATTTTTATATTTGTGATACATTTCTATGACTTAGTCTCGAAAATAGTTTGTGTATTCAAAATCCTGGTACTTATATTATAAAAGGGGAGGAGTTGTTATCCTTCTACATGCTATAAGCTATCATTACATCAATGAGAAAATAAACTTCTTGTGTCATTGTTAGTCTAAAGATCCATTTGGTCAGTAATTAGAATCTCATATTCCCCTTCATGTAGAAAAGTCATCTCAATTTGGTTTCTTCTCCCTAGGTGAACTTTTAAAAACAAGACAGATGGGTGCAGTGAAACATCTATGAAATGAGTTATAAGAAATATATTTTAAGGCCCAGCACCCTGATATACACCGTTTGGATTGCCTCGTTGATTTTGTTTTCGCATAGTTTTTTCATTGAACTTCATTATACCTATTTTAATAGCCACAACTATGATGATTGAAGGTTTTTGTAAGCTAGCTGGTGCAGACCTCCAAACCCTCGGTGAGAAAATGTGTGCTTAATTAAACATGGAGCTATGTTTGACTCCTGAGCTTCACCTTTCCTAATGAAAAACCAAATCAAACGGTCTGACCTTCACCAGCTTCTTATTGGAACATATCATCATAAGCTAGAGAGTAGCATACCTGCATATTTTGCTCTTTGGAATTCAATATGACATAAGAAAAGCAATTAACGACGGGGTTCATCTAAATCTTCTAATATCAAAATTTGGCCTATGGAATTGGATTCTTGAAAATTTTGTTTCATGTTACAGGCGATTGAGCTAAGATCTGACACTTGTGTTTGTTTGATGCAGGGTGATATTTGGCATGATTGTGTCTAAGGAGACCTCCCTACAATAAATGAGAACGGGTATGACTATTTGGCTCAAACTAATGGGCTGATATTGGAAAATCCCCTTTCTTTCTCTGTCAATTCCCTTCTAGCTATGATCAGCTAAGATCGGCTATGTTTAGTTCTATCCATCTCCTGGTGTAACTAAGATATAGTGCTGTAGGAGTTTACCTGGTGTACTAAAGTGGGTGGTGCCAAACGCGTGCTGTTGTTCTGGGCGTACAGGGGCTTGTTGTAAACAGGGCAGCTCTAGGCTAAAGCAGGCGGCATATTATAGGGCAGGTAGGTGTGATAACTGTAATTTTTCCAATCTATATTTCTATGTATAATATTAGCAAAGGTAAAGGGGCTAAAGAAACAATTAAAACAATCACTCCTAATTCATGACCACCTAAGAACTATTCATACGTGTCCTGGGCAGTATCCTCATTGCTTACGCATACTGGTGCTTCCAGGTGAAGTGTCCTGGGCGGACTGAATGCGGACTGGGTAATGCGGTAATGCCAGGGAAATGGTAGAATGCTGGTAGAATGAAGGGTACAAAAGCAGGGCTAGGTAGAGAGTTGGGGAATGAGGGGAGCTATTGGCGTGTAAGTTGTAACTCGCTCTCCCATGTGGCAGTTGTAATTCCTCTCTTGTAAGATTCATAAGTTGTAACTTGCCTTGGTAAAGCTCAGAAAATTATAAATTATTACTAAATAAGAATCTCCCATTTGAGATCCCCGATGAGGAACATCATCGTATCCATCGAAAATAGTTTGTGACTCTGGAAAAAAAGCCAAATGAGAAGGGTTTTGGATGTGTACCCAACAATCCCAGGAAATTCTATCTATTGTTTCGTTACGTAACCTAATCAAAATTAGTATCATACCCGATCCTCCTCAATATAGTGTAGCAACAGCAGCAGTAGTTGTGTTGGTATAGCAGTATCGCTCCCTCTAGAGAAAGATCATAATGAAAGAAGAAGAATATCTATCCATTATGGATTCTACTTATTTACTAATGGATTCTATCTATGTCCAGTGGTGTACTTTTAAAAGAGGGATAATGGTGCTATGCANTATGTTTCGAACGCCCGCTGGTACCTCCATCCCCCATACTATATAACTAAATATTAGCCGCCATATGAGGCATCCCACTACGGTCCCAGGTAAAGCATCAGTCAGGACAGCTGCCCTTATTTTTTTTAATGGTCAATTCATTTCTATTTTTTTTTAAAACACTTATAGCCGTCGGTTAAGTGATGGCCTGTAGGTGTTTTTTTTAAACAAAAATTGAATACCGTCTCTTAACCGACATTTAAGTTTTCATAATCTGTCGGTTAAGAGACAGGTTTCTTTGGTGAACCGACGGCCTGTAAGTGTAGTTTAAAAAAAAAAAATCTCCACCGTCGCTTAACCGACGCATAACTGATTCTTACATTTTCATTATCATCGTTTAAGCGACTCCTGTTTAAAGTTTAAATGATAAATAATATGAAATAGATGTCAGATAATAGACGATTTACATTTAACTGACGGTTTTTAAGCGACACTTAACCGTCGCTTACATTTTCCTTATCGTCATTTAAGCGATGCGTGTTTAAAGTTTAAATGTTAAATAATATGAATTAGATGATGGATAACCGACGATTTACAATTAACCGATGGTAATTAACCGACGCTTAATCGACGCTTATGTTTTCATTATCGTCGTTTAAGCGACGCGTGTTTAAAGTTTAAATGATAAATAATATAAATTAGATGTTGGATAACCGACGATTTCAATTTAACCGACGGTAAACTGAGCTGTCGCTTAAATGGCGGATTGCAAAGGTGTCGGATAAGTGATGACAATCCACCGACGCTTAAAAGAAATCATAGTGTCGTACATGCGATAGGGAAGTGTCGAAAATCTGACAATACGGCTGTCGAATTTTTGGTCAAAATGTATTAGTGCCAGGTGATGTTCAGGCCTTGTTACAGAATCACTAAAATGCATTTCAAGACATTCCATTAAGTAGACCTCCAGACTAAGGCTTCGAACAGATCATTGAGCTAGAGGAGGGGACATAGGCAATCATCACCACTCCTTATCGGCATCCCAAAAGATACAAGATGAGATTGAGAAAATGATCAAAGAATTGCTGGAGCTTGGATACACTAGGCCCATTTCTATCCCCTTCACATCCTTAGTAGTCTTGGTCAAGAAGAAGGATGGTACACTGCAAATGTGCATCGACTATCTAGCACTCAACAAAAATACCATTAAAAACAAGTATCCCATCCCTAGGATTGATCAACTCATGGACGAACTATGGGGTGCCAAATACTTTTCCAAGATTGATCTTCGCTTGGGGTACCATCAGATCCGAGTAAGGGACCAAGACATCTCCAAAACAGATTTTTGTTGTCACTATGGTCACTATGATTTTTTGGACATGCCTTTTGGACTTACCAATGCTCCAACCACTTTTCAGTCGTGCATGAACCATACCTTCCGAGTTCAGCTACGTAAGTTTTTGCTAGTATTCTTTGATGACATCCTAATTTACAACAAAACATGGGGGGAGCATCTGAAACACCTAGATGAAGCACTGAGCATTCTAGAAGAACACTTGCTTTACACTAAAATGTCCAAGTGTGAATTTTGCATGAAGGAAATGTTGTATCTAGAGCACATAACCAGTGAAAAAGGAGTACAAGTTGACATGGAGAAAATCCGAGCTATCAGAGATTGGCCCACACCAAAAACAATTATAGAATTGAGAGGATTCTTAGGTATTTGCACTTATTACTGATAGTATGTTAAGGGATTCTACCAATTTTCTACACCCCTCACATATCTCACAAATAAGGGAGCATTCACTTGGACAGAACTATCACCGAAAACTTTCAAAGAGATGCAAGTCATTATGAGTTATTTCCCAGTTTTAGCAGTATCGGACTTCTCACAACCATTTGTAGTAGAATGTTATGTCTTGGGGGAAGGGCTAGATGTAGTATTGATGCAAAATCATCACCCTATTGCATTTAAGAGCTGAAAACTAAAGAACTACGAGTGCCACTACTCCATATATGACAAAGAAATGCTAGCCATCTTACATGCTCTCACGAAGTTCAGACAGTACCTAGTGGGTAGTAAGTTCAAAATCAAGACAGATCATAAGAGCCTCAAGTACTTCTTGGAGCAAAAGGAAATGAATGGGCACTAACAAAAATGGGTCAGCAAAGTACAATCCTACGATTTCGAGATTGAGTATGTAAAAGGTAAGAATAATATAGTAGTTGATGCATTATCCAAGAAACCCACCTCACTATCTCTCATGAGTATATCCATAGATTGGAGGGCACTTCTCTTAGTAGAATACTCCAAAAATAAATTCGCTTTCAAATTATTGGATGGATAGATTCAGGTTGATAGGTATAGGATTGTTGATGACATCATCTATTACAAGAACATGATATACCTCGTCCCAGAATCAAATTTGAGAAAAAACATCATACAAGAAGCACATGACTCTCCATTATCAGGACATCAGGGTTTCTTGAAGACCTATAGGCAGATCCGAGAGAGGTTCTCATGGAAGGGCCTCAAAGGGGAGGTTATGTAGCACGTATGGGAATGTAGCATATGCCAGCAGAAAAATATCGAGCACATCCATCCAACGGGGTTTCTTCAGCCACTACCAATTCTAGAACAGAAGTGGGAAAGTGTCTCCATGGACTTTATTACAGTATTTCCCAAGGTCAAAGGGTGGGATTGTTTATATGTCGTAGTTGATAGACTGACCAAGTTTGCACATTTCTTTTCTATATCATATGATTACTCTGCAGCTCAAGTAGCTGATTTATTCTTCAGGGAGGTCTTCAAATTACACGGGTTACCTAAGACCATTGTTAGTGACTGAGACAATAGATTCATAGGTGCCTTCTAGTAGGAACTATTCAGATTAGTGGGGACCGAACTTGCTACCAGCATGAGTTATCATCCCCAGAGCGATAGATAAACTAAAATTGTCAACAAGTGGATTGCAAGATATCTGAGGAACTACGTAACATGGAAGTAGCGAACCTGGATTAAATGGCTACACTTAGGGGAGTACTGCTACAATACTACCTATCACATGTCTATTAAGATGACACATTTTAAGGAATTATATGGCTACGAGGCCTTGGAATATGCAGATGTAGCATTTGGAGACAGTAGGGCTCCTAAGGAAAAGGATTGGATACAAGACAATCAAGATATTCTTAAAATCTTGAAGGAAAACTTACAGACAACCTAGAATCAGCAGAAGTTGTATGCAGACAGACACAGGGTTGAGCAAAGGTTTGAGGTAGGAGATTTGGTATACTTAAGGCTCCAACCTTACAGACAGTCTTCACTTAAGAAGAAAGGAGGGAAAAAGTTAAAACCTCACTTCTATGGACCTTATAGAATAATCAGGAAGGTGGGAGAGGTGGCATATGAACTAGAACTACCACAAGAAAGTAAAATTCACAATGTATTCCATGTGTCCAACCTGAAAAATACCAGTGGGAAACACATTGCTCCATCAACAGAATTACCTCGTTTAGATGATGAGGGACTACTGATACTGATTCCTAAATGGATCATACATACTAGAGAAATGAAACTCAGGAACTGGGTGATTAGGGAATACTTGGTTCAGTGGAAAGAACTACCTTGAGAGGATGCCACATGGGAAGGAGAATAGGTATTGCAACATCCCAGTTTGCAGTTGCTTGAGGACAAGCAATATCAAGAGGGGAGGACTGTAATGTCCTCATCTGATTAAGCATTGAGGACTAAAACCACTAACCTGTGTGATTCCTATGGGTTCGAGCGGTTACTGACAGTTAGGGAATCAACTGAAGACAGATGCCATCTACAGAAAATCTAGGGCATCAATATGATATCACCATTAGGTCAAAGATAGCCACTAGAATGCATGGCATCTAAGCATTATTTAATGATGCACACACCCATTTAAGCCCCCATGCACGTGCATGCAAGTCAACTACGAATTAGAAGTTAAAGTGACCTAATTAGGTCAAAGTTAGGATTTTCGTATTTGAAAGTTATAAAAGAAAGATAAAGTGAATGGAGAATTCACTTTTTGGATTATTATTATTTTGGATCTCTTGAGAAGTAGCACAACGTGCATCCATAACAGTTGGGGTTGGAGACATCATATTCAGCTAACGGTATTTTGGTAGTGAGACATCTGCCCTAGTCTCCTTCAGGATAAACCATCCAATTTTGTCACCGTATCTATTGCTTTCATCATTATCCAGTATTCCAGTATAAGTCTGAAGGTTATTGCATATTTATCCATACAGCTGGGGGCATTTAGCTAAGGAAACCCTAGTCATTCACCAGGACTCTAGATCACCATATTTCTTCTGCATGTGTCCTGCATCCTCACTTATAGGATCACTCTACTGCATTGGGTGATTATCAGCTATCATATTGTCCATCCGGGGTAGCTAGCAGTAGATGACAAGGTTGTGGGGGCGTGAGCAACAGACTGGGAGATCAATTCGCTAGGGAATATAGAGAGGTCAAAACTCTTGCATGCTCCGGCCATCCTCTTTAGCACGGGCACACCTTCCTTCTGAATTATTTCCAGCTGAAACTGACCATCCCTTCAACAAAAATGTCGCACTTGTTTGATTCAGCCATTTGGGGTATTGCAGTAGAAAACAAGGTTATTTCCTCATCAGTTCAGCTCATCTTGCATGCGTATTCTCTCTGGAGCATATTTAGCCGGATTATCAGTGGTAAGTGTTCATTCTATCCTACAAACCCTAACCCTAATTTAAGCTATAAAATAGGGAAATTTTGCATGCCAGTTTGCATGCCCTACTATTTCAGTAAAATTGCATAGAAATATAAAATATCAGTATTTGTGATATTACATAATTTCACTAATGAAACATTTGTGAAGCTTGTATAAAAATAATTTTAAAAATCAACTAATTGAAAGCCATTATGAAAAATGAAGGTTTTGATGTTTTTTTATCCCAAACCGCACTCTGAAGCTAAATCTAAAGCAACCAATCCAGCAAACATGTATTTAGGAAACAATGGTGCCAAAAGTATTGAATTTAAGGACGAAAATGTGTGCATGTTCTAGAGCATGTGTGTGTTCTAAATTGCATGCATGTTCTTAAAAATCACACACATTATTGTGACTATTTTTCATGTTATGTTTATGCGCACCATTACAATTTTTTAGGACATGATTGTTAGGATTATAATCCTTCCTTATCCAATTTGGTCAATTATGTCTAAATCCGGAGTATGTCTAAATCATGAGTCCTTTCAATCTATTTTTAGTCACTAGTACTATTGGGTCCACTTTGCCTAATTCGGGCACATGTACCAGTTACTAAAGTGTGGGGAACACTAATTGAGGCCAACTTCCACTGATTTCACTTGCATGCATCAATTTAGGATCCTCCTAGATCAATCCCTACAAATTAGGAGCCACTAAGAGTGTCAGAACCAACCTCCTTCAATTGAGTTTAGTTAATGACTAGTTAAGCCTAGTTAGGAGTCAGTTACATCTAGTTACATTCAATTAGTGCCAGTCATTAATTGATTGCATGTGGGAAGGTGAAATTCCTCACCTACCGCACTCAGTTAGGCTAGTTAACTGATTCTAACTGACTTGTGCACTGATTGAGGCAACTTGGGCTAACCAGTTGAGCTCTCATAATGATTTAGTCATGTCCAGTTATCCATGCAATAAGGTATAGTTATTCAGTTCAAATTCTCTCTCATGCATTTGAATTAACTATTTATTAATACCAGTGTATTACATTGTAATTATTATCCAATTACTTTTGATTAATGAAAGCATTCACAGCTGCAAGCCATTTTTGCACTATTTCATTCTTCAATTCTCGAGTAAAATTGTGTGATATTTTTTGTGAGTTGTGTGTTGATACATAGATCTATGTGCTCAATTTTAATATGGTATCAGAGCCTCCGTAGGACAAGGCACTTCTCCTCCTCAGATCTCCTATTGGATCATTTTTTGAGCAAAATTGCTCCTTCCAGCAATGCACTAGAAATCTAAGGTTTACCACTTAATACCCGAAGTTAAGTAATTATTGATCAAGCTAGCTTGATCAACTATGCTAGGTGTGATGAAAACCTAAAATGTGCAGGTTGTCCGACCTTAATTTTTCTTTTTGTGTAATTTCAGGTACAACTTCGAATGGATTCATCAATTCCTCTTCTCACCCCATTCACAAGCTATTCAAAATGGAAGATGAAGATGATTGCATCTCTGAAGAGACAAGATCTCTATGAGGTGTCTATTGGACTTGGTAAAGAGTCCTATGAGAGTGAGAATGATTGGCTGAATGAATGTGATGCATCTTTGGAACAATATCTCTAGCTCTCTCTCCTAGCTTATGCTACCTCACTAAATCTGTTGAATATCCAAAGGATCTCTGGACAAAATTGGAAAGAACCTTTGGAAAGATTGATGAGGATCATAATAGCAATTTCGAGAGAATATCCAACACCATAAGAGTTCTTGATAAAAAATTCATGGCCTCCACTCTCTATGATGAAGTTGTTCAAGATGAAGAAGAAGAAAAGTCATCCTCCAATGATTCTTCTTTAAATTTTGTGCCAAATTTGCAAGTGATTGCTTCCGAAAGTGAAGAGAAATTTGATTTCTCTCCCTCTAATGTTGCCACTGGTGTGAAAATATGTAATACCTTGGATATTTTTGAAAAAATATCATATTACAAGAGTGATCAATTCGCTCCCCTTGATCTAGATCTTCCACCATATCCCTGCAGGATTGCATGCACCAAAATTCAGAATTTTGAAGAAGAAGAAAAATGTGCATCTACCGTCTCGATGGACCATACTTTTGGATATGATATGAACCCTATTGGATCTGATATGATCTTATTTGGATCTGATCTGATATTTCTTGGTTCAATATTTCAGGTTCATAAGCTTTCAGTACTGCTTCTTGTTAGAATTCCATATGCTAAGCTAGATTATCAGCATTTAATTTCAATTTTATAATAGCATATAGACAGGATCACTGAAAGAAACAGTATCACAAAAAAACAACACAGATTTATCTTGGGAAAACCTAGCAAAAGATTCCTCAATATAGATTCCCCAGAAGATAAAAGGTAAAACCCAAAACTGATCCTCCTCCTTCTCCAGCTACAACTCTTTCTCTCTCTCTCTTATGCTCTACACAAGTGAGTGTGTTTGTCTCAAATGAGAGGTGCCTCACTCTATTTACATTCTTTCATTCACTTGACATTTAACCCATTTATGCAGGCTCGAGTAAACTCAACTTAGTTATGTACGCTTGAGTAGACATAACTGGCCTAACTTAATATAATAATATATTTTAGAGGGTACTAATGACCCTACTTACAACGAAGGGAACTTACTCATGACTCTTATTAATTCTCCTGATAGGAACATTGGGGTACAAAGAAATACAAATGATTTTCCCTATAGGAACATCGAGGACCAATAAAATACATTTAGAATATTCATCGAAGTTACAATAATTCAGCACTCCCCCTTAACGAGAAGGGTATTCTAGAATCTACAACAACAACAACAACAACAACAACAACTATAGGAGAGAGAGGTCATCATCAACATCATCAAGGTGATACATCTATAAATCATTGGAAGCTTTTCATCATCTTCAACATATAGTCTTCATCTTCAAACTTCAGCAATAGCAACACTTTGACCACTCGATCAACATCATCATTTCGATCAGCAACAACATCGTCATCATCATCATCATACTCTGAACTTTCAATCATCATCATCATCATCATCATACTTTGAACTTTCAATCATCAATATCATCATCATCACATTCTGATCTTTCGATACAAAATCATCTTCATCATCATACTTTTCTCTTTTGATCAGCAACATCATCATCATCACATTCTGTTCTTTCAATTAGTAACATCATCATGATCACACTCCGATATTTCGATCAATAATATAATTATCATCACACTCTAATGTTTCTATCAGTAACGTCATCATCATCAACAACAACATGCAATCCACAATACGAAGGCGAAAGTCTTCAGATCACTTTTGGACTTAAAGTCTAGGGATGATGCAATCCTACCACATTCTTGAGGACCGAAGTCACCGGATCCATTTTGAACAAAATTTCAAGGATGATACAATCCTACCACATTCTTGAGTACCGAATTCACCGTATTAGTTATGAACAAAATTTCAAGGGTGATACAATCCTACCACATTCTCGAGTACCGAAGTCACTGGATCAGTTTTGAACAAAAGGTCAAGGATGATACAATCCTACCACATTCTCGAGTACCAAAGTCACCGAATCCATTCTAAACCAATGTTCAGGGATGATACAATCTCACCACATTCTCAAGGACCAAATTCATCGGATCCATTCTGAACCGAAGTTCAGGGATGATACAATCCCATTGCAACATCATTTCTCCCCTTTTCAAGGAAGTTCGTTCTGAACATCACCAAGCTTGTCTCGAAAGTGTTTGAACTTTACCAGAGAGAGAGGCTTCATCAACACATCAGAAACTTTCCTATCAGTACTCACATACTGGATATTTATGGCTCCCTTCTATATCATATATCATATTGTAATATACCAAACTAGTATTTTTCTTTTTATGTGTGTACTATAGATGGCTAATAGACTTATGCCTCAATAAAATAGGAAAGCAAACCCTGATCTCGCATGCATGCAGTTGAATGCAGATATGTGCCCTAGAAAATACTGGGATGCTATAAAATAGGAGAAATCAATGCATGTACATACCAGTATATAGATCAATTGATGGTGAAGAGGATGGTCCCAGCATGCAGGGATTCTGCCGGAGGAATAGGGAGATAAACCAAATCATCCTCCATAGGTGAATGCGCCCTCCTCTCAAACTGTATATGCTCTAGAATAATAAGCAACTGTTGAAAGCCCGGATGATATGCACTAGGGTTATAATACCCCTGTGATGGTGATGGAAGCACCATGTGGAAGAAACAGAGGCACACTAGCCCAAAACGTGAATGCCTCCTCAAATCAATTCGCCCATGCAAAATAATGCCTCCAGAAAAGGGAGCACTGATGATAACTCACTGGATACTCAAGCTGAACTGTCCTTCTTCTAGGGGAAGGGTAATGGAGGTGCTTCGGGATGAATGGAAGTAACATGCAGAAGTTCTTAACCTTGTGGATAGGAAAATGAATTGCTTGGTCTCTGACCATGGTGACATGGTGTGATGGTGGAACTCTCCAGCTGGATGAATAATCAACCTCCTGAAATAACTCTTGAATGTAACCTGATGATGAACTAGTGATGAACGTGGGTGATCCAACTTGATGATGAACTAGGGTAGATAGATTTCAGGGCCAAAATACACAATTTAGTTGAGCATGCGCTCAACCCCAACTTAGCTCACTAAGCTCTCCAATTCAAATCGACAAATCAATAATCACATAAGTGTCTTCTCCATTCACTTTATCTTTCTTTTATAACTCTCAACTATGAATAACCTAACTTTTGACCTAATTATGTCACTTTATCTTCTAATTTGCAGTTGACTTGCATGCATGTGAATGGAGACTCGATCGGGTGCACGCATCATTAAATAATGCTCAGATGTCATGCATGCAGGTGGCCTTTGGATCTAGTGGCCCTCTTCTACCCAATGTTGATATAATAATGATGCCCTAGATCTTCTGTATATGGCACCAGTCTTCAGTTGATTCCCTGACTATCAATACCCGCTTGAATCTACATGAATCACATAGGTTAGCGGGTCGGTCCTCAATGCCTAAGTAGAAGACGACAATACACATATGTAGAAATACCAAATTTCTATGTGCTTCGATCTAGCATGGAACACCGAGTTCTATGACATCTTTATACAACTTTGGTTATCACATAGGATCTCAGTAGTATCCATCTCTAGGTCAAAGAGACCTGACATCAGCTTCCGAAGCTATATGGCTTCACAACTACCAGAGAAAGCTACTATGTATTCTACTTCGGCCGTGCTAAGAGCAATATTGGATTGTTTCTTGCTAAACAATGAAATCATAGCAAACCCTAGACAAAAGCATCCACCTGATGTTCTTTTCCTGTCTGAGATTCTTCCAGCCCAATTTGCATTTGTATAGCCATACAATATGTAATCATGGTTTCCATCATAGTATAGACCAAATTCTATAGTCCCTTTCAAATATCTCATCACATGTTTTGCAGCTATCAGGTGAACTCGTCTAGGTTGAACTAGATACTGACTCAACGTCTTCACACCAAAACAAATGTCTGGTCTGGGATTGGTTAGATACATCAATGACCCAATAATCTGTCTATATTGAGTCACATCCACTAACTCTGACAATTCATCAACTAACAACTTCAGGTTGGAATCTATGGGTGTGGCTATGGCTTTATATTGCAACATATCAAATCTTTTCAAAACTTCCACTGCATACTTTCCCTGACTGAGAAACATTCCTTCTAAGTTCTTCCATACTTCTAGACCTAGGAAACAATGCATTAGACAAAGGTATTTCATCTCAAATTCTTTAGCGAGCTTCTTCTTGCGTTCTACAATTTGTTTCTCATTCCCTTTTAGAAATAGATCATCCACATACAGTAATAGTATGACATGTTCATCTTCTATAACCTTGAAGTAAACGTGAGCATCGTCTTTACTCTTGGCAAAGCCCATGCTGATTAGGAAACTATCTATCCTCCCATACCAAGCTCTAGGAGCTTGCTTCAGGACATAAAATTCCTTCTTTAACTTCCATACATGAGTTCATCTATATTCAACCTCAAATCCTTGTAGTTGTTCTCTGTATACTTCTTCTTCAATCACACCATTTAGGAAGTTTGTTTTCACATCCATTTGGTGTAAGTCCCACTTCATCATGGATGCAAGTGCCATGATGGCTCTAATTGAAGTATACCTTGCTACTAGTGAAAATGTTTCTTTGTAATCAATTCCCTCTTTCTGAGAGAAACCTCTAGACACAAATCTAGCCTTCTACTTCTCTATACTTCCGCCAGCTGTATGTTTTATATTGTAGATCCATTTGGAGGATACTACACTCTTTCCTTCTGGTTTGGGAACTATATCCCACACATCATTCTTCATTATTGACTAATATTATTCAGTCATTGCTTCTACCAATTCTTTCTACTATACAGATTCTTCGTAGTTTGCAGGTTTGTGATCTACAAGATCACACATCAAAGCTACATAGTTGGAAAATATCTTGGGCTTCTTAGTTACCCTTGTGGATCCTTCAAGAGCTCCATATATGTCTGCTTGTATAATTTATCTTGCCCAAGTAGGATTTCTCTTTCATGATATCTCCATCATAGGAGGTTCTTGTGGTTCTGTCATATCAGGTTCTTCAAGAGCTTCATCCTCGGAGAGGGATGTAGTCTCTACATTTCTGGGTGGTGCATCTTCGTCATACACATCTTCATGTTGGCATTTTCTGTATCTCTTGAGAGATGCTTCTTCATTGAATGTTACATCTCTACTGATTTCTATGTGATGGAAAACAAAAATGTAAATTCTTAATGCCTTAGATACTTCACACTATCCAACAAATATCCCCTTATTTATGGAATGGTCCAACTTGGTTCTTTTATCTTTCGGTATATGAATATATACTGGAAAACCAAATATTTTGAGGTGACTTACCTCAAGATTCTTTCCCATGAACATCTCTTCTGGAGTTTTGAATCCAAGAGCACTGTGAGATATTCTATTTTGTACATAGATAATAGTTCTTGCTACTTCTGCCCATATATGCGTTGGAATATCTTGATCATATATCATTGTCTTCACTGCCTCCATGATGGTTATTTTCTTTATTTCCACAAAAACATTCTATTAAGGAATGTAGGGAGTGATTAGTTCCCTCTTGATTCTGACATCTTTACAGAATGCTTTAAACTCTTTTGAATTATACTCTCCACCATTGTCTGATCGAAGTGTCTTTATTCTCTTGTTTGAAAGATTCTGTATCAAGGCTTTGAATTCCTTGAATTTCTCAAACACTTCACTCTTTGCTTTTAAGAAGTATATCCAAGAATTTCTTGAATAGTCATCAATAAATGTAATATAATATTCAAATCCACTTAAATATGTGGAGGACATTGGACCACACACATCTTAATGAATCAATGCCATCGTACCTTTTGTTTTTGTTTCACTCTTCGGAAGTGGATTCTTGATGTTCATCCCTTTCACACATCCCTTGCAAATTCCTTCATGTTTTATCTTCAAGTCTGTAGTCCCATCACTACTTTTTTCACATGAGGTAGTGCCTTGTAATTGACATGAGCAATCCTTCTATGCCACAGTTCACTAGGATTAGTAGACTCATGAACAAGGGTTGTTTTTGAATGTCCCTTGAGTTTATACAGGACTCCTCCTTCTTCATCGATAACAATTGCATTTTCAATTTTCTTTCCTTCGGGCCACATGAGTACTTGGCCATATATGAATGCAGCTCTCAATCCTTTCTTATCAAAATATAATATAGAAAGTAGATTCTTCTTTAGACCAGGTACATACAATACTTCTTTCATCTTCAAGGGATTTCCTGAATCAAGCTTGTAGCTTTCTTCCCCAATTCCTTTGATCATATATTGATAGTCATCACATAGAGATACTTTCAGAGAAGATTTGTTTTCTTCAAGTCTTAACAGGTTTTTATTTTGTCCCGTCATGTTCTTTGAAGCACCAATATCAATAATCCAAGAGTCCTCTCCATGTGTTATAGATCCAGAGAGTGCAGAGAATAGTACATACTCTTCTGCATCATCTTCTCTTGCTTGCTTTCTTGGAGGTCCTTCCTCTTCTTCATGTTCATCCTAATCTTTATCTAGATGAGAATGATGTCTTTTGTTGTTGTTGATACTCTTCTTATATTATTGTCTCTTCATAGGAAAATTTCTGGCAATGTGTCCTATCTTATCACAATGAAAACATTTAAAGCCACAATAGTCCTTACTTGGAGGACTTTCTCTTGCTCTTTGGATTCTTCTGGGAAGTTGAGACTCCTTGTGCTTTCTCTTTTTGAAGTAAGGTTGAATTCTTATTCTTTTGGTATGAGTGGCTAGGGCTTGATCATGTTCCTTGAGTAGAGCTTCTCTATTTTCCACTCTAGTCTCCTCTTGAATACAATCTTCCCATAAAAATTCAAGCTTTCCTTCCTTGCACACATCATCGAAATGAATGACTCCCAGGGTGTAGTGATACCATTGAGGGTAGTCATAACCAACTCATATTTATCAAGTTTGTATCCAATGGATTCTAGTTGTTCCTTGAACTGGGAGACCCTTGTGAAGTAGTCCTGGATGGATTCTCCATGACTCATCTTGGTGCTCTTCAGCTGAGCTCTTAGATTCATCTTTCTGTTGATGTTTCCTCCTTCATACATTCTTGATAGGGAATCATACATTTATTTCAGAGTCTTCTTGGATGATACTTGAGGGATCAAGTGATCCTTGATAGAGTCAACAATAATCCTTTGTGCCCTAATTATATCAATCTTGTGCTTCTCCTTAGCTTCAGCTTCTTCAAGTTCTGTAACTTCATCTTTGATATACTTATCAAGAGCATTCTCTCGGAGAATGAGGCTAATCATGTATTTCCATGCTCGTAAATTATCTATGTCTTCCAATTTGTCCTCAAGCTTAGTGTTTGGTGCCATCTTGTCAGAAAGTCACAAAAAATTGAAATTCTACGAAATGAGAAACTAAACTTACCAGGAGATGCACTTGACTGAGGTGAGTTGACTTGTCACATCCCCAACCCTTACTCGGCAGGGAGGACGTGACTAACATCTAACAAACCAGGAAAATCTAAGCCCCATGAACATAATATGAAAATGCATGAACTTAAAGATACACAGATGCATACATTATCACCATACAACGAAAAAAAATCACACATTCAAGAATTTAACATACTCATATAAATTCATAACAATACATTTGCGGAAATAAAATACACAAGAATACTCATCTTTGAAAGAAGCTCATCCCGCAGCCAGCTATGTCGCTACAACGTTCCACCTAACCATAGGCTAGTGTGCTCCTTAATCTCTCAGCAGTACTGCTATCCCCGAGCTGGGCATGATCTTCCCCAAGGAATAAGGAACACTAGTAGACTTCACCCATAGCCAAGTATATAATAAAACTTAGTCAAGCCAACATAGTTGGGTTTATCAGAATTACACAGGCATTGGTTTACACTTAGCCAAATTCACATGAGACACAACTAAGCCAACATATGGGTTTATCAAGCTACCAGCCAGGCCATCCTTCTAGTTGGGTTTATTAGGTTGTCAAGGAGGTGGAAATACTGACTACTAAGCTAGTGAGCTCAACCCCAGAGCTACAAACACGCACACTAGATCTAGCCTGATTTCTAAACAATTACACACCCAACACAAGGAAGAATTCCCTTCTCTACTACATAGTGCCTCAGGCCATGCCTTACCTCCTAGTGTTATTCAGGGCATGCAAAGAAGAAAACTAGCCTTCAAGATTGGTCTTTGAGGTTCTTTCACACACTAGGTTTATCAAGTAATTCTAGACTCTATTTCCATTCCTTCAATAAAATCAAATGCCAAAAGTGGGTGCAAACATAGTGATCTTAGTCCCGGGATTTATCAAAGCGTAGATGACGCCAGGGATTACATACACACACAAAAATTTACAAATTTATGAACATTGCCGGTGTGAGACCGCCTGCTGCAAAAATACCAAAATGTACAGATTATTGGTCTTTCAAAACAAAGACACCAAATTAGATTCAAGGAAATCATATTCAGCAAAACAACTAGAAGACAAGAGAAAACATGAGAGAGAACAAAATTACTGAACAGGGGAAAAATCATAACACAAAAACCAGAAATGTGAAGGATTCAGATCACCGGACAGGAGAAACTCCTGAAAGGTTCAAACTCAGAATTGTTTTTGTTTGCTTGCTGCTGCGGGAATTCCCAATTTGGTTTCCAAAAACGTTTTGTTCAATCCAAATCGTGATGGATGGAGAAACCCTCCTGCATGAGGGAAAAGTGGTTGCTTTTTGGTGTTTTCTTTCCCAAGAAATTCAAAAAATGTTTTTCCCAAAGTGGGACTCTTCCCAATTCGAATTTCCCCACTCTTCCAATCCCCCACTCCCTAATCCTTAGGAAAAATCATGCCCCCATCTCATTTAGTTGCGTTGATATAGCCGGCTGTGGGTTTTTAATTAAAATTGCAATTTAACGTGATGTTTAGTTGTTAATGTTCAGCTAGCATAAAACAAAATACCATCAGCCACACCTTAATTGGCGAAATATAAATACTAAATCAATGGTGGGGCTTTTTCCTAGCTCCACACCATGATTATTTCCAACATTTATTTAAATGCAACCGGGTCAAAAACGGGGTGTTACATGACTGGTGTGCTTGGTTTATGGAGATCTCAAGTCTTCACCTTTCAAATATGACTTGCGAGATTTATCATTGCGGCTTCCAATAGTTTTTTGGTTCTGTAGTTTTTTGGTGCAGCTATCAAAATAGGGTTTGACCTTTTGGGAGATCTACTCCTCCAAAAATTTTGATCCCTAGCTCAGAAGATGCGCTCTGGGAGGGCACAACTTTCCATGTAAGCAGTTTCATAAAACTCAAAATTTTTCTCGAAACCCAAATTTCTTGTCAAGGAGAGAGAGAGGGATTTTTGTCTTGTGAAAGATGTCCTATTCAGGTTAGCTCTAATACCATGTTAGAATTCCATATGCTAATATATATTATCAGCATTTAATTTCAATTTCATAAAATCATATAAACATGATCACTAAAAGAAATAGTATCACAAGAACAACATAGATTTAACCTAGGAAAACCCTGCAAAAGCTTCCTCAATATAAATGCCCCAAATGATAAAAGGTAAAACCCGAAACTGATCCTCCTCCTTCTCTGACTACAACTCTTTCTCTCTCTCTCTTATGAACTACACAAGTGAGTGTGTGTGTCTCAAATGAGAGGCACCTCACTCTATTTATATTCTTTTGTTCACTTGACATTTAACCCAATTATGTAGGCTCGAGTAAACTTAACTTAGTTATGTAGGATCGAGTAGACATAACTAGGATAACTTAATATAATAATATATTCCGAAGGGTACTAATGACCCGACTTACAACAGAGGAGACTTCCTCATGACTCTTAGCAAATCTCCTGATAGGAACATCGGGGTATAGAGAAATACAAATGATTCTCCTGATAGGAACATTGGGGACCATTAAAATACATTTAGAATATTCATTGAATTACAATAATTCAACACTTGTAGTTGTTCTCATTAATTTTGTGAAGAAACAAGTACCGCAAGTCTCCTTCAAAACTACTACTGGTAATTTGATTTCATTTCATAGTTTTGGATCTGATATGAACCCATTTAGATCTGATTTAATTTATGATATGATATTATTTGGTTCAAATTTTAAAATCCAAGAGATTTCAGTCATCCTTGTAGTTTCTCTCACCAATTTCGGTGTGAAAAATCAGGTACCACGATTCTTCTTCAAAATTGTTGCTGGGGATTTGGTGTTAGTTTCCTCTTATGAGGTTGCTGATATTTTATTTTGTGATTCATTAGTTATTTCTGAAGCTATATCAGATTATGGATCTCAAGAATTCACTCTCCATAGTCTCAGGGATTCTCTACCTTTGGTCACATGCTCATCTCCTCACAAAACTAGTAAAGAGGAAGATTTTCTGCATCCACTTGGACACTTGATCCTAACACTTGGGGCTATTTTTACAACTCATGTTTTTCTGTTCATGGATGCAACATATCAGTTTCTTGAGTGTTCCTCACATGGTTTGAATCCTCAAGAACCTTTTCTCACTTATCACTTGATTTCAGTTGCTCTACATGGGTCTAGTCTTCATCCAGCGCCTGTCTACATTTCTGATTTAGTTGAGCATATTATTCTTCTTCCAAAGAGGAAGATTCTTCCAGACATAATGATGGATAAGTTGACATGCCAGGCCCCAGAATAAATTTGCACAAAATAACTAGATTGATCTTGATTCTACTTGCTTAATTAGAAGGGGGGCTCTTTTCCCATGTGGTTTTTCCCCCAACGCCTTGTATTGAGCAATTACATTAGTTTTCTTTAACTGTAATGTGTGACCTATGGTATTAGTTACCAGAGCCCACAATTCTCCCAGTTAGCATTCAGGGGGTTGTTAGGATAATAATCCTCCCTTCTCCAATTTGGTCAATTATGTCTAAATATGGAGTATGTCTAAATCAGGAGTCCTTTCAGTCTATTTTTAGTCACTAGCACCATTGGGTCCACTTGGCCTAATTGGGACACATGTACTAGTTATTAAAGTGTGGGGAACACTGATTGAGGCCAAATTCCACTGATTTCACTTGCATGCATCTGTTTAGGAGCCTCCTAGATCAATCCCTACAGTTTAGGAGCCACTAAGACTGCCAAAACCAACCTCCTTTAGCTGAGTTTAGTTAGTGACTAGTTAATCCTAGTTAGGAGTCAGTTACATTCAGTTAGCACCAGTCATTAATTGATTTCATGTGGGAAGGATAAATTCCTCACCTACCACACTTAGTTAGGCTAGTTAACTGATTCTAATTGACTGGTGCACTGATTGAGGCAACTGGGGCTAACTAGTTGAGCTCCAATAATGATTTATTCATGTCCAGTTATCCATGCAGTAAGGTAGAGTAATTAAATTCAAATTCATCTCTCATGCATTCAAATTGAATGGTTATTAATACTAGTGTATTACATTGTAATTATTATCCAATTACTTTTTATTAATGAAAGCATTCACAGCTCCAAGCCATTTTTGCACTATTTCATTCTTTAATTCCTGAGTAAAATTGTGTGATCTATTCTGTGAGTTGTGTGTTGATCCACATATCTATGTGCTCAATTTTAATAATTATATGGGTCTATGGGTCCTTAGAGGAATATTTTTTCATTGAGGGCCAACAAAAACACCTCCAAGCTACGCACATGACGTCTCAAGTGTAACCTTGGCCTCATAGTGGTAATATTGCAATCGTTAGGATTTTTGCAGAACTAGGTAATTGCATGAAGGATTAGAGAAACATTAGGTAATGAAGCTTGTTTAGGATGCATAAAAAGTATATTATATGTATCAGTAGCCTTCAATGAGGCCTCTAAAAATCATACATGTCATTTATGTGGAATATTTGTCATTCAAGTGGCAATATGGATACCATTAGAAAGTTATAAACACCAAGAATGGCTCATTGGGAGATAGACATGTTCAAGGGAGGAAAATCAAACCTTAGGACCTAAAGTAAATTTGTATTCTTCTAACTAGAAGAAAAATTCCAAAATTCCATGAACCACCACACCTAATGTCTTGAGAGTATATCTCTCCTTAAGTTGGGATATAGACAAAATTAGAAAGTTTTGAATTGTAGGCAAGAGTCTATTTTCTCTGAATATGGTTGGGGAACGAAACTCAAACCTTGAAGGTATCTTGTAAGGATAAATGAATATGAATAAAGCCTTGAATCACCACATAGAATATTTATGTGACATATTTTTCCTTAATGAGGGGATATGGGCTCTATTAGAAGGCATTTATCACTAGATTCTAAACATGCAGGCCGTAGGGAAATAACATGTTGAAACACCACAAATGACCTTTATAGGGTATCCTTAGTCTCCATATGGGCATACTCTAATCCAGGAGGATATTGGTGGCCACCCACCTATTCCTCTTGGACCCCCACCATTGTTTCTTTCAGTTTTCCAGTTTCATTAATTGTAGAACAATTTACTATTTTTGGCAGTTTTTCGAGTCCTAAACTTTCGGAGCCATTTTGAGGCCCTAAATGACATTTTTTTGGCATCAAATGGTCCTTAAACAGATATTTCTAAAAATGTATCATGTGCATCAAACGGAGGTAGTATGCAAGAAATTGATGTACCAAGTTACCCAATGGGGCCCACATTAAGATGTTTCACGTCCTAGGGTTAGGTTTTTGGATGTGTAGGGTTTCCATTGTTTCTCAATAATATATAGGCCTTCGAGCCTCATTGTAACACAAAGTTCAAAGGCATGTAGCCACCACATATCTTCTCAGAGATAAGCTACCAGCACTCTAGCTAGTTTATTTCCATTTTGTATGTAAACAAGTTTCAGTTATTGATTAATGAAATGAAGTGTTATTTCCGCTGCATATTTGTTTCTATGGTTATTTGTGTATTCTGTTGCATTCCTGCATAAATCCAGATCAGTGATATCAGAGCAATCTACTCTTACTCGATCCTTCTTTTCATTCCCCCAATGAGGGCGGGGTATAATGAGTTAGGGCTCGATCTGGTTGAACCTTTGCAAGATCAGCCTCGCAAATCCCGATGGCCAACAATGGGGGATGAAAAGAAAGATGAGGGTGCAGAAGATCCTATCAAAATGTTGCTCTAGGATGCTCTTGAAAAACAAAGGAACACGATGATGGATAACTTCTCCCAAATCCTTCAACAACTTCCCACTGGCAACGCATCTGCATCTAGTAGCCACTCTGGAGGTGAAACCCCTTTTAAGGTACAAGTAAAATTTGACATTCCCATATTTGATGGTCGAATAGATGCAGACACCATAGAAAAATGGTTGAATCTAATAGAAGGATATTGACTTTTCTAACCGGGAAAAGATTACCTTTTCCCTACTCAAAGCCACCCCCCATGTCAATGATTGGTGGGAAACCTACTGTGAGAGAAAGGATGAGGAGGAACCCCCTCTATTCTCGGTCATACCCACTTGGAATTCTTTAAGATGCCATAAAGGGACAATATTATCTAGTGGGGAGATATGAGGACAAGTACATCCAATGGACTATGCTGCAGCAACAAAGATATCAAGATGTGCATAAGCTGACGAATTTGTTCCATACCTTGCACACCAAGTTGGGTATCAAAGATTCATAGAAACATTTGGTGCTGAAGTACCGTAGTTTTTTGCACATATACATTCAGGAGAAAATGGAGTTCCTCGACATCTCCTCGCTTGGTACGACATATCGGTATGCTGCCAAAATTGAGCAAAAATTCAAACAGAAAAAGCGAGAATTTGGATCTGGGAATTAGAAGTAAGGGAAAGGTGCCCCCAAACCATAGAACCAAGGACACAGCCAAGGCATGGCGACTCAATAAAACTTCCCAAAGATGCAAGCAAAGAGAAACACTACAACGCCAAAGAATGAAGCGGGAAAGTGGTACGAGTTCCATAGGAGCCCCACTCACAACACAAGTGAGTGTCGGGCTAAGCAGTCACTGGTGGCCGAGATAAAGGCTTCTAAATCAGACGCATACTCTGAAACTGAATCAAAACCTGAGAAGGGGAATGATAGAGGGAAGAAGATTATTGATGCAGAGCCCAACACCACCATTTCCACCACGAAGATCCAAAAGGAAGAACCAGAAGATTCAGAGGAGGAGGAGCCTCTTTTCCACTCCCAGATGTGGGTAAAGGGTTCCTTGATACAGTTCATTGTTGACAGTGGGAGCCAAAAGAACCTGATTTCAGAAGAGGTTGTGAAGCAGTTTGGTTTGCCAACAACAACACACCCACAACCGTACACCATCGGGTGGCTTCACCAAGGACGACATCTCCATGTCAGCCAGTAGTGCTGCCTTCCTTATAGCATCAAGCCCTTCACTGATGAGGTATTATGTGATATTGCTCCTCTTGATGTTTGTGATGTATTATTAGGTCAACCATACTTATGGAAGTGACATGCTGTGTATGATTCCTGGCCTCACGTTGTTATTATTACGTTGGGAAATAATTTATACAGGATACCAGAGGTACCAACCCCGACCGCTATCTCTTTGGTTACTACAAAATAATGCAGTAAGCTCATTTCCAAAACTGAGAAGTTTGTTTTCTTAATGATCTTCCCTCAGGGCAAGAAGAATATTGTGGCCACAACCTCTAGACAGGGCCCCTCCGCATGACAACAACAAATGGACAAGGTCATGGAGGAGTACCGAGACATATTCACCTCACCCACCGGGGTGCCTCTCCACTATCAGGTTAAGCATCCCATCGATCTGACCCCAGGTGCGCCACTGCCCAATGGATAGATCTATCGCTGCTCTATTTTGGAGAATGATGAAATCAAGAGGCAAATTCAAGAGCTACTACAGAAGAGTCACATCCGGTCAAGTTCATCGCCCTGTGGGAGCTCGATCGTGTTGGTACAGAAGAAGGATGGGACTTGGAGACTCTGTATTGACTATCGGGCATTGAACAAGATCACTATCCGGAATAGGTACCCGACCCCACAGATTGATGACCTCCTGGACTAGCTTAAAGGGGTGAAATATTTTAGCAAGATCGAATTAAAGTTCGGGTATCACCAGGTACCGATCGAACCGAGCGATGTTTGGAAGACTTCCTTCAAAGCCAAGGAGGGCCTTTTCGAATGGTTGGTCATGCCTTTCGGGTTGACAAATACGCCTACAACCTTCATGATACTGATGGATGACATCTTGCGGCCATTCACCAACTCATTTGTAGTAGTGTACTTGGATGACATCCTGATCTTCAGCCAGACTTGGGTAGAGCACCTCCACCACATCCGACAGGTCCTCCAAACATTGCGGTAGCACAAGTTGTGTGCCAATTTGGACAAGTGCACTTTTGGCATGACCCAAGTTCAGTATCTAGAATACATTATTGATGAATGTGGGGTACATGTGGATCTAAAAAAGATCCAAGTCATTCAGGATTGGCCAGCCCCAACTACTCTAACAGAGCTTCACAGCTTTCTGGGCCTTGCTAATTTCTACCGCAGGTTCATGTTGGGATTCTCTCATATCACTTGGCCTTTGAGTCAAGTCACCAAGGGAGGAGTGAAAGCAAAATTCTTTTGGTCAAAAACTCATCGGAAGGTGTTTGTAGAATTAAAACATCACCTCTGCTATGCCCTAGTGCTCACATTACCAGACTTGCAACAACCATTTGAGATCGAGACAGATGCCTCTGACTATGCTATTGGGGCAGTCCTTACTCAACAAGGGCATCTAGTGGCATATCACAGTGAGACACTGTCCGAAACAGTCCGCAAATATCCCACTTATGACAAAGAGATGTATTCCATTGTATAGGCTTGCCGAAAATGGAATCATTACATTTTGGGGAAGGAAATGATCATCCACACAGACCACCGACCCTTATAGTTCATGCAGACACAAGGGAATTTACAGAATGATCGCCATCAGAAGTGGTCCACATATCTACAACAGTTTCAGTTAAACATCAAGTATAAGAAGGGAAGCACCAATAATGTTGCAAACTGCCTCAGCTGACCACCGATCGTGGCGATAACGACCGTGCTCAACTCTTGTGGGCACGAGACTTCTGATTGGCCGCTTCTCTACAAGAGTGATCCAGAATTTATCCACACATACCAAATGCTCTTGGAGGGAAACCAAGTTACAAAATTTCACCTCTAGGATGTACTACTGTGTCACATGGGACAGCTTTGTGTTCCTTCAAGTGAGCATGCCAAGATGATTTGGGAAGCGCACTACGGTCAGGTCGCTGGGAATTTCAGGGTCAAGAAAACAATGGCAGTACTAAAAAAGTATTTATATTGGCTGAACCTTCAACAGGACGTCAGGAAGTACATCCGATCCTGCACTGCCTGCACCATTGCCAAACCATCCATCAAGAAGCAAGGCCTCTATACTCCGTTGCCTACCCCTAGTCGACCTTGGGAATCCATCTCCATGGATTACATGTCATGCCTTCCTTCTACTAAGCATGGCAACAGCTGTGTGTTTGTGGTCGTTGACAGATTCTCAAAGATGGCCATAATGGTGGCTTGCAAGAAGAATATCACAGTAGAAGCCACTGCTAAACTCTTCTTTGAACAAGTGTGGGTACACTTTGGGATCCCACAGTCTATAATCTCAGACCAGGACAGTAGGTTCCTTAGTACATTCTGGTCTAGCCTATGGTCAATGCTAGACACCAAGCTCACAAATTCTATAGCTTTCCATCCCTAAACTGATGGCCAGACAGAGGTCATCAACTGGATGATCGTACACATTTTTCACATGTACAACTCAAAGAATCCACGCACATGAGATGAGAGCCTCCCCTATGTACAACACAGCTATAACCCGACCCTCCACAACTCAACCAACCACAGCCCCTTTCAGGTGGGCTTTGGATTCTAGCCACTATGTCTCATTGATGTAGCCATGCCATTTGCAGCTACTCAAGCTGATTCAGCTCATATCCAGTCTGAAGTTTCCAAGGAAAACATCTTCATTGAACGCATTCAGCACATTCTCCAATAGGTTCATGACATATTGGATAGATCAAATGCTAAGTATAAGCAACGACATGATCAGCATTGGGTGCAACACAACTTCCAGGTGGGCGACAAAGTGTGGCTACATCTGTAGAAGGAGCACCTCGCTGAACCCCACCACAAGCTTTTCCCACTCCGATATGGGAAATACACCATCACCAAGGATATAGGGGACAATGCCTTTGAGCTCAGTATTCCACCATTCCTTGGTCTGCACCCAGTGTTCAATTTGGACCGCCTTCGGCCCTACTTTCCACCTCTATTGGACACATCAGACGTGGCAGAACAACTCACACCAACAGAGTTAAACCTCGACTGCATGGAACAAGCCATAGCTAATTGGATTACAAACACACAAATCAAGAACACCCTCCAGCAGAAGATCCAGCTATATCAAGTTGTTAAAGCAGGCCAACTCCTTCACCAGGGAAAGTGGCTCACCAGGGACCAAGTTCAACAGAAGTTTCCTCATCTCATGGAGGAACTCAATGCAATGGGGGCCATTGCATCCTAAGGGGGGAGGAATGATCTAGGAGGATATTGGTGGCCACCCACCTATTCCTCTTGGACCCCCACCATTGTTTATTTCAGTTTTCCAGTTTCCTTAATTGTAGCACAATTTACTACTTTTGGCAGTTTTTCGGGTCCTAAACTTCTGGAGCCATTTTGAGGCCCTAAACGATGTTTTTTTGGCATCGAATGATCAAGGAAATGTGAGTCCGTTTTGGACCCAATATTTGTTGCTTATGGATGTATTCGTTAAATAGATCTTTCTAACGATGTATCATGCGCATCAAATGGAGGTAGTATGCTAAAGTTACAACCCCGAGAAATTGATGTACCAAGTTACCCAACAGGGCCAACATTCAGGCGTTTCACCTCCTAGGGTTAGGTTTTTGGATGTGTAGGGTTTCCATTGTTTCTCAATAATATATAGGCCTTCGAGCCTCATTGTAACATAGAGTTCAAAGGCATGTAGCCACCACATCTCTTCTCAGAGATAAGCTACCAGCACTCTAGTTAGTTTATTTCCATTCTGTATGTAAACAAGTTTCAGTTATTGATTAATGAAATGAAGTGTTATTTCCACTACATCTTTGTTTCTATGGTTATTTGTGTATTCTGTTGCATTCCTGCATAAATCTAGATCATACTCATCATTATGAAAATTTTAAAATTAATTATGGGTGTCTCAAGCCTAGGTATGGTCAATGGTAGAAACACAAGTGTTTGTTCCTAAATTAAGATTTTAAGCATCTAGTGCCAACAATTACACCTTTAACTACCCCAAAAGAATACTGAAGGGAATCCTTTATGCATGAATATGTATATATTTTCCATTATAATTTTTAGCATTATGTATGGGTATTAGGGCCTTCAACATAGTTAGGGAAGGGAACTTGAACCTTATGCACTCAAGGAATATTCTAGCCATCCAAGGGAAATAAGTTTCTCTTGAACATCCACAAATGGCATCTTAAAGATATCATTGGCCTATGTTTTGGGATGCTAGTTCTATTAGTTTATTTTGAGTAGCATGTACATGTGTCTCAATGCCTTAGAAGTTATGTAAGGAAGAATATCATGCCTTGGTCCCTAAATAAACAATGGAGGAATCCAAAGATAGGAGCTGTTAGGTTAAAACGAGCAACATTAACATAATAATGAGCGAGAAATAAACATTATCACAAGAAACCACATATAGACACACAATATACCCTGGAAACCCCATGCGAGGAAAACCAACACCAATGAAGATCTTCATTACATGGCCAAAACCGACCATCCGGGATAAGCGAGCTAGTCACCGCTCACCTCCAGGACACTTTACGATGGAGTATCCTCAAGCCTTATAAAGGCTTCATCACATGCAATACCATGGGACAATACCATGGGCTACAACAAACCATGTGCCCAAACCATGTGCTAGACCTAAGCCACCTTTGACTCAATCCCAAGTCAAGGTTAACCCTAACAATCCCCCCTTTAAACTTGACTTGGAGTAATCACCAACTCCCCTCAAAATTTTACCGAGGAATCTCACATACACCCCCTATCACCTAGGTCTATTTCCCAACTTTACCGGTGAGTTACCAGACGTATGCATGCCTTACCAGGCCTTACAACCATATGCCCATTTACATGCAAAATGCTCCATTGCAATTTTTTTTTCATGTGTCTTCATGGTGACTATACCATCACCATCAGTTACTTCATCCTCTTTCTTTCTTGCTCGTCCTTCCATACTTTGCCATTGCTTATCATATTCCATGCCTCCACATTTTTACCATACTTGATAACACCATGAATCATCATTTCATTTCATGGACCAAAGGATTCCAAACCCATTAACCAAGCTTATATTAAACAAAGCTCATTTAAGACTATTAATTTAATCATCCACCTTTTTATACTTCACATCCACTTACCTTTTTATTCAAAACATTTCATGACTTAAGAAATGCCCTTTTTTTTAAAATGACGTGAATGGCATGGATCCTTTTTAAAAAACTATTTTTATAATTGTTTTTACCTTTACTTCATGGTGTGACTTATGTTCACCGCATACCATTTTAAAAATTTTCTTTATCACGATTTCTGTCCACAATGCTTTCATAGCCTTAAGCATTTGCAGGAAGCATGCCTACGTAAGGCAAATTCCAACCTTAGCAAGTGTGCTAACCCTTACATGCTTCTCCAACGATCCTCTATTTAATTCACACGCAGACGATTCCTTCATTGGGGCTAGAGTGAGACCTCTTCACTTCAACATTTTCTCACATATCAGTGGCACACACAGACCATATCTCTTTCACACGATAATGTTCAATCCTCAATGGGACTATTCCTTCATTACCTTCTCCAGATACAACTCCTTCATGTGTTTGCTCAGCTGCGCTGCTTCTCTTGCCATGTCTGGACAAGCCTGCTACTCACACGAAATAACATCCATGGATTCACTCTTTCAAATCCGTGGCTCTGCAAAAATCATCATTCTCCACCAGAATGTGTCCCTCTTTGAACCACGAGCCGTCAGTGTCACCCAAGGTCAAACCCTAGACTTCCATCTCTAATCTCATGCTGAAATTCATGACTTACAACAAATGTATTGTGTTTCCTCCTTACGGCTGCCACGATCCATAAAAAATGGTGGCCTCTTCAAGCTCCTTGAAAAATGATGGATTACTAAGGACCTTTTCCCATCATGAAAAAAACAACCTCTCTCTCATCAATATTTACACCAAGCACCGGCCCCATTCTTCACAGTCGTTCACATGCACACATGCATGCTTTAAACATATCCCGATTTGACTCAGCTTCAATCTGCTACAAGCAATGGGCATCTAAGCTCTCAGTAGGTCTAGATATTTAACAATTGATCTACAATTTGCCATCACAGATCTGACACTTTCATGCTCTACCATGGGTTGGCAACTTCAATCTCACTGCACACACAATATTTTCCATAGCACAGGCACATAGAAACACCAACGAGCATAACCAAGCCAAACCATGGCTTTGATACCAGTTGTTAGGTTAAAGCAAGGAACATTAACATAATAATGAGTGATAAATAAACATTATCACAAGAAACCACATATAGACACACAATATACCCTGAAAACCCCATGCGGGGAAAATCAACAGCAATGAAGATCTTCATTACATGGCCAAAACCGGCCATCCGGGCTAAGCGAGCTAGTCACTGCTCACGTCCAGGCCACTTTACAATGGAGTATCCTCAATCCTTATAAAGGCTTCATCACATGCAATACCATGGGACAATACCATGGGCTACAACAAACCATGTGTCCAAACACTGTGCTAGACCTAAGCCACCTTTGACTCAATCCCAAGTCAAGGTTAACCCTAACAAAATGCCTCAAAACATCACACACGACTTCTCAAGGGTATCAATGGCACTATGTTTGGGGCTTATGACCTTGGGTATTTGGACATGGTTATAGTGGGAAAGAAAAACCTTAGGCCCAAAAGTAATCTTATAATCATTCTAGGCCAAACATTTTTCCTCAAAAAACCACACATGGTGTCTTTAATGTATCATTGAGATATGATTGAGGATGTCGATACCATTAGCAATTTTTGTGCAGTATCCATGTGTCTTTATAACTTGGAAATGTTATAGGAAACAAACCATTCTTTAGGCTCTAAAGAAATTTTTTAGGAATCCAAAGCCATGAATAATGCATAGAAGCACCACACATGACATCTCAATGGTATTCTAAGATTTATGTATGGGTCTTGGGGTCTCAAATCATTTGACATAATTAAGGGAGGATAACTAAACCTTAATCCGTAAAGAATAGTCTAGCCATACAATACCAATATGGTTGTGTCGAGCAACAACACATGGCCTTATGAGCATATCATTCACCTATGATTTAGGATATCAAATCCATTAGGTGGTTTTGAGTAATATGTATGTATCTTAGGGGCTTGGAAATATTACATGGAAGAATACAATTCCTTAGGAGATAATGAAACTATTGAGGCATCCACAGTCATGCACAAGTCCTTTAATCACTAATCATGTCTTATTGGGATTATCATTGGCACTATATCTACATCTTGTGGCCCTGGGGCCTTTCGGAGAGGAAACCTAAATCTTAGACCCTAAAGGAATTTTCTAGGAATTATAAAGGGTCAAGAAGGTTGTCTTAAAAAACCACACTGGCCTACTGAGGTTATTGTTGGCATATGATTAAGGAAATCAATGCCAATATGTGGATTTGATAAGTATGTATGTATCTTAAATCCTTGGAAATGTTCAAAGGAAGAACATCATGCCTTGGTACCTAAAGAAACTATTAGGGCATACAAAGCCATTAATACTGCCTTAAATTTTTTAAGTTTATATGATTCTACAACTTAATTTATAATTTCATGAGAATTTAAACATTTTCACAATAACAACAAAAATAGGATCTATGAAAGAAACATAATCACAAGGTACACAAAAATTTATCCTGGGAAACTCAAAAGGGAAAATCCCAACAAAAATTCCTCAATAGAGACTACTAGAGTACAGTACCCAAGGAACAAGGTCTCATAAGAGAGAGAGAGAGACCAAACCCTAGCATAAGAGCCAAATAAACCAAAAACACTTTTCCTCCTCCTTCTATGCCCTTCCTCTTTCTATCTCTTACACAATACATGAGTGAGTGTGTATGTACAAATGAGGGAGGGCGCCTCCCTATTCATACTAGTCGCTTGACTCACCTTTTAACCTAAGTGGGCTGACCTATCCAACTTATAGGGTCGACCTACCTAAGAAAACTAAAAATAACATTTACATTAATCTTTTCTCGCTACTATTGACTTGACTTACAACAGAGGATTTACATCATGACTTTTGCATGACCTTTTAGATTAATGACATCTCCTGAAGGAATAATAATAATAATGTAAATTGCAAGTAGAATATTCTTTGAGGTTATGTTATTTCAACACTCCCCCTTAACAAAAAGGGTATTCTACTGACAACAACAACAACATGTGTGTCTCTTCAGAACATCATCAAAAGGAGGGAGGAGGCATCATCAACAACATCATTTGGAACATTGTTTGGTACATCTATAGATCATTGAAAGTTTTGAACAACATTAAATATCATCAACTGTACCAACGAACAACTTGTTGGAACATCATCATATACAACAAGGAGCTGGAGCATCATCATCTACAGCACAGAGCTTGAGCATAATCATCTATAGCATGGAGCTGGAATACCATCATCTACAACATGGAGTTGGAACATCATCATCTACAGCATGGAGCTGGAACATCATCATCTACAGCATAGAGATGGAGCATCATCATCTGCACACATGGAGCTAGAGCATCATATTCTTCTTTAGTACATAGCTGAAGTATCATCATCATCATTGTTAACACCTCTATGTTGAACAGCTGAGGAAGAGGTATGATGGAGGAATGATAAAAGGATACATAAAATTGGTAAAGTTTAATAGTTTCATTCCATTATTAAAATGTGCATAGTGGTTAATTGTTCATGCAATCCGAAAGTGTAAAGTGGTTGAGGTGAAATCTATGGTTTAAAATGGATCCACTAGGTAAAGATGTGTAGGAGATAAGTTATGTGGAGAAGCAGAGGTAGTTAACAAAGATTAAATATCAATGGTTATGGAACAAATAAAACAAAATCTACGTCTGAGAAACAGTTCGTTGAATAAAGATGTGCACTTAAAAAAATAAGAAAGGCTAGCGGAATATGCACAACCAATCTCAATCCAATGGTTTAGGCAAAATGTGAAAACTCATCAACGATCATTATTGGTTCCGGAGGGTAAAGCTACAAGATGGTTAAAAGAGAAAGGTGGTATCAGAATGTAAACCATGTTCCACGTGGAAACTTGAAGTGAATTCCATGGAGAAAAGTAGTTAAGGAAAAACCGCTTGATGAGGGATCTGGAAAAGCTTGCTGTATAAAGGTAAAGTCTTGGTTAAAAAAAATCATTTCATTTGTGTGCTATGGGTGAAAGGAAGGAGACAGTCCGCCATATTTCCAATTTCAACTTCTACTTATCTACAATCACAGGTAAGCCTTAAAACATTTAAACTTGGTTCGAAGAGTTGCTGCCATTGTTTGTTATGAAAAAGGAATAGGGTTTAGGACTTTTATGCAGAGTTTTGGATGAGAGGGAAGAATTTTTTGTCGATAGGGAAAGAAACGTATGTGACCCTGTTTTATCAGTTGGAAATGTATCAGTCTCAAAGGAGCGGTTGTGGCAGTGTAATTTGTAGGGGAATGATGTTATAAATATCTACAGTTATTTTCCATATCATTTTGCTATTGAGCAAACCTTACCATTTCCTGAATTTGTCGAATGGTGCGCAAACAATTATTCTCCCTCTGAAAGAGTTGTCATGAGTCATACCACGTCCAAAATACTTTGTAAGGTTGATACAAAATCCACTCACGAAATACTAAACATACCTAATAATTTCCCTGATAATTGTGAGTCCTTAAATGATCCAGTCTTAGTCGAAATGTATAAAAATTGTAAAACCGAAGTTAGATGCCAATTTCTATCCAGTATTCTCAAAGATGGCCAGTCATTAGAAGGAATTTTTCTACCATACAATGTTAACATTTTAAAAAAATATGTACAGTTGGTCATGCCCTTGGTCAGTCAAATTCTAGGTTTAGATGATGATATTCATATCAGCGAAGTCGTTTTAGGTTTCTTATTGAGTATAAGTTCAGTTGATCCCGAGTCCCATTTAATCCATTGTTTCAATCTAGATGAGTATTTGGATGAATTTATCCATGTTCAGTTGGTCGAATTTCCCAAAGCCAGGTTTTTTAAATATCAATCATAATTACTGAACATGTTGCTATGTTCAAATGTGTCAGAATTGCAATTCCTATCCACCATTTTCTATCCAGATCTTCCAAAACAAATCAATATGTTTGAGTTTGTAAATACGCCAAGATGTATAAATTGTTGTTTGATGATGTATTACCAAGGGTGTTAGAAGAAATGAAACTCATGATACAGTCTTCCTTAGAGGATAGAATATAATACTGGTTCTTATAGAAAGATTTTACTATTTTGAGGGTGTATGGGTTCACTGGGGAACCATACAAGTTACCTACTTTTCTGACTCCAAGAATTTTTGCACTTGAGTTTATGAGGCAGAGATTATGTGCAGAAGAACAGAATTTTGGAGTGTCCAAGAAGTCTTCCAATGTTAAATTTCCTCTTGAAATTGGTCTGTTTATTTTCAGAAACAAAAGTTCCTTGTTGGTTATAGAAAGTTTATTAGAAGTTATGGATTTCTAGAAGGAGCAAAGAATCAATTATGATCCACATCACATAATTTCTTAGAGGAAGCAGTCAAACAAAAATAAACCATTCGATCATCAAGTTGTTGAGGGTTTAGATAAAGTAGCCAATTTGTCTTGTTTTGAAGAAAATTCAAGAATCAATGAGGGTAGGAGCAATGAATTGACCGCAGCGGTTCAAGCACCTGATAATCCTAGCATTCTAAACAAGAGGATTCTTTCTGAAACTGAGAACATGGATATGGATGAAAATATTTTACATAAAAATATCTAAACACACCCTCAAGATGATCATATTTCAAGAGAAATAGTTTCAGAGGATTCAAAGAGAATGGTCTTGTTCCCGAAGAAGTCTATACAAATGCATCAGTATTCCTTCAGAGGATAAGGTAGTGCAGAGCCCAGTTCATGTTTCAAATATAGAACAGAGTTAGTGTCAAGTTATGTTGAAAAACAAATGCAGTCACCAGAGGAAACCAGAAATCTGCTTCCCCGAGTTAGAAGTCTAACCCATTAAAAGACATCATTGATTTCTAATCGAGATGTGGAGAGGAATACCTTGAAGTTCGTTGTGGTTAGTGATAAAAAAATATCTGAGATGGAAGTGAAGTTAGATAAAATTAGTGTTCCCGATAAGATACAACTCCATAAGAAGACTAGAGATGTTATCTATTCCAATTTATTACATGCTATTATGAAAGTTAATAAATTGCAGTCCCTTGTAGATAAAATGAAAGTCCAATTGAAGCACAAGAAAGTAGAAAATAAAGCAAATCTGATCCAGATTAAAAATTTATAGGGAGATGTTATAAGCTTACAAAATGAACCAGGAAATGTACATGCAACCAAAAGGATTTTAGAAGAAAAGGACAATACCATTCAGGTATTGAAAAAGAAGATTAAAATCCCAAATGCTGAACATGCTCAGTCCCTAGAATTATTTACATTGCAGGAAGAAAAAGATAAAGTTTATCAATAGATGATGAACTACAAAGGAAAAACATTGAAGTTGCAAGAGGAGAAAAACAGATGGGAAATGGAAAGAGCTAAATTGATGACCTATATTTTGAAGTTAAAAAAGGATCAGAATGATGAAAAGGAAATTATGGAAAAGCTGATGAGTCAAACTCATGTTGACACAGATTTATCTCTTGTGAATATTGAAAAACCGTTAAGTGAATTTTCCACAGATGATCTATTAGTTCCTATGTCACAAGTAAGTCTGAAGGATGTAGAGATAAAAGAATTAAAGGAAGAAAATGAGAAGATGAAATCAGAATTGTCTAGAAGCATTGAAGAGAAGAATAAAACATTAAATGATAAAAGCCAATTACAGAAAAAGTTCAATGAGTTGAAGGAAAGAAGTATAGCAAAAGCCCCTCTACAAGGAGCTAAACATTTAATTTGGGATACATTATTTGTGGAAATCACCAAGTTTAGCCACTATTTAAATTTGATTGATGATCAAAGTGAATTAGTCAATTTAGCTACTCAAAGAGTGAAGTTGGCAAACGAGACCATGGAAAAGAAGCCTTTAAACACAGCTCAGAACACTTTAAATTTCTTGAATTATGTAACATATCAGAAGTTGCAGGACATTGGAATTAAAGATAGAGTAGCTATTGTAATATGGGTGAAGAAATTTATTAACAAACATCAGCTCATGAAGGTGGTGTAGGATTAAGAAAACACAATGTCTTCACAGATAGAAGATTTCAAGTTTGATTTTAAGAATCTATTTGAAGATGGCCTCCCTTCTTTCTGAGACGATGAAGGAAGATTATTTTCTCAGGAACATTGTCACAGTCTGCTAGTACAAAATCGCATGGACCATTCCAAGTTTGAAGATTTGGTAAAAGGGCTGACTGAAAAGATCATTGTAGAAAAATTGATAGAGGATTTCGAAATATTACAATTTTTTTTAATAATTAGAAGAGGATTGCCCAGAGTATCTTATGAATCCTATGTGGATATGGAGGTATCCATTAGAGAAATGACAGAATACGACACACCAAATGCGGAACAATGGAGGATTGTTGAAAGATTCGAGGAGACCATGTATATACTTCATCCTTGAAAACAGGTGTTCTGCATCATGGAGATACTTATTCGGGATACCCTGCAGTCACTAAGATGATTATAATCAAAAGATCTTTTGTTAGAATCGAAGCATGTAGTTTTATTCTTAGTTGTTAGGAATATAGTTACAAAAAACTTTGATTAATAGATTATTTGGTTATTGATCTTATTGGGAAGAAGTTATCTTTTTATATATTTGAATTTATTTGATGTATTGGGGGTTGGAACCCATATGTTTGAAATGATGTTTTTCAAGAATTTATGATTTTTTGAATGAAATAACAAAGCTGAATGCGAGTGGATCTTTAGAGATTCCTGTGTCGTTTATGTTACAGTTTGTGCCTTCTTTCCATGTGATTGTCTTCTAAGTGCTTACCTTCCATTTTGTTTTCTTCATATTTGAAACATAGTGTTGAATAGTTTCAGAATTCATACTTGTTATGCTCTAGCTATTGTCTCAGATATTTCACAAATATTTCTACTAAAGTTGATATGGTATTCATCTTGTGATGCTCTATATTGATGGATTGTTCATGTTTCTTTCTTATTCACCTGAAAATCAATGAATGACTGTGACTGGATGATTATCTTGCCTTTGTTGAGATCCGGTGTATGAAAGTTGTGTATTATCTTTATCTATTTGACTCCATTTCCCAATGGTTATATGTGTTGTTTCAACCATCTGTATAATTTAAAGTATTGATTTCAATATCTGGCCTTATTAAAATTATATCTGAGAGATCCCTCTCCAGAAAGAAAATCCACTTTCTTTCTAAAGTGGTTTTGTTGTTACCTTTGGGATTTACCTTTTACAACCTGGATACATTCTGAATGCTAACAATCACATAAACATAAAAATGGATACATCAACAACAACGACAAAACGAGGCTGGCTGATCAGCATAAAGTTGGAATAACATCAGTAACTACACGCGAGATATATAACAATATCATCTATGGGAACAAAATGAGGTAGGTGTATCAACAACCAACATGATCCTTCCTTTCATAATTATAGGATCATGTGAAATCCTTCCTTTCAAAATTGCATGATTCACTCAAACACATTTGTGGTGCTTAGAAGATCATTCCTTTCGAGATTATGGGATCAATTATTTACAGGGCCACCAATACTGATCACAGTTGACACATATGTGCATAGGATGATCCTTCCTTTTGAAATTGCGGGATCAATTCTACCAACCAAAATCTTAGACGATCCTTCCTTTTGGAATTGCGGGATCAAGTTTAAAAACCAACATCTTGTTAGAATAATCAACCCATAGTTAGATACCTTAGACATTAATTAATCCAATTTTTGTCTTATTTTCCTAGTTTCCATATTCCACCTTATGCAAGTTGTCCTCCACACATCCATAGTGGTCAAACTTGCTAAATTTGAGTCATAGAGCACTTGGGAAACCTCTTGGAATCAAATCTGCTTTATTCCTGGCCTCCCTAGTGCATGTCTACTTTTTCTGCTTTATTGCCTGCTTTTTTTGAGTTTTAAGGCAATTGGGAAAGTTTGACTAGGTGAAGTTAACTTGTTTTTTTTCCTCATCATCCTCCACTCTTTTCTCCTATGAAAAACATGTATGAGTTGTACTTCCATCACCTTTTATCTTGCCTAATTTATTTTTCCAATTCGTGAGCTCCTAGACAGTTTTGGAAACTGCTTTATGCACCTATGGGGGATTTGCTTAGATTTAGTAAGCCTGCTTTTGACCAAATTCGAATGGCATCCTTATGCATTCGAATATCTCATGTAATTATTTATTGTGGCAGCCTATGACTTCACAGGGTTGGCTATTGTACACTTATTCAATACATATTAGTGTTCTGCTCCATATTTAGTCTCCTTTGTGAGTAATTTGCATGTGTAATTGGCAATTGTTGTGAGTGTAATTGTTCTAACACCTGGGTTCAATTTCCACACATCTTAGATGATCATTCCTTTCAAAATTATGGGATCAAGTCCAAATATCTACATTTAAGATCATCCTTCCTTTTGTAATTATGGGATCAATTCTAAGGATGATCAATCCCTGTTGAGATATCAGTTGTTATCAGGATACAATAGTATCATCATTACTACTCCCATTTTGATGGAATTCCTTATGGACAACACCAATATTGTCTCTAAAGTGTTCAAAATTCACACAAGAGAGAGTCTTATTCAACACATCTACAACTTGCTCATCTATGCTCACATATTGGAGCTTAATAGCTCCCTTCTGCACCATGTCACAAACGTATAAATACCATATTTCTATGCTCTTCTTCTTATCATTGAACATGGGGTTCTATGTCATCTTCATGTAGCTTTGGTTATCACATCCATCTCCATATCAAGTAGACCTGAAAACAACTTTTGAATCCATATGGATTCACAACTGGTGGGACAAGATGCAATATATTTTTCTTTAGGAGTGTTGACAGCAACATTGGACTGGTTCTTTCTTAGCCATGAGATCATGGTTGGACCCATACTAAAACATCCACTTGAAGTGCTCTTTATGTCTGAGACACTTCCTTCCCAATATGAATTTGTATAATCCTACAGTCTGAAGTCAAGATCTCTAGTATAATTGAGACCATATTCTACTGTACCTTTCATGTACCTCATCACATGCTTTTCAGCTACAAGGTGTTCACAAAAAGGCATATATATGGTCGGGTATTCATCATATACATCAATGAACGAATGATTTTTCTGTATAGTGCCACATCCAATAACTCTGAAGCATCAACCATCAACTTCAAATTTGTATCCATGGGTGTGGCCATGGCTTTACATTCCAACATATCAAACCTTTTAGGATTTCTACTCCATACTTCCCTTGGTTAAGGAAGATTCCTTCTACGTTCTGACATACTTCAAGACCTAGAAAATAGTGCATCAAGTCAATTCTCAATCTTTTCTATAAGATTATTCTTACACTCTTACATTTTATTCTCATTTCCTATCAGGAATAAATTATCCATGTACAACAATAATATCACAAGTACATCATCCATAAACTTGAGATAAAGGTTAGGATAAACTTCACTCTTGGTAAAGACCAAGCATGTAAGAAAACTATTGATTCTTCCATGCTAAGCTCTTAGAGCTTGCTTCAACCCATACATAGCCTTCTTCATCATGCATACATGTGTCTTTTTGTCTTCAACTTCAAAACCTTATGGTTGTTCTATGTACAATTCTTCTTCAATAACACCATTTAGAAAGGTTGTTTTCACATCTATCGAGTGTAACTTCCATTCCATCTTGGATGCAAGTGCCATGATGGTTCTAATAGAAGTGTACCTTGATACAATAGAAAATTTTTCTTCATAATCGATTCCTTCCTTTTGAGAGAATCCATGGGCCACAAATATGTCTTTGTATTTTTCAATACTTCCATCGGATGCATGTTTTATATTGCATATCCATTTGGAAGATACCCCAATTTTTCCTTATGGTTTGGGAACTACTTCTTGTAATCTCATAGATCACAGAGGGTTACCAATAATACACATTGAATCATACAGACATAACAGACAAGAGATAAGAACATAGATGTAGAATAATAGATTTTATTATATCGTGAGGGTTCATACAAACATAGAACTGAACTGATTTCTCATCTGGCTCAACAACCATATATATATGATTTACAAACAGTTACATATAACTACCTGTCAGTTCAGTGAACCGAAACGACCTTAAGCGGTCGACCTAATCTCTAATTAGTCAGCTATTTGACTTAGTCGGCTCATTGACTAGCTCATCCAACATCTCCCCCACGAACAAAATCTTTCTTTGTCCCAAAGAAATAGGGGAGGTACTCGAAAAAAAAAATTTACTGTCTGAGATAGTTACTTTATTGTTTTTCTTCATGGGCTATGCAGTCAGATGGTTGGTCATTTCTGTATGCTTTTTTTTTGAACTTCTTTTAATTTTTGTACCATTTTAGTTGGGCACCATTAGCAAGTTTCTAAAATATTATACCTTGTAACGTCCTTAGTCGGACTGATCCATTGGCATGAATCTCTTCGACAATGTAAGGTCCCATCCATTATGTATGTAACTTTTTGGGTTTTCCTTTTACTCAATTGTTGTATAGTAAAGCGAGGTCCCCTACCTACAGATTTTTGTTTTTGATATTGCGATCATGCCAAGCCTTCTACTACTATTTTTTGATTTCTTGATGTTGTCTAGCAATTAGTCGGTGTTCGTATAGCTTGCTTAATTGCATCAGTCAATCTTTCCTGCCTTATTTGACATCGTCATGTAAAATATCTGCTATGATAGGTGTTTGCTGTCGAAAATGTAGTGGAACGACTGCTTCTTGTCCATAGACTAGTTGAAATGGTGTTTGGTCGATTGAATACTTGTATGTTGTTCTGTAAGCCCACAGTACTGCAAATATCTTTTCATCCCGATCATCTTTTTCGGCGTTGCATATTTTTGTTAGACCCCTTGTTAATGTTTTGTTGAAAGCCTCTATTGCTCTATTCGACTGAGGGTGATAAGATGTACTACGTCAGTGGTCAATTTTGAACTGGTCTGTTAGTGCTTTGATGGTTTTGTTAATAAAGTGTGAACCTTGGTTACTGATCAGGGTTATTGAGCATCCAAATCTGGTAATTATATTTTTGTAGATAAATTTAGCACCTATCTCACTGGAACATGTGTTGACAGGTTTTGCTTCTGCACACTTGGTTACATATTCTACTACGGTTATTATGTATCTTGCACCTGTTCTTTTTGCTGGTATTGGGAATGGTCCTATGAAGTCGATGGCCCAAATTTCAAATGTCAAACTTGGGTTTACTGATATCAAAGGAATTTCTATACTAGGCAGTGGTTGACCTAGTCGTTGACATCTGTCACATTGGCTCACAAACTTTTTACAATCCTTGCATAGTGTTGGCCACCATAGCCTTGACTGTTGGATTTTATTGGTAATTGTGTCTCTTTTAAAATGTCCTCCTGCTGGTCCATAGTGTGCTTCATACATCATATTATCTCTTTCGTGTTCTAATATGTATCTTATGAGGATGTCCTCCTGGCCCATTTTATATAAAAATCCATTTATGAGGCTATATGGTGCAGCTTTCATAGCTAAGATTTGTTTCTTTTTTATGCTTATGCCCTCTAGTGCTTGTACATTTTCTAAGAATTGAGCTATTTCTGCTAGTTCTGCTGGAACTGCTTCTATTCGAGATAAGTATGCATCTGGTAGATTGTCTTCAACTCCTGTCAGCTCCCCTCCTGTGTCGATTCGTGACAAGTGGTCGACTCCGAAATTTAATTTTCTTAGTCTAACTACGACTTCAAATTTGAATTCTTGGAATAGTAGTAGCCATCAACAAATTCTTCCATGGTGTAAGGGTTTGTTTACAAGGTATTTTAATGCTTGGTGGTCGGTATAAAAGATGAAAGGGTTGGATAGAAGGTAATGTTGATACTTTTGTCATGCAAAAACCATTCCTAATGCTTCTCTCTCTGTTGTTGAATAGTTTCTTTCTGCCTTATTTAATTTTTTGTTGTTGTAAACTATACTGTAATCCATTCTGTCGTCCCCTGGTTGTGTTAAGATTGCTCCTATTTCTAGGCCTGATGCATCGATGTGTACGTGAAATTTGATCGACCAATTCAGGAACCTTAGAATGGGTGCCTCGACTAGATTCCTTTTTAGTGTTTCAAATGATATGTTATGAGCTTTCGGTAATGAATTTTTCCCATTTTTTCTATTTCTCCACCCAGTTAGAATTTGGTGGCGATTTGTGTAGTGATGGACGAGGTTCTGCAATATGAACCACTCCCTTTTCTATCATTGATTTGAACAGTAGGGTTGGTAGGGAGCATAGGAGCTGCTCGGTAAGGTTTCTATAGAATTTTTTCTGAATGGTTTCTACCAAAGTTCTTTCTTCTATGGCTTGTTCCTCACAAAATTCATCGGTGATCTTCTCAAACCACTCCAATAGTTTTGTTTGTTCCCCTTGAATCAGTTTCTATAGGAACTCTTGTTCTTTAGTTGCTTCCTGCTTTTTCATCCAAAAGTTTTTTCAAAAGCTAGAGTACTGATTCTATGAACTTCTCATGAGTTTCAATGAAGAATATCACCTTCTCCTGAGCAGTGGTTAATTTGTTTCTCCTCACGTAATTCTGCAAATAATTTACTATCTTACGCTCCCACTAGTTCTTAATCTCTTGTTTTGATATCATCTGCTTATAGTCATCTCAGATATGTACTGCTGACAATGAAACCAATGTTGTAATCTCATAGATCACAGAGGGTTACCAATAATACACATTGAACCATACAAATATAACAAACGAGAGATAAGAACATAGATGTAGAATAACATATTATATTATATCATGATGGTTCATACAAAAACAGAAATGAACCAAGTTCTCATCTGGATCAACAGCCTAATATATATGATTTACAAATAGTTACATATAACTACCTGTCAGTTTGGTCAACTAACACGACCTTAAGTGACCGACCTAATCTCTAATTAGTCAGCTATTCGACTTAGTCGGTTTACCGACTAAATCCTCCAACACTACTTCCCATACATCATTCTTCAATATGGATTCACATTCTTCCTTCATGGATTATACCCATTCTTTCTCTTGAACAACTTCTTCAAAAAAAGTAGGTTCTTTGTCTACAATATCACACATCAAATCCACATAACTAGAAAATTTCTTTGACTTCTTTCTCTATCTTGAAGAGCCTTCTAGAGCACCATATATATTTTCATATTGAATAATTTCATGAGCCTAAGATGGATTTCTCTTGTGAGAGATACTCATGTGGGGAGGTTCTTAGGGATCAAACATATCATGTTCTTTCGGAATATCATCATCATCAGAAGGTCTAAATTCTTGCATTGGTTCTACAGCTTTGGGAACTACAAATTCTTCATATGTTTCTTCAATTTGTCACTTTCTGGACTTCTTGAGAGTTTCACCTTCATCAAATATTACATACCTAATAGTTTCTATATGGTGGTAACCTGGCATATAAATTCTAAAGGCCTTGGAGACCTCGTAGTATCCAACAAATATTCCTTTCTTTCAAGAAGGATCAAACTTGGTACTTTTCTATTTTGGAATATGAACAAACATTGGACAACCAATTATCTTGAGATGACTTACTTTTGGTTTCTTACTTATGAACATCTCTTCATGGGTTTTTAACCCAACTGCACTATGGGATATTCTATTTTTGACATATAATGTTTTCCTTGTTGCTTCATCCCATAGGTGCATAGGAATAAATTTATCATGTATCATAGTCTTCACTGCTTCCATAATAGTTCAGTTCTTCCTTTCAGCAACACCATTCTATTGTGGATTATAGGGAATGGTGAGTTCCCTCTTCATCCCGACATCTTTAAAAAATTCTCCAAATTCATTTGAAGTATACTCTCCTCCATTATCTAAGCCGAGTGTCTTGATATTTATTTTCGAAAGATTCTCTACCAATACTTTGTATTCCTTGAACTTTCCAAACACTTCATCTTTTGATTTCAGAAATTAAACCTAAGTATTACGAGAGTAATCATCAATGAATGTTACATAATATACATACCTAGTTAAAGATGTTTAGGGAATTGGACCGCATACATTTGAATGAACAAGTTCCAATATTCCATCTGTCTTGGTGTCCCTTTTCAGAAATGGATTATTTATGTTCTTTCCTTTTTGCACATCATTTACATACTCATCCATTATCATTCTTTATGTCTAGTAAATATGTTACTACCATGCTAACATGTGGTAAGGACTTGCAGTTTATGTGAGAAAGCATTATTTTCCATAGTTCAAATGGATTTGTAGTATCATGAACAAAGGTTGCTTCTCAGTGACCTTTTAGTTTATACAAGAAACCTTATTTTGTCCCAATAATATATGCATCTTCTAAATATTTTCCTCTATGACACATAAGAACTTCACCATCTATAGAGAATATTATTCAATTTCTTCCTTTGCTAACTTCTTGGAATTTTATTCTTCTTTTTCTTCGGCTAAATGAGCATGATTTATTTCGTTATTCCTCCTCTTCTATTCTTATTTTCTTGTTGGACAATTTGTAGCAATGTGTCCCATCTGTTCACAATGGTAACATTGATAAGAGGAGAAGTCTTTCTAGTTGTAATTTCCCTTTGTATTATTTTGAAACTTCTTAGGAGGATGAGACTCCTTCTGAGTTTCCTTCTTCAAATGAGGCTTTCCTCTTCTTCTTATAGTATGAGCAGCTAGAGCATGGTCATCATCTCTAAGTAATTCTTCTTGGTTTGCTACTCTATATTCCTCTTGAACAAATTCTTCCCCTAGGATTTCAAATTGTATAACTTCATTTCTTGCACAAATTATCTGGATATAAGAATACCATGGTATAGTAATATACCATTGAGAGAGGTCATTACTAATTCATCTTCATCAATATTGTCTTCAATTTCTTATAGTTTTTCTTTGAATTGAGAAACCCTTGTGAAATAGTGGTGAAATATTCTTGGATAGATTCACCCTTGCTCATATTTTTGCTTTTGAGTTGGGCTTTCAAATTCATCTTCTAGTTGAGGTTTCTTCCTTTGTACATTCTTGTTATGGAATCAAACATATCCTTAGATTTATCCTCAAAGCACACTTAAGGAATCAAATGATCCTTTATAGAATCTGCTATGATCATCTTGGCTCTAATTATGTCCTTCTTATACTTTTCCTTTGCTTCATCTTCTTTGTGCTCCAACACAATTTTCTTGATAAAATTTACAAGATCGTTCTCTTCTAGAATGAGTTCAATTTTGTATTTCCAAGAACAAAAATTTTCTATTCCTTCCAACTTGTCATCAAGCTTAGTGCTCAGAGGCATCTTGTCCCGTGGAACAGAAAATGAAAAAAATGAAATTTATCAAAAATGAAAACTATAGTTACCAAAATATGTTCTTGACTCAGGCGAGTATGCTAGTACAACCACTTTCTGAAGAATCAAAACTTGAACCCTCGAAATTAGACTCGTGAAAATTTGGACTCCAATTTATGGTTCTTGTTCTGGATTTCTGGTTTTTTGGTTCCAAGTCAAACTAGGTTTTAAATTTCTATAGGATCTATCCACTAAAAATATTCGATCCAGGTGCCAAAATATGCACCTAGGAGGGGTGTACTTCCCAATGTCACTTGCACTCCAAAATTCCTCTACAGTAGGAAACCTGATTTTATTTTTTGGAGAAGTAGAGAGAGATTTACCCAGTGAAAGATGCTCTTTTTAGTCTTGCTGTGATTCAATGTTAATCTTATATACTGCTACAACTTAATTTCTAACTTGATTAGAATTTAATACAATTTCACAATAAAAACATAAAGAGGCTCTTTGAACAAAACAAAATCATAAGCTACACATCAATTTATCCTGGGAAACCCAAAAGGGAAAAACCCAACAAAAATTCCTCAATATAGATTACTAGAGTACAATTCCCAAAGAACAAGGTATCATAAAAGAGAGATACCAAGCCCTAGCATAAGAGCCAAAGACACTAAAAACACTTCTCCTCCTCCTTCTCTATCCTTCCTCATTCTCTCTCTTGTGCAATACATGAGTGAGTGTGTGTGTGCAAATGATGGAGGGCGCCTCCCTATTTATACTAATCAATTGAGTGACCTTTTAACCTAACTGGGCTGACCTATAAAACTGGAAGGGATGACCTTCCTAGGAAAACTAAAAATAATATTTATATTATTCTTTTCACGGTACTATTGGCTTGAACTATGATAGAGGATTTAAGTCATGACTTTTACATGACATTTTACATTAATGACATCTCCCAAATGAGGAATAATAATAATAATGTAAAGTACAAGTACAATATTCTTTTAAGTTACATAATTTCAACATAAATCACACCCATGAATTTTAGGGGATATATCCTTTGCACTATGTATATGAGTCTTGGGGAATTAAACATGTTTAGGGGAAGAAACCTAAAACATTAGGCCTTGACAAACTATTCTAGCCATCCAAGGCCAAGAATGTTTCCTCAAACTGTAACCACAGATGAACTCTTAAGGTTATTGATGGCATATGATTGAGAATGTTGCTAAATAATATTAGGTGGTTTTGAATAAGATGGATGTGTTAAGGCCCTTGGAAATGTTCCACGGAAGAAACCATGACTTAGTCCCTACATAAATTATTGAGGCATCCAAAACCATGAACAATGACTCAAAGTACAACACATGATTTGTTTGGGGTACCCTTGGTAGTATGTATGAGTCTTGGGGGGTCATACATGTTCAGGGAAGGAAACATGAATCTTTAAATTCCCTAACTGAATTTTCTAGCCATATAGGACCAAGAAGGTTCCCTTCAACAACTACAAATGTCCTCTTGAAGGTATCATTGGGTTATGATTGAGGATGTTGGTCCTACTAGGTCATTTTGAGTAGTATTTATGTGTATCAAGTTCTTGGAAAGGTTATAGGGAAGAATACCATGCCTTGTCCTGAAATAAAACATTCTAGATCATGAATAATTCCTAAAAGCACAACACATGGCTTACTGATGCCATCTTTGACACAATTTATGGGTCTTTGAGGCTAGGAACCTTTCACATGATCAGGAGAGGATACCTAAACTTTAGGCCCTAAAGGACTCTTCTATCCATCTAAGACTAAGAAGGTTGCCTCAAAAATAGTACATGGCCTCCTAAGGGTATCATTGGACTATTATTGAGGATTTTGGTGTCATTAAATTATTTTTGGAAATATGTATGTGTTGTGGGGGTTTGGAAATGTTTCGGGGAATAACACCATGCCTCAAGTTCTAAAGAAACCATTGAGGGATATAGAGACATGAAAAAATCCTCAGAGCACCACACATGGATTTTAGGGGTATCATTGGAAAAATGTATGAGTCTTAGGTACTTTCGACTTAGAAATGGTCAGGGGACTATATTTGAACCTTAGGCCTTAAAGGAATATTATATCGATCCATAGACAAAAATGTTGCTTCAAACAACCACACATAGCCTCTTGAGGGTGTCATTGGCCTATGATTTAGGATGTCATTTGAAATCGGTGGTTCTAAGTAGTATGTATGTTTCTTAGGGTCTTAGAAATGTTCCATGGAAGGATACCATGCCTTGGTCCCTAAAGAAACCATTTAGGCATGCACGACCCTGAATATTTTCTCAAAGAACCATTCATGACTTCTCAGGGGTATCTTTGGCACTATGCATGTGTATTGGGACTTTGGGGCCTTAGACATGCTTAAGTGACAATATTTGAACCTTAGGTCATAAACGAAACTTCTATCCATTAAGGGCCAAAAATGTTTCCTTGAATAACAAAACATGTCCGCTTGAGGGTATCATTGGCATGTGATGGAGTATGTTAATTCCATTATTTCATTAAGGGATAAATGTAACCCTTGTCTCATAAACAAAGCTTCAAGGGAACGAGGGCCAAACACAAACACTGATACCACCACACCCAACCTATTAAGGGTTTTATATCAATCATTATCTAAGGTTATTTAACGGGACTAACTTCTAGATTCTAATATAACCTAAAGGGTTTATCCTTTAAATTAGATTTTGGGAATCTAGGGCTGCAATTGCTTAAATCACCACAATTACATCGATATCAAATCCTACTATGAAAATCCTATATATGGTTCCCATATTTCTAATAATAGGATTGTAATTTCTTATTAGAATATTTGTGATGATATTGCTTAGTTGTTAGAATCTATAGATTAATGTTGAGAGTATTGAGTTCAATGTATATCTAGGTAATGTGCTATGGAAAAAACATGCACACATTCTTCAGTGTGTGTATGTTGTTAGTGCACACAATGATTCTTAATACATAAAAAACAACACTTGGAATTTTTACTAGCCTCAAAATCTCCAAAAAGTGGTCTTTTGTTTGTAGGTTATCAGATATCTTCCTCAAAACGTGATTGTTGCATAATTTTTATTTTTATTTTTGTGTGATTGGAAGGAATTTTTTATATATTTATAATTTTCAATCCATGTCAATATGGATAATAGATGTAATACATGAATAAAGTGTTCTAGGAAATAGTACCCTAGTGAAATGCTCAGTGAAGGAAGAGAAAAATAAAGGTTAGGAATGGAAAAATGTATGCTTTCAATAGAGGCTAATCCAAGTCTAGAACAATAGATCCCACTATTGTTTCTCCTCAGGACCACAAGAAAAATGTGGTATTTTTATAGATACCAATCCAATTTCAACATATTTTGAACCTCCAATAATTGTTCCATGAAAACAAGTTGTCATGGATGAGTATATGATTATATATGTTTTTGGATCTAATTATACCATGGATGAAATTAGAGAGGAAACCAATGCACACCCTTATAATAAATAATTTATTTTGGTGGAACCCCTTCTTGAACATTTACACATTACTAAAACTACCCTTGAGCATGTATAATCTCCTCCTAATTTGACCTACATGATTAATAAGGGGTAAGAACTCCTACAATTATAATGCCAAAATAAATAAGTGATGAGCTATGAATTACAAATCCATCATTCTTACCTAGAATGAACAACATGCACCAAAGAACACCTAAGCAAATATGAGTGGATCAAATTTGTGTAGCATCCATTTAAGTTAAGTTATATAAACTCACTATTCATTATCAATCATACACAATTATTAAACAATATTTTGAATCTAAATATGATGTAACTAAATGTAAGTTATTTTTTCCTTTATTAAAATCTAGGAACTTGAGGCCTATTACGAAAATTTTAGGCATCAAAATAGCAAAACGTTTAGAAATAAGTATCTTGTAGATTCATTTGATACAATTGGTAAGAAAATTCATTAAAAATACCATAAATTTGCATATCAATGTGTATTATTATAGCCAATTGTTGTTGGATATTTCACTGTCATTGTTGTTAACCTTAGTAGAAGGATATTAAAGTCCGTGTATCTCCAAAGAGGCCCCTTTATGGCATAGTTGTTAAACATGGAACTCACAGGAAGACAGTTTGGGTTGTACACATATGGGGAAAACTCCTAAATATGTCCCTAATGTTGAACCTAAGAAATGTTAATGAGAAAGGTGAAGAAACTCCTATATTGTGTTAAGATTTCATATGCTAGACTAGCTATCATTAGTGTTCAATTCATAATCATAGTAGTAGCATATCCAAAATATCTGATCGAAACACAATCACAAAATAGACACAGTATTTATCTCGAGAAACCCTCAAGGCAAATAAAACCCAACAAAACTTCCTTTGTATAAGATATATAAGATATAACCCCAAAATAGTTATCATCCTCCTTACTATTTTGCCTCTATCTGTATCCTATGCGCTACACAAGTGAGAGTTTGTGTGTCCAAATAAGAACCACAACTCTTCTATTTATACACATTGATCCAAATGACTTTTTCCCTAATCAATTCGGCCCCACTAAACTGTTTGGACTGACTTCACCTAGGAAGACTCAAAACATATATTAGATTATTCATTAGGGTACCAATGACCCAAATTACAATGGAGGACTTACCTCATGACTCTATGATGACCAAATACAATAGTAACACCCCAATGGAAGAATAATAACATCTCCCTTGGGTTACATTACTAAAATACATTTAGAATATCCTTTGAAGTTACAATATTCAACACTCCCCCTTAACGAGAAGGTTATTCTACTGACAACATCATCATAGACAATAGGAGTACATAGAGACAATATCTTCATGAACACATCAAGGTAATTGTGTATACGTCATAGGAATTTTTCACAATAAATAACTAGAATAATTACTCTTCATATTCTACATCACATGATCACTTGATCCTTTTGCAGCAATGCTTCGACCTTTTGATCCTTTGTAGCAGCACTCCGATCTTATGATCCTCTGTAGTACTTTGATCCTTTGCAACAACACTTTGATATTTGTGATCCTTTGTAGAAGAAATTCGATCTTCTGCAACAACCTTCTGATATTCTCAATCCTTTGTAGCAGCACTTCAATCCTTTTGCAGCAACACTTTGATCCTTCAATTAGGATTTGTAATCCTCTATTGACAAAACGATCTATTAGATTATTTTAGCCTAACTTAGGAGTTTTATTTAATTATTGGGTCCACTAGTACCATTGGGTCCACTTGGCCTAATGGGTCCACATGTACCAGTTACTGGAGTGTGGGGAACACTGATAGAGGCTAACTTCCACTGGATGCACTTGCATGCATTAGTTTAGGTGCCTCCTAGCCCATTCCCTACATTTTGGGAGCCACTGGGAGTCCCAACACCAACGTCCTTCATTCAGTTGGAGTTGGAACTAGTTAATCTTAGTTATTTTCCAATTACTTTCAGTTAGATCACAATTAGCTCAGTTAGCACTAGTTAGACATGACTGCATGTGGATAAGGCACTTTTCCTCACCTACCACTTTAGTTAGGCTAAGTTAACTGAATGATTGTGTGACTTGATTAGACATCTAGAGTTAACCACTTGGACTCTGATAGTGCATGAGATATCCTTAGTTAACTATTCAGTCAGATATAGTCACATCCAGTTGGGAGATTTGAATTCATCCCTAATGATTTGAATTCCTTTCTTATGTAACATTATTGTAACACTAGATATTGTAATGAGAATGATACTGTAATTATCTGAGCTATACTCATCCGTTTCCTGTGTGGTTTGATTTTTTCAGTGTGTATCTTCATTCCTCTTTTACTTCATCAATAATATTTTCCTCATTCATTGATGATAAAAATGACACAACAATTTTAACATGGCATCAGATCCATTTCAAGCAAGCTTCATGTCTGTCTACTCTCCATTGAACACTAGAAGCAGATGGGTTTCTACATAATCCCACAAAGGGTACCTTGCTTCCTCTAAATTTATTCAGAGTGGCGGAATGGGCATGAAGGACCCTAAGAAGGTGTTCATTTTGAGAGGGAAGGCATGAATCTAACATAGTTCAAATTTTTCAGTGTTTTGCAGTCAAATTCTATAGGTTCTACGTAGCTTGTGTGAATATTTATGTTTTTTCCAGGAGGAGAATTATGGATTCTCTACCTTCTACTCCTTGGATACTAACACCTTTCAATTATCTTCATTGGAGGGTATATATGTAGATGGCCTTGTACAATCTAGGCTACTACAGGATAATACTTAGAAGGGAAGTTGATCCCCATCGACCAGTTGAGAGAAACAAGTTTCAGAACCTCTTAGATGAAGCTTTCAGTGATCTATGCACTCATATATCTATATATCTCATATTCCACCTTGAAGGCTTGAGGACTCCTAGAAAATCCTGGGAGAATCTTGAAGACTTGTTTTGAAAAAAATATGAGCTTCAGGGACACCTCCTGGAGAATGAGCTAGTAGCCTTACATCCCCGCAACTTCAAAACTATAGAGAAATTCTTTACTAAATTCAAGTCTCTTGCAATTCAATGTAGACAGTGCAGAATAGAATGAAAGAATTAAAAAAATGTGCTGTCCATTCTCAACAAACTTGGTTCTGAGTATTCTATTTTTGTCTCAATATTTCATTCCAAAAGGGATTCCTTTCCCAATTGGAAAATTCCCTCACCTGATTTCTTTGCAGAGTCCTTAATACATGAGCAACAGAAGTTGATCCAGATGGTAGTCATCCATACTTACAAAGATCAAGATCTACTAGTGACAGACTCTACCAAAGCGCAAGATAAAGGGAGACCTAATGGGAAGGAGCCTAAAGCATCTAATTATAATCCTAAAGAGAATTATAAGACTTATGAAGGAGCCTTCAGCTCTAAGAAAAAGAATAATTTTGAAAATAAAAAGTGTCCCTATTGTATGAGGGGTTTTCAGCCAAAAGACTCATGCATGAAGAAGACCCTCGACCAGTTTAAATATCTTTGTGTACAAAGAAATATTTCCCTTTCAGAAGGAGCAGATATTTCTGATCATGAATATCATATTGAATAATATGAGAGATGCTTCCATGCAAGCCTCACTCCGTTGGAGTCTTATTTGATAGATTTTGGAGCATCCAACCACATGGTTTCCTCTAGGAAATCCTTCATCACTTTCCCTCTATTAGGAGGGCCTATCAGTCATATGGGAGGTGAGTATAAACTCCCAAATGTTGAGATAGGCTCACATAAAATCCAACATGATGAGTTCATTCCCTCTCCTAAGAAAATCAAATTGTTGAAGATGAAGAAGAAGCATAGTTTTCCTCACAATCAGTTCGAATTGAAGAAAGTCTCCTTGGAGCGACTCCTTCTCCTGCTGCACCGAAGTGTATGAGATATGTGATATCTAATATTCTCACATGGATGATCCAGAAGAATACATTTGAATCTCTATTTTTGAAGAAAAACTCTCCTTTCATTCTTTACAAAAATTCTCCAGTGATTCTTCTATTTTAAATTATGTGCAGAGTTTACCTATGATTGTTTCACAAAAGGAAGACAAATTTGATTTCTCTATATATAATGATGTTTCTGGTGTAAATATAAGTAATACCATGGATATTATGGAAATAATAATATAGGAGTTATCCATTCACTCTTATTAATCTAGAACTTCCAATAAATTCCTATAGGATTGCAAGCACAAAAAATCAGAATTTTAAAGAAGGAGAAAATTGTGCATCTACCATCTCGATGGAGCATAGTTTTGTATATGATATGAACCTATTTGTATCTGATTTATTTTCTGATCTGATAATATTTGTTTCATGTTTTAAGATCCAATATCTTACAGTTTTTCTTGTAACTAGTTTCCTCAATTTTGGTGTGACAAATCAAGCATCGCAAGTCGCCTTCAATTTTGCTGTTGAGGATTCGATGTTAGTTTTCTCTTATGAGATTACCGATATTATATTTTTTTAATTATTTGATATTTATGAAGCTATATCATAATATGGAGCTCAATCATTCTCTCTCCATAGTCACAGTGCTTCTCTACCTACTTTTTTGATCACATGCTCATCTCCTCATAGAACTAGTAAAGTTAGTGACATTCTGCATCTTCCTGGACACTTTCTCCTAACAATTTGGGATGATTTTTCCTCATAGGGTCTGATGTTCAAGGATGAAATATATCAGTTTCTTGGGTGTTCCTCACATTTTTTGAATTCTCAAGCACCTTTTCTCTCCCATCAGTTGATTTTAGCTAATCTACATGTGTCCAATTTTCATCTTGCAGCTATCTATATTCCTGATTCAATTGAGCAAATTATTCTTATTCCTAAGAGGAATATTCCTCCATAAATAACCACTTTGTTTGGATTCATAGGTTCACATTAAAATATCAAGGATGATTCTACATAGAAGAACCGGAATATTGCATTACTACTTCAAATTGCAGCAAAAGATTTTGCAAGTTTTTAACTTGTATTTCTTGATTCCTGCTTATATTGAGGGGGGAAATTTCACATGAGGTTTTCCCTTATTTCCTTAGTTTATTAAGAATCATTTTTATCTTTTATATTGTACATGGGTGAGTTTTAGTATTTTTTCTGGGGCCCACAATTATCCAAGTTAGGATTCAGGGGGGGGGGGGGTGTTAGGATTTATAATCCTCCCTTGATCAAACTCTCTATTAGATTATTTTAGCCTAACTCAAGATTTTTATTTAATTATTGGGTCCAATAGTATCATTGGGTATACCTGGCTTAATGGGGTCACATGTACCAGTTACTAGAGTGTGAGGAACATAGATAGAGGTTAACTTCCTCTCACTGCACTTGCATGCATCAGTTTAGGCACCTCTTAGGCCATTCCCTACATTTAAGGAGCCACTAGGAGTCCTAGAACCAAAATCCTCTAGTCAATTGGATTTGGAATTAGTTAATCTTAGTTACTTTCAGTTAGATCACAATCAGCTCAGTTAGCGCCAGTTAGGTAAGGTTGCATATGGATACGGCACTTTTCCTCACCTACCACTTTAGTTAGTCTGAGTTAACTAATTATTACAGATTGTGTGACTTGATTAGAAATATGGATAGAACCACTTGGACTCTAAGATTGATTGAGACATCCTTAGTTAAATAGTTAGTCAAATTCATTCACATCCAATTGGGCGATTCCAATTCATCCCTAATGATTCGAATTATTTTCCTATGTAACAGATTGTAACACCGGGTATTGTAATGAGAATGATATTGTAATTATCTGAGCTATACTCATCTATTTCCTGTGTGGTTTAATTTTTTTAGTGTGAATCTTCATTCCTATTTTAACGCATCAATAATATTGGACTAATTTATTGATGATAAAAATGGAACAACAATTTTAACACATTCTTGATCATTTATAGCTACACTTCAATATACTTGACCCTTTTCCACTATAATTCGATCTAATTAATAATTTTCCACCACACTACCTGCAGTACACATGATCTATTTGCAGGATGATCAATCCTGATCACTTTAGGACATAAGTCCAAGGATGATGCAATCCTCCATTAGCATGATCCATGATAATGATCATCTAAATCGTTTACAACTAAATGCAAATCTTGACCGCACCCTGTGCAGGCCCTATCATCTTTGTGGAATCATCGTAGACCATTCATACCATTGAGGTTAGTACCACTCCCAAGTGATTGTTATACTACGATATCTACATCCACATGTAGGTATACTCTACCATGTAAGAATGTTGTTTACAGAGAAAATATCGACCACATTCAAAATTTCATCCCTCATCTTAGAACATCCATACCACTGAGGTTAGGACCACTCCCAAGTGAGTGTTATACTATGAAGTTCATGAGGACTCATCATAGAGCATCCATACCATGGAGGTTAGGACCACTCCGAAGCAAGTGTTATTCTATGGTATATACATATGAATGTAGGCATACTCTCCATACAAGACTATTGGCTTTAGAGCATATCTCAACTGCATAAAAAATTTCAGTCTTGTCGTTTGTGAGGACTAATCATAGAGCATCCATACCACAAAGGTTATCTCCACTCCTGAGCGAGTGTTATTCTACGGTATCAAAAAATAAATGTGCATACTATCCATGCAAGAGTAACATCTGCAGGTCCATCCTTAGCCAATAAGGACCACTCTCATGCACATAGTGTTATACCTATCATCCTAAAGAGAGGATAATATCATCCAAAAGTGAATGTCGAACCTTGTCTGCATCTATCATCCCATTGTCGATGTCAGTCTCATGATCACTCCCCCCTTCCTTGGAGGATCCATATTATCAATCGGCTCTCCCTTTGTCTAAGGAGGATTCATGTTTTTGACCTATTATTCCTTTTCGCGGATAGTCCATAGCTTTGACTTGTTCCTCCTTTTCGAAGAAGGTCCATATCTTCATCATATGTAGTTCCATCATTTTTCCTCCTTGTGAGGAAAGTATTTTTGAACTACACCAAGCTTGTCACAAAAATATTCAAACTTCATTTGAGATAGAGTCTTGGTCAGTACATTAACAACTTGCTCATCGATACTCACATATTGGAGCTTTATAGCTCCCTTTTGTACCATATCCCTTATATAAAAATATTGAATTTATATATTCTTCGATTTTTCATGGAACATCAGATTCTTTGTCATCTTTATACAAATATGGTTGTCACAAGGAATTACTTTGGTTTCCAAATCCATGTCAAATAATCTTGACATCTTCTTTCAAAGCCATATCACTTCACAACAAGAAGAGCAAGCTACAATGTACTCTACTTCAGCTTTACTTAGAGAAACAATGGATTGTTTCTTACTAAATCATTAGATCATAGTTGATCCCAGACAATAACATCCACCTGAGGTGCTCTTCCTGTCTGCGGCATTTCCTACCCAATCTGAATCCATATATCCATATAATTTGTAGTCATGATCTCCCCCATAGTAAATTCCCAAATCTATAATACCTTTTGTTAGAATTTTATCATTTAATCAATATGAGCTAGGATCTTATATGAGAGAATAACATGCAAATCAATAATCACAAGAGACAACAGACACAAAAAAATTTCCTCGGGGAAACCATAAAGGAGAAAATCCCAGAACTTCCTTAGAGATAGAATGAGCACCAATGGAAAATGTAAAACCCAAAAACACAAAGATGATCTCTGACAGTTGTTATCTCTCTCACTTGTGCAAGCTCCTCTTCTCTAACTCATGTGCTACAGTTGAGTGAGTTTATTTTTGTAAATAGAGAGTCTCACTCTCTATTTATACTTTTTTTCCACTTAACTTTTACTCTTATAGGGACGACCTCACTAGGAGAGTCTAATAACCCTAATACCCCTTAACTGTAGGGACTATTATCCCAACTTACAATGGAGAGTTAACGTCTATGAATTTACATGAATTTATTATATGAATTATTCTCCCTATAGGAACATCGGTGTACAATGAAATACAACATAAGATATACAAGTGAATACATTATGAAGCTAGAAATACATCAACACTCCCTCTTAAATAGGAAGGTATTCTCTTGGCATAGTTCATCAGCACAAGTCTTCATCACAAGATCATCATCAGAGCAGGATCATCCTCAAAGTTGGATCATCATCATCATTGGATCATCATCACTACTCTCGCTATCTCGAGCAAATAGTGTTATCTCTCAATTCTACTCGTCATAGGAAGTTCTACAGAGCCATCCATTTTTCATGTTGGTTATAGTCCTAGTATCCATGTAGGTATTATTCTTTAGTGCTTATATCATCAGCATGGTAGGACACATATAATACCATCCAAGAAAGGCTCCAGCACTTACATCCACTGGCATGGTAGGACACACCTACTACAATTCAGGGAAAGGGCCCAACACTTATATCCATTGGCATGGTAGGACACACCTAGAACCATCCAAGGAAAAATCTCAACACTTACATCTAATTGGAATGGTAGGACACACCTTCTACCATCCAGGGAAAGGCCCTAGAACTTACATCTACTGGCATGGTAGGACACACCTACTACCATCCAGGCAAAGGCCTAGTCTCCATGTAGATATTATTCTTCAACTCTTATATCATCAGCATGGTAGGACACACCTACTACCATCTAAGAAAGGCTCCAGCACTTACATCCACTAGCATGGTAGGACACACCTACTACCATTTGGGGAAATTCCCCGACACTTACATCCACTGGCATGGTAGGAAACTCCTACTACCATCCAAGGAAAGGGACCATCACTTACATCAAATGGAATGGTAGGGCACACCTTCTACCATCTAGGGAAAGGCCCTAGCACTTAGATCCATTGGTATGGTAGGACACACCTACTACCATCCAGGGAAAGGCCCCAACACTTACATACACTGGCATGGTAGGGCACGCCTACTACCATTTAGGGAAAGGATATGCACTTACATCTACCTTCTTGGTAGGAAACACCAACTACCATCCAAGGAAAGGATCTGTAGTTACATCCACCGTCATGGTAGGAAAAACCTACTACCATCCGAGGAAAGGCTCATCACTTACATTTGATCATGGGAGGAACCAATCCTGCAACCATGTCAGAAAGGAACATCACTTAGATATGACCATGGGTGGAACCAATCCTACCACCATGTAAAAAAGGAAAAACACTTACATTTGACCATGGGAGGAACCAATCCTACTACCATGTCAGAAGGGCTCTCGTACTCATCACTTCTCCTTCGAAGGAACATCGATCTAGAGAACACCAAGCTTCTCTCTAAAGTAATCAACCTTCACTCTAGCCATTTATATCATAGAATAACATTAGGGATGATTACGTCCAAGGATAACCTGCGATATTCTCCAGGACTGATTACATCTGAGGACAACCTACATGGCTGTTTACGTCTGAGCAACCTATGAGCTTAGCCAATATTTTATGCTTAGACAACCTGCCTCACCGGCTATGCTAGAACTCATCACTCCCTCTTTTGAGAGGTCTTGATCTGGATCACATACTGAAGCTTCCCTTCTCCTCTTTGCATCGTACAAAAAGTGCAAGTCATATCAATCAAATCAAATAGTATTTTTTGAAAGAAACATACTATCTCACAAATAACCTAGCAAGTGGCAAAATATTTTTCCTTGGATGTACTCAATGTCATGCAGGACTCCATCCTGTCAAACGAGCAACTGATACTGGATCTCAAAATGAAGAAGAATCCTAAGGTTCTCTTCTTATCATTGGCTCTACCAATCTGAATCAACATAACCATGCCACTTAGTCTTCTGATCCGTATCATACTTGAGCCCATAGTCAACTGTACCTTTTAGGTACCTCAAAATATGCTTTGTATCAATCAGGTGAACATGTCTCGTATTTGTTAGGAACTGGATCAATGTGTTCACAGCAAATAAAATATATATTCTCTTATTCATCGGGTACATCAAGGTCCCAATCATATGACGATACATCATAGCATCAAATGACTCTGATGAAGCATCACTCAATTGCTTCGGGTTCAATTCGATAGGTGTGGTCATTCCCTTGCAGTCCATAATCCTAAACATCTTCAATATCTCTACTGCATACTTCCCTTTTCCAAGGGAGATTCCATCTACATTATTCCACACCTCCATGCCTAGAAGGTAGGGCATCATACCAAAGTCTTTGATATCTAACTCGACAGCAAGTATCCTTCTTGCAATTTTAATGAGTTCCTCTTTTTTTTTCAGGGACAAGTCATCAACATATAACAGGAGCATCACTGGTCTTCCTCCTTCAACCTTGAAGTAAAGGTTGGAATCCACTTTACTCTTAGTAAATCCTAGATAAATTAGTAATATTTCCATCCCGTTGTATCATGTCGAACCTCAGGATCTTCTCCAGTCACTTCCTTTGAAGTGGAGCATCATACTCCCTCTGTATTTCGTACTCTATCTATTGAAACATTCTATAATGGAGTGATAAGTATCTTCCTCTGTTACTAATATTCTATGTATCCATGTAGGGTCACAAGATATAAAGATCCTCTATCTTGAACCTTTTCAAAATTTCTTCTCGCAGCTATTTGTGAGCTTGTCATCCTCTATAGGATGTTGTCTTCAACCTTGTAGAAAAGGTTAATATCTTCATCACTCTAGGTGATCTTCAAGCTCCTCATGTATTTGTTATCCCAGGCATGCCTTCTGAGCTCATACAATGCCTTCTTTCTTTCTTTTCACACATGAGTATGGTTGTCATGTGTCTTGACTTCCAATGGCTGCAAATGTCTCTTCGTAGTCTATGCCTTCTTTCTATGAGATTCTCTCGTGCTACGAATCTTTCCTTGTATCCCACAATGTTTCCATCTACTACATGTTGGATCTTGTAGATCCATATGGAATATACTACGGACTTCCCTTCAGGTATTCGACATTGCATTCTAGTCATCATTCTTCATTTTGGATTATTAGAGTGAATCTTTAACTGTCATCACTTGTTGTTTGGAACAAGTCTCGTCCTTCTTTTCTTGTAGGCGATTCTACGTGATCTTTCCTACAAGTAAAATGCACCAGTTGTATGGTTAGAAACATTTCATTATGGATATTTATAATGTAAAATTCTTATGTATAAATATATAATCATGCAACTATTTTAGCCAATACAACATTCATCCATATCTCACAGAAACTTTCTAGATGCCTTCCATCTCTACCATGACATCATTGAGNGTACTATCATTAATGCAAAAATTCTATCACGCATAACACATCCACTGAATATAAACAAATGCATAGAAAAATAATATGATGAAAGGACAATTGATTACTTATCTTTATTCTTTTCGTGGGTATACTCCTTCTTGAACCTTCAACTTCATCATATTCTTCATTCATAACAACATCATTTCTTATCCAAATGCTAAGATGGATTAGAGGTTCTTCAAGAGTTGAGTCCTTTATATTCCTCATCGTTTAAGGGATCTTCTTTGGATCATGAGAGATTGATCTTCAGTTGCTTCCATTTTCTCTTCTCTTATTATGAGTTGATCTTCTTCTTGTGTGGAATCTTCCCAGAGTCTACTAAAGGTAATCATTTCCTTCTGGAACACATTCCTTGAATGAATGAATCCCATGATCCTAGGATGCCATTCAAGGTGGTTATAAAAATATCTTATTCTTCTTCAATTGCTTCATCATAGCATTGAACACTTCATTTTGGTGTCTTCAAGGATAAAGCATGAGGAATGCAATGATATTTAATAGAATCTGCAATGATTATCTTGTCTCTAGCCTTAGCCTCATCTCACTCTGGATCTTATAACTTCTTTACTGAAATATTGATCTAAGTCAATTTATTCAAGGATCATGGAGTTCCTATACTTATTTTGATTTATATTCTTCCCTTCAAATAGCTTGGTCAAGGAATCAAACATCTCTTTAGGTATCTTTAGGGAATACACTTGTGGTATAAGGTGATAGAATCAACAATAATCCTCTTGGCCTTGACCAAGTTCTTCTTGTGTAAGGATTTAGCCTCATCTCCCTCTGGAACTGGAACCTCTCCACTTGTGTAGGTGTCCAATCCATTTTCTTCAAGAACTAGTGAGATCCTATACTTCCATGCTTGCATGGAATTTGTCAGCTTCACCAATATTATCGTCAAGATGGTGTGATTAGTCAGTTTGAAATGAGAACCTCAATTGTAAATAGCAAAATATTAGATTTTACCGATTTGAGGTGTCCATCCTAGTTCCAGAGCTAGTTGATCTAGGGTTTGTAAGAGAAACCCTAATTTTCAAAATTTGGAATTTCAAACTTCTAATTGGATAGAAATATTGGCCTCTTCAAGGCAAGTTTTCCAATGTACTCATTTTCTGAAAATAGTGGAGGGAAGCTCCCATAACAGGAAGCCCTAGTTTTCCAATTTCTTCTCCATAAATTCCTAATATTATTTCTGTAGTATCTCTGAAAGTACTACTCCTCTATGTCTAATATTTCATACTGAGGTATCCTCATTTGTCCAATTTCCAACATCATAGGTTTGAGCAGAATTGGTTTCACCAATTGGGACTTATGTGAGTTTTCCCAAGATGACTTATTTCAGGACTGTTCAACATAGAGAACTTGTACAGAATTCCACGTGCCACTATTTCACCTTCAGGGTCTGAAACTTATACCACAGAAAATATAGCCTGTTAATTATCTATAAAATGTTGCTAAATTTCATTTGGACCTTCGTAGCTCTAGATATAGCAATTTTCCGTAGTTGTCCTGTTTAGGGATCAATCAAGGGAGAGGCTGGAACCTTGATTTGGAGGAATCATATCTCCCAGAATATAGAAAATAGGAGGCTGATATATTTACAAAGGGTACATCAGGACTTTATCTTCAACCTATAGAGGTTTTAGCTCCCGATCCTTCTCCAATATTGAGATATAGTGAATGCACCAAAATGACTAGTTTTAGTCCTTTAGGGTTTTCTGGTCTGGGGTCAAATTAGGGTTTGAATTTACCATAGTTTTACCCAACCAAAAGTTTCTATATTGGTATCTAAATTTATATTTTGAGGAGGAGATAAATCCTACGCTGGTCTCAATAAAAAATTCCTCTTCTGTGAAAATCCCTAATTTCCCACAGTAGTGACAAGTCAAAAACTGAAAATGGCTGGAATAAAATTCTGCTTCGACAAAAAGATGCACCCTAAACTGGAGAGTTATCCTAGCCTCCTATTTCTTATGATATGTGGAGAGATACCCAAAAATTAAGAATCCATAGCTTTTACATATGCACAGTGTCTTCTTCTCAGGTTAGCTCTCATACCATGTTATATTTTTATCATTTAATCAATATGATTTAGGATCTTATGTGAGAGAATAACATGCACAACAATAATCACAAGAGACAAGAGACACAAAGAGTTTTCCTTGGGAAAACCATAAATGAGAAAACCCTTCAACTTCCTCAGAGATAGAATGAGAACCAATGAAAAAATTAAAACCCAAAAACACAAAGATGATATCCGATAGTTGTTCTCTCTCTCACTTGTGCAAGATCCTCTTCTCTCACTCATGCACTACAGTTGAGTGAGTGTATTTTTGTAAATATAGAGTCTCACTCTCTCTTTATACTTTTTTTCCACTTGAATTTTACTCTTGCAAGGACAACCTCACTAGGAGAGTCTAATAACCCTAATAACCCTCAACCGTGGGGACTATTGCCTTGAATTACAATGGAGGGTTAACCTCTATGAATTTACATGAATTTATTATATTAATGATTCTCTTGATAAGAACATTGGGGTACAATGAAATACAACATAATATATACAAGTGAATACATTCTGAAGTTACAAATACATCAACACCTTTAAGGTAACTCATCACATGCTTTGTATCTATCAGGTGAACCCGTCTACGTTTAACTATATATTGACTTAATGTGTTCAAAACAAAACATATATATGGCTTCGTGTTCATTAGATACATCAATGACCCAATAATCTATCTATACTGAGTCATATCCACTAACTTTGATGTCTCATTAGATAACAAATTCAAGTTGGTGTCCATGGGTGTGGCCATGAATTTACAATCCAACATATCAAATATTTTCAATATTTATAATGCGTACTTTCCCTGAATCAAAAAGATTCCTTTGGGGATATGCCACACTTCTAGCCCTAGGAAATAATGCATCAATCCAACATATTTCATCTCGAATTATTCAGCTAGCTTCTTCTTGCAATCTTTGATTTGTTTCTCATTTCCAGTCAAAAATATATCATCCACATATAGTAATAATATGACTAGTTCATCACCCATAATCTTCATATAAATGTTAGGATTAGCTTTACTCTTGGTAAATACCATGCTTTTCAAGAATATATCTATTCTACCATACAAATTTCTAGGAGCTTGCTTCAGTCCATACAGAGATATTTTCAACTTGCATACATGAGTCAGTATGTCTTCGAATTCAAATCCTTATGGTTTTTCAATGTAAACCTCTTCTTCAATCACACCATTAACGGAGGATGTCTTTAAATCCATCTAGTGTAAGTCTCACTTCATCATGGAAGAAAGTTCCATGATAGTTCTGATGGAAGTGTATCTTAATACTAGAGAAAACGTATCTTCATAATCGATTCCCTCTTTTCCGAGAGAATCCTCTAGCCACAAATATTGCTTTGTACTTTTCAATACTTCCATCAGAAGCATGTTTTATCTTGTAGATCCATTTCGAAGACACCACACTCTTGTTTTTTGGTTTGGGTACTGTATCCCAAACATCATTCTTCATGATCGAGTGGTATTATTCCATCATTGATTCAAACCAATCTTTCTTCTGAGAAAATTCCTCATAGCTAGAGGGTTGTTGATATACAATATCACACATCAAAGCTACATAATTGGAATATGGATTCGATATTTTGTTGGTTCTTGTGGAGCGTTCTAGAGCTCCATATCTCTTTGCTTCTTGTATGATTTCTCATACCCAAGTTGGTTTTCTCTTTCGATAGATATCCATAGTAGGGGGTTCCTGAGGCTCTAACATGTCATGATATTCAGAAGCTACTATTTCAAGAGAGGGTTCAACTTCTATCCTTCTGGGAGGTACATCCTCTTCATGTACTTCTTCAAGCTGACACCTTCTATATTTCTTAAGAGTTGTCTCTTCATAAAATGTTACATCCCTACTAATATCGATATGATGAAAACCTAAAATGTATATCTAGAAGGATTTGGAGACTTCACGGTATCCTACAAATATTCTCTCCTTCCAGAAGGATCCAACTTAGTTCTCTTCTCTTTCGGAATATGTACATATACTGGCCATCCAAATATCTTGAGATGGCTCACTTTAAGTTTATTTGTTGTATACATCTCTTCAGGAGTCTTGAATCCAAGAACACCACGAGATAATATATTCTACACATATACAATTTTCCTTGCTGCTTGAACCCATGGGTGCATGGGAAGGTCTTGGTCATGAATCATGTTCTTTATTGCTCCCATAATATTTCTATTATTTCTTTCTGCAACACCATTCTATTGGGGATTATAGGGATTTATTAGTTCCCTCTTTATTCCTTCCTCCTTACGGAATGCTTCAAGTTCCTTTGAAATGTATTCTCCAACATTATTTGTTCTTAGTGTCTTGATTTTCTTTTCTAAAATGTTCTCTATCAAGGCTTTGAATTCCTTTAATTTCGTGAACACTTCGCTCTTGTTCTTCAATAATTATATAAAATTATTTCTTGAATAATAATCAATAAATATGACATAATATTCATATTTAATTAAGGATATAGAGGGCATAGGACTACACACATTAGAATGAATTAGTTCTAATGTACATGTGGTCTTTGTTTCACTTTTTGGAAACAAATTCTTTATGTTCATTCCACTTGCACATCCTTTTCAAGTACCCTCATGATCAATATTTAGATCTGGTAACCTTGTTACCACCTTTCTCACATAGGGAAATTATTTATAGTTAATGTGAGCAATCCTTCTATGCTACAGTTCACTTGTGCTGGTAGTGTCATGAACAAGGGTTGTCTCTAGATGTCCTTTGAGTTTATACATTCCTCATTCTTCTTCTCTAATGACCAAAACATATTCAAGTGTCTTTCCTTTGGACCACATCAATACTTTTCCATCTATAAAAGAAACTATATATCCTTTCTTATCTAGAGTTGAGATGGAAAGTAAGTTCTATTTTAAACCTCGTACATACAGTACTTCCTTCATCTTGATGGAAGTCCCAGAGTCAAGATTGTAGCTTGATTCACCAATACCTTTGATGGGATATTGATAGTCATCTCCCAGTGATACTTTCTTGGGATATTTCTTCTCTTCAAGTATTGAAAATAATTTCTTCTTCTTTGTCATATGCTTCGAGGCACCACTATCAATAAGCCATGTGTATTCTTTAGGTGTTAGAGACCCAAAGAGTGCAGAGAAGAGTACATATTCATCTACATCTTATTTTTTTGTTAATCTCTTTCGATTTGTTTCTTCTTCATCCTCATCTTCAACTAGATGAGCATGATGTCTCTTGTTGTTTTTCTTCTTATTTGGTGATGGGCACTCTCTATCTAGTTGTCCTATCTTATGATAGTTGTAGCATTGATACTTTAAGTAATCCTTCTTCTTGGAAGGTTTCTGATTACTCTTCTTGAAGTTTTAATTTTTCCTTTCTTTAGTATGGGTTTATAGAGCATGATCATCTTCTCTGAGTAGAGCTTCTCTATTGGCTACTCTAGCTTCTTCTTGAATGTAGTCTTCCAATACTATATCAAACTTAATACTTTCTTTTCTGGCACTCAAAGTCTATATGAATGATTCCTAAGGTCTAGTGAGACCATTGAGAGTAGGCATAACTAGTTCATTCTCAATAAGGGTGTCTCTAATAGCACTTAATTGTTCTCTGAATTGGGAGACCCTTGTGCATTAGTCTTGAATTGATTCTCCTTTGCTCATCTTGGTTCCCTTTAGTTGATCTCTCAGATTCGTATTTCTGTTGGCGTTCCTTCCTTCATACAATATTGAAAGAGAATCATAAATATTATTTAGTGTCTTCTTGGATGATACTTATGGGATCAAGTGATCCTTAATAGAGTCAACAATGATCCTCATTTCCTTGACTAGGCCTTGTTCATGCTTCTACATAGATTAGCCTTAAGTTGGTTATGCAAATTCATTCTTGATGTACTTATAAAGACCATTCTCTCTGAGAATAGGACCAATCATGTACTTCAATGCTAGGAAGTTTTCTAGGCCTTCCAATTTGTCCTCAAGATTAGTGCTTGGGGCCATCCTATCTAGTAGGTTACTAAAAATTGAAAATTCTCAAAATAAAAATATGACCTTACTAGTAGATGTGCGTGAGTGAGGTGAGTTGGTTGATCCAACTGCTTTCTGGAGATCCCAAATATTCATCCTTTAAATCCTACTTGTGAGGTTGCAACACTGCAAAATTTTTGGTTCTATTTCAGTGTAGTTTTCTGGTTCACTACCAAATTAGAGTTTGTATTTCCCATAGATCCAACCACCCAAATATTTTTATCTAGGTCTTAATATATGTGCTCTAGGGAGGTGCAAATTTCTATGCAATAAAATCTTCCAAATTCCAAAATTTGTAGAAGCCCTAATTTCTTCCAGAGAGAAGGGAGAGGGAGTTTCACCATGTGAAAGTTGTCCTAATCAGGTTAGCTCTGATACCACATTAAGATTTCATATTCTATACTAGATATCATTAGTGTTCAATTCAGAATCATAGATGTTTCATATCTAGAATCACTAATAGAAACATAATCACAAGATAGACAAAATATTTATCTTGAGAAACCCTCAAGGGGAAGAAAACCCAACAAAACTTCCTTTGTATAAGATGTATAAGATGTAACCAAAAGACAATTATCCTCCTCCTTCTCTCTCTCTCTCTCTCTCTCTCTCTCTCTCTCTCTCTCTCTCTCCCCTACGTGCTACACAAGTGAGTATGTGTGTCCAAATAAGAACCACAACTCTTCTATTTACACACACTGAGCCAACTAAATTTTACACTAATCAAGTCGGCCCCAATAAACTGTCTGGGTCAAATTCACCTAGAAAGACTCAAAACAATATATTATATTATTCATCAGGGTAATAATGACCTTACTTACAATGGAGGCTTTACGTCATGACTCTATGATGACCAAATACAATAGTAACACCCCGATGGAGGAATAATAACATCTCCCTTGGGTTACATCAGTAAAATACATGTAGAATATCCTTTGAAGTTACAATATTCAACATATTAATGGTGTTTTTTCTAGATGACCATGATCCTAGGGTCACATGAACCAAGATTAATAAGGCCCTAAAGAACCCTTAAAATTGGTCCAAAGCAATATGGGTATGAAGTATGAAGAATCTCACAAAGTATTGATGATGAGATCATATAACCACAAAATCAAGGATGGGGCCACATAAAGAGGAAATAGAACCTAAAAGGAATAACAGTGCATCCACTAAGTATGATGACGAGAGTCCCAGAATACCCTTTGATAAAGTTAAGAACTGATCATGAAGGAAAATTAAATTTTCATGAGGAATCCTTGAAGTGGGGTATTGACCAGTTTAAGTACCCCTTAAAATCTGGATATCCTAAATTTAAAGATAAGTGAAATGATTATCGTAATTCAAACTAAAGGCACCTTGGAGGGTATAAATAGGAGATGAAACTTATTATTTCATTATAATTCAATATTTTGAAGTATCTCCTCTAAATTGCACAACTCTTGGAGAAAATGTATGAACTTCTGTGGAGGAGGTAGTGTGGAAACTTTTGGGATCATTTTTGTTCTTTGATGAATGTTGGGGCTCGGACCTTGAAGGTCCTTAATTTTGGCAACTCCGCAGTTTTGGTGCGAAGCTTGTAAGTGGAGTTGAGGTCCAAAATAGTCTTAGGGGTTTCAGGGTTGGATCAAAGCCCCTCTTGTTGTAAATAACCCAAGGTTTAAGCCCATGGTTTTTAAGGCCATGGTTTAAACCCATGGTATTGTAATAGTGCACTTGTATAAATAGGCACTTATGTAAAGGAGAAAGGATCTTTTTCGAAGGTTTTTTGTGTATGATGATAATTTGATGCGAAGAAGCTAAGGTCTATTTTGGGTTTAAGGTTAAGTCCCAGCTGAGTGCATGGACGACCTCTACAGCTGAGTGCGCAGATCAGAACTGTGTGTTTGTAAATTGTTGAATATAAAATGTAGTTTTGTGGATGTAGCCCCTACACTGGGGGTGAACCACGTATATCTTGTGTTGTGGTGGTTCCTTTTAGTTTTTGTGCTGTTATGTTTTATGCATTTGATAAGTAGATAAATGATAAAGTAAATTGCTAAGTATTAACTTCGCTGTTGGATCCAGAGCATTTTTGGTTCTTATGTGAAGCTGTTTGGACTACTAAGAATATTATGGATCAAAATATAAGAATAGCGTAGCTGGTTACCTCTTTCAGAGACTGAGCTTTGACATAGTTTATGAATTTTTCCAGTACTCAGAACTATATCTTGGATGATATTAAAAAATCAATAATCAAAGAATTCAAGAAGCCTAAATCAGAGTCACAGTGTATAACTGAACTGAAACAAATTCAACACAAGCGAGGTGAATCAGTATGGGACTTTGATCAGAGGTTCAAGGTTCTGTTGGATCAAGTTAGTTTCACTATTGGACCAGAACAACATAAAGAATGGTTCATTGCAGCATTATTGCCTCATATCAGGACTCCACTTATGCAACAGAAGGTTGCTGATCAACAAGAGGTGTTGGAAATTGCTATGAAACTTGAAAAAACTCCTGTTGGAGATAATTCTGGAATAGCCCAGATACAGGCACAGTTAGTAGACATGGATTTGGAGCTTCGCAACATGAAAAAAGGGAAATCTCTTCGAGAAGAGGTTTGGTGTACACGATGTAAGATAGAAGGTCATGACAAAGAACAGTGTCCTTCATTAAGAAATTATTTGAATACTGGTGCACCGAACCCATTTAACCCTAATGTCCTATATTGTGAGATCTGTAGAACAACTAGCTAGCATTGACCTAAAGATTGCTATCTGCTGCAGAGATATGTTCAAGTACCTAAGAATCCCTACTGCAAGTTTTGTAATTCAGTTGGACACAACAAAGATGAATGTTGCAGCTTTGACCTCATGAGAGAGCGAACCTATGATGCTTATAGGGTACAACCTGATGCACAACCTGATGCACAAGGGAATGATGGATATGTTTACCATGGTAGTACATTAGGTCGAGGTAATTTCATAGGTCGTGGTCGTGGTGGTATGCCTAGAAGAGGACAAGGCTAGGTTATTTTCTATAACTGTAATCAGGTAGGACATGTAGCTAGAGACTGTCAGAACCCAACTACGACATGTCGATATTGCAGAGCAGTAGATCATGTGATTGAGCAATGCCTATAGTTGATAGTCAAGATATAAGAAAGAAATGGCGCTCCTACTCAGAATGTTCAGATGATTGCTGTAGAGAAAAGACCTGTCGCAACCATTAATGTTGTTACAAGGAGTGGAACTACAACGCAGGTGCAGAATAAGGAGAAACAACATGACAAGGCTTGGGTCCGTAAGACCCCAGATAAAATCCCAACCTTCGATGTTGGAAGAGAAAAAGGAACATTTATGGAAGCTAAAAAAGACTTTGCTGGTCTGAGAACATCAGCAGTAACTATGCAACAGCAATTACAGTTTCAAGAAGCTTCGCCAGATCAAGTAAGTACACTAACATCATTTTTATAGATTTGTATGAAGCTATTAAGAAATCAAAATGCTTTGAATGAGTTACAGAAAGTTATTCAGTCTTACGAACCTCAGCGAAGCTCTGATAGAGGAAAAACTGTTAATAGAGTTAGAAGGACTGGAAGAGAAATGAGATTGCATGCTCAGATAGGAGATTATGACATGACTGATATCATTTTAGACCTGGAATCAGAAGTGAATGTCCTAACTAGGAAGACATGGGAACAAATGGGAAAACCTAGGCTTGAATGGTCCCCTATATAGTTGAGATTAGCCAATCAGCAGAAGATTGTGCCCTTGGGAAGATTCCCAGGTGTACCAGTGGATATTGATGGAGTCAGTACCTTAGTAGATTTTGAAGTCATTGAAATAATTGATGATAGCAACCCGTATCCAGCATTACTAGGAATTGAATGGGAAATAGACAATTATGCAGTAATCAACCTTAAGAATAGATAGATGAATTTTGAAGGAAAAAGCTTTAGAGTCATAGTACCATCGGACCCTTCTCAAGGAGAAAGGTATACAGAGCGAGTCAGAGATGAAGATTATGATGTTTTGGATCATATTTACAACATCACAGCTAAAGAAGAAGACTATGTTAACCCTACTACTGAAGGTATAATGGATTGGCAGTGTGACAGTTCTTGCATGACTGATTCAGACAAAGGCATAGAGAATTGGCAGAATAGACTTTATGAGCTGCATGGACATCGATGTGCAAGAATTACCAAGTCTATCATATGGGTTGGCTCACAGCCAAGAATCTTACCTACTTTTGATGGCTTGACAGACCCACAATATTTTATTGTACAATTCTCAGAACAAGTACTGGATTCACAAAAAATGGAGACTCTAGATTCAGTATTTAGAGCCACAGCTGCCAGATGGTGGAATAGTCATAAAAAGTATATTCATAGTTGGAGAGCTTGTCAAAAGTTTCTTCACCTGAGATTCATGGATCAACCTTAGGAGGTACAAACCAGATTTAATGGTAAGACTAGCCCTCAGGAACATTTGGAGTAGTGTTATGAAGCATGGAAGCATGTACCTTATGAAGAATGGGTACATAGGTTTGTACACACTCTGGAACTTGTAGCAAAGAATTGGTATGCGGAGGTGGAGCTTCGTCATGGTACTGTAAGTTGGGTTAGCCTTATCGATAGTTTTGTGCTCACATTTTCTATTAATGAGGTTTTCCCTGCTTTGGACACAGCTATTAGGGTGATCCATACTAAGGTGTTTGATGATAAAGAAATAGCCGAGCACCAACTTGATTGGAAGGAACAAGAAGCTAATGTAGTAGAATTTTATAACCTCACCATTGATGAAGACGATAACCCTCACAACATTAATATTCCTGAGTCAGAAGGACATTGCGAAGTACATGGACCAGTAGTAGAATCACCTGAAGTAACTCAGCCCTTGAAAACAAGGAAAGTAAACATTGGATCAGAAGAAATGCCTAAGTACGCTACCATTGGAGGTTATTGGGATGAAGAAATGGTGAGCAAAGTGACTGAACTCCTCCATGAGTATCAGGACTTATTTTTGACAAAGTTCTCATAAATGAAAGGTATCCTTGGTGATATAGGAGTGATAAAAATCCCTTTGAAAGCTGATACGAAGCCTATGAAGTAGCACCCTTATAGGCTGAATCCTAAGTATAAAGAAAAAGTCAGGATGGAGCTAGATAAGATGCTCGCTGCAGGAATCATTGAGCCCGTCAAAGAGTCCGAATGGGTCAGCCCTATGGTGGTGTAAGAAAAGAAGACCAAGGGAGAAATCAGAATCTGTGTTGATCTGAGGAAGCTGAATGATGCCTGTTTACATGCTCATTTTCCTACTCCCTTTACAGATGAAGTTTCAGACAATGTCGAAGGTCAAGAAGTGTACTCTTTCACTGATGGATTTTCAAGTTACCATCAGATCAGAATTGCTCCCGAGGACCGACATAAAACAACCTTAGCTACAGAAATGGGATCTTTTCAGTATACTGTTATGCCCTTTGGATTGAAGAATGCACCTGCTATGTTTTCTAGAGTAGTCATATCTGCATTTAAGGAATTTATTCATAAGTTCTTGGAAGTTTAATTTGATGATTGGACTATCTTTGGTTTATTGAAATATCATATAGCCAGTTTAAGACTTATGTTGGACAAGTGTAGATAGCATCAGATTTCATTGAACCTGAAGAAGTGTATCTTTTGTGCACCTTTTGAAATTCTGCTAGGCCACATTGTATGCAAGCAAGGATTGATGGTGGATCCTGCGAAGATAGCCATTATTGTGAACTTACCACCTCCGAAGTCTATTAAGAAACTTCGCACTACGCTTGGTCATACTGGATATTGCAGGAAATTCATTAAAGGATATGCTCATATTATAGCCCCTATGGAAAAGAAATTGAAGAAAGATATTAAGTTTGAATGGACACCTGAATGTCAAGAAAGCTTGGACATTTTGAAAGAAAAGATGGTAACTGCCTCTATCTTAGTATTCCCTAACTGGAATAAGGAGTTTCATGTTCATGTCAATGCATCTTCCATTGCTTTAGGTGTAGTATTGGCTCAGTCAGGTGAAGGTAATATTGATCATCCTATTGCTTTTGCAAGTAGAAAATTGTCCACAACAGAAAATAATTATACTACGACAAAATGAGAAGGTCTAGCTATGGTTTATGCCTTGCAGAAGTTTCGACATTATTTGTTAGGATCTCATTTTAAGATGTTCACTGACCATTCTGCTTTGAAGTATTTGGTTAACAAGCCTATGTTAGGTGGAAGGATATGCAGATGGCTGATTTTATTTCAAGAGTATGAATTTGAGAACATAGTTAAGCTAGGAAGACTTAACATGGGACCTGACCACTTGTCGAGGCTCGAGTCAGGAGAAGAGCCCACTAGTTTGGACGAAGGTATTCCTGATGCCCAGTTGTTTGCCATCCAGATGGTTGATGACTATTTTTAGGATATTGTTTAGTACTTGTCTACAGGTTTTACATCCTCAGAGATGAAAACATAGCAAAAAAAGTAGCTGGTGGTTAGAGCAGCTGACTTTACCTTGATAGCAGGACAGCTATATAAGATGGGACTAGATGAAATATTGCGCAGATGTGTCTTGGAGCATGAAAAACCATTGATTTTGGATGAGGCACATTCTGGAGCAGCAGGAGGTCATTATGCAGGAAAATCTATGGAATAGAAGATTCTGACAGCTGGATTATGGTGGCCTACGATTCATAAGGATGCAAGAGAGTATTGCCACAGCTGCAATATCTATCAGAGGACAGGAAAACCATCCAGGAGGGATGAGATGCCTCTGGTTCCACAGGTAAATTTACAAGCATTTGACAAGTGGGCTATTGATTTTGTTGGACCAATGAATCCCCCTGCAAAGAAATCTAGAGCAAGATACATTATTACAGCAACTAATTACCTTACTCGTTGGGCCGAAGCTCACCCAGTCAAGGACTGTAGCACTGCTACAACTGCGAAGTTCATATTTGATAATATTTTGTCAATGTTTGGATGTCCTAGAATTCTTATGAGTGATCAAGGATCACATTTTTTGAATAATACTATTGAAGCATTGACGGAAGAATTTCAAGTATATCATCAGAAGAGTACTGCCTACCATCCTCAAGCAAATGGAACTGTCGAAGCCTTTAACAAGATCCTTGAGCACACTCTGATGAAGGTTTGCAATGTTAACAGAAATGATTGGGATCTTAGAATTCCAGCAGTATTATGGACTTATAGAACCACTTGCAAGAAGTTGACAAGCCACACACCTTTTAGGCTGGTATATGGACAAGAAGCAGTTATGCCCATGGAGTACATTGTTCCTAGCCTCAGAATATCTACCTTTCATAGAGATGAATGATCTAGCTATGTTGAATGAAAGGCTAGCGAGGATACTATAACTAGAAGAAGACAGATTCATTGCAGGTTTCCAACAGCAAGTGCAGAAATCTAGAGAAACAGCATGGCATGATAGACACATTAAGAAGAAGCATTTCCAGAATGGTGATCTTGTGCTCTTGTACGACAGTAAATTCATGAAGTTCCTAGGTAAGTTCAAGACACATTGGAAAGGACTTTACATAGTTCAAAAAGTTATTGATGGTGGTGCAGTTTAGTTAGCTAAATTGAATGGAGAAATTTTTCCCTCCATGGTGAATGGGAGTAGATTAAAGAAGTACAGGGACAAGCTTGTACCCCCTAATCAGAAGTAATAGCAAGAAGAAGAGTCTAAGTACCAAGAACAGTTGAAACTGGGTACTAGACTATAATGAAGCTGTTCTCAGAGAGCTTCAGCAGATTGTTGAAAAATTTACGAAGTGTCAAAGGTTGGGGAAGAAAATTCTGTCATGGGTCGAAGTTCGAAGTTCTGTTGAAGCTTGTGTCAGGATGGGTCGAAGGTCAATATTGTGTCGAAGGTCCTTATTGTGGTGAAGCTGAAGTTAGTGGTTGTGCCGAAGACGAAAGATGTGTCGAAGCTTAAAATGCGACCGTTGGAAAAAAATCAGAATTGGCGGCGCCAGTACGTTAACTGCATTAACTGCCTGTAATGATGAGATTTTGGGAAATCTAGCCCCATGTGGAAAAGATCTACTACCATTCGGTCAGATTTGGTGTCTTTAATGCACAATTATGGTAGATTTGGTCGTTGGATTCTATAAGAAGACACCCAGGCCTGCGAATTTCACATTACACATTTTCTTGAGTTGAGTCCATGTCAGTTGATCGCAAAGTCCAGGAATTGTTGAGAGAATTCAGACAGAGGGATCTACAGAACCTTATGAACAACCCACCTGCATCTGCACCTTGTGAAGAGACTCCCCCAGCATCAAATCAGCCAATGCAGACACGATCAACCAGAAAGAAATTTAAGGCAGAAGTTCGCTCTAAGTGGAATGAAGAAAGGTACAAGCCATCAGGAAAGAAACCAGAGGATCCCAAGATGAATCCTGTTGGTTCCGTAGAGCTCCCACCTGAAGGTTTTGAAGACTTTGGTGAGGATGAGAACATTACATAATAGCGTCCACCATATCTTCCACCTGTTCGACCAGTAGTTCAGCCATCACGGCGGACATCCAAGTTCATGTTACGCACCCCTTCGCTGCCACAGGGTGTGCAGTTGGTGAGAACGGAGGCAGTTCGAGGGATGGGGTCGCTGATAGATTTAGAAGGCCCAATGATTCCCATGACCATCATAAATATTATGAAGAGAAAGATGACACCGAAAGATATCTCGAGAAGGAAGATAGCAGAATGAGAGACGGTCATAGGGAACATAGGCATTCTGCTAAGGACGAAAGGATGAAGGATAGAGCAAGCCATGGCAGTTGTAGAAGTAGGAGAAGGGATGATGATGATGACAAGAATATAAGGGAGAAAGATGGTAGGAGGATTAAAGATGATGCTTACAGAGATGCAGACGGATACAGAGCTCGACAGAGTGTAAAACAAGATAGTAGCGAAGGAGCAAGCGGCTGAAGATATCATGCGCAGCCTCAACAAGCAATTTACTATCTTCGCCAACAAGATTCTTCCACCAGAAAAGTAGCAGAGTGTCCTGAGACGGGACACTGGTGAGTCTTAGGGGCCTGTTGGGGCTCGGACCTTGAAGCTCCTTAATTTTGGCAACTCCACGGTTTTGGTGTGAAGCTTGTAAGCGGAGTTGCGATCCAAAATAGTCTTAGGGGTTTCGGGGTTGGGTCGAAGCCCCTCTTGTTGTAAATAACCCATGGTTTAAGCCCATGGTTTTTAAGCCCATGGTTTAAACCCATGTTATTGTAATAGTGCACTTGTATAAATAGGCACTTATGTAAAGGAGAAAGGAGCTTTTTCGAAAGTTTTTTGTGTATGATGATAATTTGATGTGAAGAAGATAAGGTCTATTTTTGGGTTTAAGGTTAAGTCCCAGCTGAGTGCGTGGACGACCCTTGTAGCTGAGTGCACAAACGGGTTTGGAAGAAAGGTTATGCAGCTAAGTGTGTAGTTTTGGGTTGTTGGGAACATCTACAGCTGAGTGCGCAGATCAGAACTGTGTGTTTGTAAATTGTTGAATATAAAACATAGTTCTGTGGACGTAGCCCCTACACTGGAGGTGAACCACGCATATCTTGTGTTGTGGTGGTTCCTTTTAGTTTTTGTGCTGTTATGTTTTATGCATTTGATAAGTAGATAAATGATAAAGTAAATTGCTAAGTATTAACTTCGCTGTGAATTCCCAGTTAAGGGTTAAGCAATAAACTGTCTTTTTATCTAAACTGCGAAGCTATTTAAGTGAGTATCGAAGCTCTGTATTGTGTGATTATTCTTGGTTAAGGCTAAAGGTACAGTGATATCCCTCTTTTTCCTGCAGAAACCTGATTCTACGGCACCCCATAATTGTTTCGGGTGAGACTGCAACCTTTTCGCAGGTTTTTGCCGAAAGGGCCAACACTGTGGGTTTGTTTGTTGGTGTGAAGATAAAAGCATAAGAACATGGTTCTGCCCTAAACCCAACAATGAATATTAGTAAATAGGCATAACTTTCTCATGATATCAATTATGAAATTATTGTCTTGTTGGAAAGCTTATTGGAAGGGATATGTGATTACATGATCTATGGTTTTCATTTGGTGAATGGTTTAATTCTTGTTTCTTTATCATGGAAAATGTATGGTTCTTTCTTATGGGCTTTTCTTGTGATGATACATGTCTCTCATGGACTAGGGTCCATCTTTTTGACATGAAAATGGTATGGATTTTGATGTGTTTTGGTCCTTTTCATTGGTGATCTTCCATATATATGTTATGGTGACTATGGTGATTATATTGCATAGATCATGGTGATTATATTTGCATAGATTTCTTATGGTGATTATATTTGCATACATATGCTATGGTAATTATGTTGATGATCTTGGCATACATCATCATGATTATCATGGAATATCCTAGGGTTTGGAAATGACTATGCTATAAGGGCTTGAATATACAAATGAAAATGATGGACGATTGTTACTGGCAACTCTCATTAGAGGAAATTTGGGGTCTAAAATGGGCCTTATAAGAAAACGCACCAACAATAAGTTATTGTGAGTTGGAATTCAAGAACCAATAGAATTCCAATAAAATGAGTTAACCATAATGGTTGAATTGACATATTTGTCATAAAAAACGACTTTTTTTGTTCGTATTTTGGACATATATCCCTGTGTTTTTACTCAAATTTAGATCGGGAGAGCTCGTTGGATGTGAAATTTGATTTTGCATCCAACGAGTACCCACACTGCATACTTTTCATAGACCCCATTGTAGCAGTGATTTCTCCTTGCAACAGGGGTAGGAATGGCTCACTTTCATCTATAGGATGGAAGGGTAGGTTCCTGTGTGTGGAAAATGCATAAAAGAAAAGTAGAACAGAAAGGAAAGCAAATGGACAAGAAATGGCCATGAGCCCCTCTGCAAACAAGGTTAGGGATTCACTCCAAGAACCTGCAAACAACTATTAAACAAAAATAAACATGCAAAACAAGATAAGAAGCAAGCCTACAAACAAATATTGGTTAGGAACAACTAAACTACTAAAGAAAATACGTAAGAAAAACTAGGTTATACCTCTCCTTTGGTGAAATGGGCCACCATGCCTTGGCTGGAAGAAGCACCTCCCTATCTCACTCAACAATGGAGGAGCTATGGCTCAATGGGGAAGATGAGTGGAAGAGAGGGGGATGTGGGCGGCTTGAGAGGCACAGAGTCTCAAGGAATCCACGGGTAGCATAACAGTATGCAAGAGAGGTATTGTTTTAGAGTGACCCCCCACCCTCCTTTTATAGCTTTTTTTGGGGTTTTAGGGTTTTAAGTCCTTGGTCCAGGATTTAGCCCCTTTTTCCCTAAATTTAGCTCCTTTTAGGGTTTTAGGCTCCTTTGAGGGGTTTTAGCTCGTTTTTGGAGGCTTTAGCCGCTAGGAGAGTTATTTAGGCTCCTTTTTGGGGTTTTTAAGCCGTTTTCTTCATTCTTAAGCCTTTTTGAGGGTGTGGGGGTCTAATGGAGTGATACGAGGGTCGTGTATGGATGTCCTTGGGTGGTGTAGGCCATGTAGATCTGAGTGAGGGATCTTTTGGGTTAACAGATTCCCCACTGATGTGTGAGGGAAGGAGCTCATCGTATGGCCAACAGACATCATAAGATTTGCTGCAAAGAGGTGGTGCTTCTGGGGTTGGGACATGGTGGCTTTTGAATTTTGTATTAATATGGTTCCCATCAATGGGTGAGATACAAATAATGTGTGACATGTATATGGATGAGGCAAGCATCCCCATGCTTGTGACAATGTCAAAAGAATAATTTGATCTATCATCTAAAATACAAGAGCCGATCATATACAAATGATGGTACATAATGGTTGCCTCAATGTGAGGCTGAATACAATACTGATCTAAAGAACTGGCACATTGGACCCATGGAATTCTCATGGAATGCTATATCTTCATGACTGACGATCTACTGGATCTGAAATGGTATGTAGCTCTATGGACTTGCTAGTTGAGAGTCAGAGTCTTTGTGGTTCAAGTATGCTGCATCAATCATAAATCTATATAGATGCATTGTTGGGGCTTCTAAACACTATCTCCAATGCAACCCAGAAATCACAAGGGACATAACATGTTTAGGTCCCTTGAATAGACTCCTCAATGTGCTAGAGTAAGGTGACATCCGAGGTCTTTGACCAAATACTGCACAGACGAAGCCCTGTACGAATACCAATGGTGCGATGATATAGTTGGAGTCGAGCACGTGAGAAACAACCATCCTAAGAGGCACTAAGGAATCCTCTCAAGTGGTCCAAGGAACTCATCAATGAGGTTAATGAAACCAGGATACAGGGACCTCTAGGTCTATCCTTTGGAATAGATGTGTTGTTGTCAACAAAGGGAGACCTACCCCTAGTCAAGGCAATGGTGTTTCCTTGACTAGAAGTGCGAGGGAGATAACCAAAAGGTGTGAGACAATATGTGGACTAACCCACTGAATGGAGGGGGGAGTGGGGGGAGGGGGGGGGGAATTGAACATGGGTAGGGGGAGTGTGGTAGACTCAAACTTCCTTTGTTCAGAGTATGATCACAGGACGGACCAGGAAGCAAATGAAACTTGAATCATGGGAATGGGATCATAGCTGTAATACTAGGGGTGTCACTGCAGATGGGAAATACTTGGAGGAGGTAGACACTTTTGGTATTGAAGGGATCCAAGAAAGACACACTGTAGAGTAATTTGAACAAAGGTGACCCAATGTGGGACACCATTGTGATATGATCTCATGGATTTTTGGCGAGCCCGAGAAGGTAAATGCTCGATGGTGCTTTCAATTTTAGAGAGTCTGAAAGCACGAAGAAGACTCCAGTGGGGGCTCTTTTTTGTTGGTAGTATCCTGTTCCCGAAAAAGGATAAAATTATACATATGAGAGCTCACCCATCCTTTGGGGGATGAGAGACTTCTTTATTGTTGGTAGTCCAATCAGGCCGAAAAAGGTTAAACCTATACTAACTGGACTGTCATTCAGATACTTTTACGAGCATGAATGAAACCAAGTTTGCTTTGAAATCTTTTCTTGATGAGAAGGCTGGAAAAGAGCTTAATGACAACCTATAGTGAGCTTTTTCATAAGGTGCATCCCCTCTGCCTGAGAAAGCATAAAACTATGCAGAGGGGAATGGTCTTGGCTTAAGTGTGCCAAAGGAGGTCCTTTTCAATTGATGGTCTACATGGTCTGCAAAAGGAGGTAAATGAGATGATGTAGACACCCTTTCCTATACTTTATAGAGTGGGAAGGAAGCAGTTGCACTCGGCTATCTTTTCATTGTTTTTAGGAGTCAAAAAAGAGCTTAAACGAAACTTCAGTATGGTCAACCGATTGTGGTGGCATAGGCAGTGCTCCATGTCAAGATGGTGGACATTGGTCGAAAGGTCATCCGTGCAATATGGATGGAGAAGAAGGCTCTCAAACATACCAATTCATGAGCAGGATAGATTGTAGCAGAGGCTTGTGAGTCACTGAGGCAGAGGCATGCAAATCGAGGTGGCTCTCGGACAGAGGTCAGGGGAGATCTGTGTGAGTTGTGGTGGATGAACTTGAATACATGCGATGTGAGTGCAAGTTTGGGGGAATTTATATGCCAAATACGTGCTAAGGAAATGATCCATTTTGTGGGAAATGGTCCAGATGTCCACGTGATGTGCGGTAGATGGAGTAGACAACTATGTGTTAAAATACAAAACAAAAAAGAAAAATGGTGACCCTTAATGGGCGGTGGCCCGACAACCCACATGAGTAGCAGTAGGAAATAGTGATACAAGTAGAGGTATGCAAACACTTGCATCGTCATATTGTGGCTCGTAAATTGAGGTGACTTCTAGGAAGCAGTCTCAAAATTTGTTTGTTAAACATGAGACAATGGTCTCATAAGGAGATAGAAATTTGAGCCCATAGGTGTGAGAGGTGTCTCAAATAGGCTCTAGGTGACTCTGATTTAGCAGCTACTGGTGCTACCCCCGAATGGGGGTCTTTGATTTGTGGTAAAAATGTTGCAAAACAAAAAGGGAGAAAACTACGCTTTAAGGGACTCATAGTGGAGGTATTAGGCATAGGCTCTCTTGAGGTGGAGACCATTGTGTGGCTTCTTCAAGACTTGACCATTTGAGTTAGTGAAGAGGTATGCCCTCTTGCAGAGATGAAGGTCATTGGCAAGGAGGGGTGACAGAATATAGTCTTTTATGGGAGGAACCGATTCCACACTATGGTTTAAAGGGAATGGGGTAAAACTTAAGGCTGTCTTACATATATATCTATCATCATGCAAGTGGTGCTGGGATAGATCAAGTAAATCTTCCATAGCCGATGAGACAGAAGGGAAACTAGTGCTAGAGATCATGTAAATGGTATTGGTTGTGGATTTTGTGGCCTTGCCCCCAGTCTCTGTTAGAGGAAGAGGGGCAGGCCTGGAGACAAGAGGAGTCTTTGATGGACCTGGAGGTAGGTGCAACATCATCTCAATTGGATGGACATGAGTCAACACATCTTGGGGCCTTAGAGGTAGGGTAGGTGGTTCAAGGTACCACACAGGATCTCCTAGTGTGAAATCCTATAGATTGCGGGTTGCCAAGACATACTTGCTCACGATCCCGAATGGTAGGAAAAGGAAAAGGAAAATAAAAAGGATAATGTTGAGTGGGAATGAACCCCAATGTTTCCTTGGTAACTGAGGCTGAGGTTGTGACAGAGGTTGCAACTATGGTTGGGGAAACAATATAAGAGATAGGTCTGCTGGATTGTCAGTGATGGTGGAGACAAGAGGGTCTGTAGAACTGGACATCATGTAAATGGACATGGTGTCTAAAGAAGGAGGTGGGGGGTGAACTTCTTCGATCAAAGTGATCTCAGATTCAAGGTAATGTTGACGAAGGTCGGCTAAAGCCATTCGAAACTCGGGTAAGTCTTGGAAGTGGTGAGAATAGTGTCCATACAATCCGCAAATGGCACAAGCATGGTTTGTTCTCAATGACTACTTCTCATTATTGGCGCGGTTGGAAGTTCAACCACAGGGAGGTTTTCGGTTGTATCCATGGTGTCCAAGTGTGTGCGGATCATTGGAATCTCTGGGCAGTTCTAAGTCAGATGGCCTTGTTCTTCTCAAATGGCACAAGGTGGGATATGTTGAGGTTCTACGATGGCTTTGGAATTCTTGCTCTTAGCCCTTTTTGGGTGGGGTTGTGCAGGTACGGGTGCGACGGTTGGCTTTTACGGGCCGGGTGGAGGGTGAGACTTGACCGCAAGGGGTTGCACCAGGGTTAAAACAACCTGGGGCATTGGTGGTTGAGCTGGTGGATCAAGATACCACACCGAAATTCCCAATGTAAAGTTGGGTAGGCTTAAGGTGGCCATTATCGACTTGCTCATGACACGAGGCAGGGGAAAGAGGAAGGGAATCGTATGGAATAGAGATGAGCCTAGATAAATCCCTGATGGTTGTATGTGGGGGTGAGGTTGTGGTTGCAGCTGTGCATAATGATGCTGCTGTGGATGATGTTGTGGCTGCAAACGATGTTGTGGTTGTGGTTGGGGCTGTAGCTGCTGTTGTTGTTTGGGTGCAACAGTGCTAGATGAGACCATGCACAAGTCCACAATATCATTTTGTGTTGGTGGTGGTGACACTAAGGGGAAAGGAGCTGTCATGGTGGTATCAACAAACAACCTAGGGCCCACATTCAACAATGGGGAGGCTGGTGTGTTGTCAACCATGGTGTTGATTGCAGGGACAACATTGGTGTGTGTGGTCTTCCCTTAGGGATCAATGGTGTTGATGGTAGGGATAACATTGGTGGGTTTCGTTAACCCTTGCAGATCATGATAAGTGAGTTAATCAACTGTCATGATCTTCCCTTCATGGGGGAACATCATGAGATGGAAGACAATTGATGTGACCACTCTCATGGCGTACATATAACATCTTCCAAGGGGAAGGTTATAGTCCAGTTGAGCGTTGATGACCTCTATGTCGATCAATACTATCTTCCCGGCTAATGTGATGGGGACATGGGGGAGGATTCCTTGGCTTTAGTGGGATGGACATCATAATCTCACAGAGTAGTGGAGGATGGTTGCAGAATTGGTGATCCAATTTTCTACTAGACTAGGGTAGACATAATGCACATAGATGCCCCCTCATATACTATGCACCAATGCACAATCAAGTTCCAGATAGAGACCAGGATTTGGAAGGCAATGGTGGATGGCATGCATGGTTCTCCATTCTCCGAGTTGAATGTGATCAACTTGGAGTCAGAGGGGTCTACTGCCCCAAGGGCAGCTAGTAAGGCTTTCCGCTGCATTGGGCATGTTTTGAGTACCACAAGAGAGGACATGGTCGTTGGTGTTTGGGCCAAATCATCCATGATGCTATAGCTAACTACAGCTCTAACCATGGCATTATTGGAAACTCTGCCTATGGGGGAGTGAGGGAAAGGGGGTAACTGAAGAGGTACATTGACCAATTTGGACATAGATGCTGCTGATGTGTTAGTGGGTTCAGTGGTGGGGAGCATATGGAATGATGGTGTACAGGTATCCAAACTGAGCGTAGATCAGGTCAAACTGTTGGGATTTCAGTATGGCCTCCTCTTCGGATTGAGGACATTTGAATGCGACGTCCTTTCCTATGGGTGGGAGCAAGGTTTTGAGAAACCAATCCAAGAATATCCTGTCATCAAGTTGGATTTTGTAGGGTTGTTAGTGATAACTTGTGGTGTGGACATGGGTCTACTAGCTATGCCTATGCCGAAAAATGGATCCAGGTTTGCACCATCCATGGGGCTTGATGGTGCAGTGTGGAGGTCTGGTTTAGACTGATATGGGTTTGAATCTGAATCAGAGGCTATGTGGCCTTCTAATGGTGTGAGAGGTCATTAATAATGGTCTCGACGGTGTTGGTTAAATGTCTGGAATTGTGGTTGTTCACCTCTTAGGTGTGAGGAAGAGTGTGGGGGATCAATTATGTTAGATTTATGTATCAATCGGGTGGGAATGATATTTTGGACCCCAGTTTCAATGGCTTGCTATTGGCTTTAGGTGGTGACTCAGACACCAAGACTGCCAAAAGACGATGCTTGGATTTTTCCTCATGGGTGTTTCTACTCAATCAGTTGGGGTCGTTGCCCATTTTGCTTGGCAATTCCTCTCAGCAGCTAGCTACTTTGGGGTTCCCATGGTACTCCTCACAATGAGTTTCTGGGCTGAGCCCAAGTACTTCCCATGGTTAAGGCATTCAGGGACTTATGTCCTCAAAGACTGCAGTTTTTTGAACTTAGTGTAAATTAATCAATTTTAGTGGCTCTCTTAGCGTCATGAACTGAGTGGGGTTGGTTATGTGGTATGGTGTATATGTGTTGCTATTTTTCTATTATTGGGTGGCTGGAAGTGGTTTATGAATATGTCATAGAGTTCATATCACTATGAATACACGAAGTAAATAAATAGAAATCGTGTAAACAGATACCATTGTTTTAACCCTAAATGTTGATGGCCTAACTAGGTGACTACCTTACACCTATATTCTTCTTCAACCGAGAGAAGGTGCTAGGCTCTCAACACAATGGGACTAATCCCATCCGTAAATCCACAGGTCACCTCCCAGATGCAAGGTTGGTCAACAAGGAGGACGCTTAGCGCCGTGAGAATCCCTCCTTCTCTACCCCCTCTACCTTTCAAGTCATCCATTTTTAATAGTTTTGAACAATATTCAGTGAAGGGCTTATTACTATACGATTTGTGCCCTTTGTCTTATCCCAGAATACCCTGAAGGGTGATGACTGGGTAGAGGAGGAAGGGTAAGCAAGACTGTTAATTTTATGTTAGTTTTAGTTAGGCTATGTTGATTACGCAATTAAATTTTTTTGAATTTACACTTTGTTTGTACATGAAATTGTAGTAAACTGAAAAAAAAAAAAATAGAACTACTGTGCTAGACAGAGATGGCTAAGCCACACTGACAGTCCCTAGTAAAATGAAAATTAACCTCTGATTGACAGACCGCATGTGTTGGGTCAAATTTGACGAGGGGGTCGCAATTTTTTTTCAGAAACAGGTGAGGGGGTCGCACGGATTTCAGCGACATAAGCGGCCTGGCTTTCTGAGTGAGGTCGCACCTTTCGGGGGAAAAAGGGAAACCTGGTCGCACCTGTGAGGCCTTAAAGAGTGACCTCATCCCTTGTTCAGGGCCAATAAGCGCAACCTACTCCGAATTTGGGGTTTTTCTGATCCTGAGTCAGATCCAGCCAATAGTAACCTGTACTATGGCCAAATAGACTCAGATTTTCCTTGCAGAGGCTTCGGCAACAACAAAAACTAAATTTAAACAAGATTTAACCTAGATATGACAAGAAATTTAAAAAACTAGGGTATAAACTAAAAAAACTGAACTAGGGATCCTGTGGGATCGACCTGGTATGGTCGCCAATTCTATAGCAGGGATTTCTCCTTACTATGGGGGTAGGAATGGCTCCCTTCCATCTATAGGATGGAAGGGTAGGTTTCTGCGTGGAAATGTTGAAAATAAAAACTGAAAGGAAACTGGACAGAGATGAAAGCAAAGAACAGAAATAAATGGCCATGAGCCCCTTTGCAAACAAGGTTAGGGCTTCGCTCCGAAAACCTGCAAACAACTATTAAATAGAAATAAACCTACAAAACAAGATAAGAAGCAAGCCTATAAAAAAATATTGGTTAGGAACAACTAAAATACTAAAGCAAATACATAAGGAAAACTAGGTTATACCTCTCCTTTGGTGAAATGGGCCACCATGCCCTGGCTGGAAGAAGCACCTCCCTATCTCACTCAACAATGGAGGAGATATGGCTCAATGGGGAATATGAGTGGAAGAGAGGGGGATGTGGGTGGCTTGAGAGGAAAAGAGTCTCAAGGAATCCACGGGAAGCATAACAGTATGCAAGAGAGGTGTTGTTTTAGAGTGACCCCCCACCCTCCTTTTATAGCGTTTTTTGGGGTTTTAGGGTTTTAAGCCCTTGGTCCAGGATTTAGCCCCTTTTTGGGGATTTTAGCCCCTTCCACCCTAAATTTATCTCCTTTTAGGGTTTTAGGATCCTTTGAGGGGTTTTAGCCCCTTTTTGGAGGCTTTAGCCCCTAGGAGAGTTATTTAGGCTCCTTTTTGGGGTTTTTAAGCCATTTTCTTCATTCTTAAGCCTTTTTTAGGGTGTGGGGGGTGTAATGGAGTGATAAAAGGGTCTTGTATGGATGTCCTTGGGTGGTGTAGGCCATGTAGAGCTGAGTGAGGGATTTTTGGGTTAACACCCATTACCCCAAAAATAAGAAATACCTAAAAAAATGTAATGGTGACATCATCATCACAATTTTTAAGGTATTTCTTGTTTTTGGGGTAGAGGGGTCCATCAAAAGTATTCAATTTGGGTACTTGTTGGATTCATAATCAAATTCTGCATCCAATGAGCTCTCCTGATTGAAATTTGAGTAAAAACACATGGAGATATGTCGAAAATATGAACACAAATTTATTTATTTTTTCCCTCCAAAATTAATAAATATTATTTTATATTTTAACTATTATTTTATTATTTTCCTTAGGAGGCCCATTTTAGACCTCAAAATTCCTCTAATGTGGAAAGATAGATTTCAGGCATGTACAAGCTAACAAAGATAGAGATATATGGACATGTTAACAAAAATAGTGATATAGGTATAGGCTGACAAAGACAATGATTGTTAAATTTGTGAACCATTGATCTACATGAAAACATAAAAGTTATAGGAATGGAATTATGTAGTGGAATAATCAAAGATAATGTACACTGAACAATAAATTCATGACACAAATTTCATATAAATCAGATAAGAATTGCTTAGATAATCGCAACATTAATGAATAATACAATTATTATACCATAAATAGAATTTGAATGCCATGGATAGGATTTGAATCTACTAGCTCAAGCTTACTGAATAACTAACTTAGTGTGTCTAAATCACCGCTGGAACTCACTAGTATAAATCTGGATGTCTAAATCAGTATATAATCAGTTAACTAATGAGGTAGGTGGGAAAAAGGTGCCATTCTCCCTTCATGCATGCTAAATTAGCTCTAGGATAACTGAAATTGATCTAACAAATTGTAACTGGAGGTTAAATCAACGTAAATTCTTACCTACCAAAACCAACTGATTGAGGCTGCTCATGGCATTCAGAGTGGGCTCCTACAATGTGGAAATTTCTCCTAGAGGAACATAAACTTGTGCATGCACATGCCATAAGTGGAAGATAACCTCTAGGTGTTCCCCCAACACTCTAGTACAGTAATATTTACCCCCCAAGTTAGTAAAAGTGACCAAATAAACTATATTGGACAAAGGAAGATTAATTAATCATAACAACTCCCCCTTAATCCTAACGTTGGACAACTTGGGCCCTAGAAACTAGGCCAAACGTCACCCATATAATCTAAATTAAATAAAATATTTCTTAATAAACTAAGCAAAAATGAGGAAAACCTCATGGGGAACCCCCGCCCCCCTCAAAATAAACAAGAATCAGGAAACAAACTATACTTAAGTGAAAATTTTCTCTTTGAGCAAAAACTTATGAAAAAATTGTTGAAATCTACAACACTGTGGAGCAGTAATGTAATATATTTTCTCTTTTGTGCATCAACATCCTAATAATTTTCATGTGAACCTCAATTTTCTTTCGATTTGATTAATGTTGCTTTTTTTTCTTCTTTCTAGAGGAGGAATGGAATGATCAATTTTGTTCTTTAGTGGGCCAAATTGTTGATCATCTGCTATCATCAAGTAGCATTTTTCTGGAATTTTGTTGCACCACTCTGAGGATAGCAAAGTTGTGTGAGAGAGTGAAACATGTCCATTCTGATACTGGGACCATGTTCTTCTTCTGTCATCTGGATTCCCAAAACCATTCCCAATTTCTTAAATGACCTTTTGGGCCCATTTAGGATTAAGACGTTGATTTGGAATGGGAGATGGATCTGGATCTAGATTCTGATGAGGTATAAACTCAATATCAGGATCATGTTGATCATTTTACTTATCATCTAAATCTGAAATATGAGACAATATATCATTATCAAATGGAAATGGAAGATTGTTTATACCTCCTTCTGCTTCGGATTGTCATGGATCATGCAACTGATCTTCTTCAATTTGAACATTTCGCTCTATGAAGCACTTCCTAGTTTCAATTTCTATCAATTTATATTCCTTTTCATCCTCATCATACCCTAGTATGCATTCACTACTCTGGGCTTGGAAGGCCTTTCTCTTTTCCATATGAATTCTGGCCCAAGATTTGGAACCAAAAAATCTCAAGTGCGAGACATCAGGACTATTCCCCAATAGTGCTTCGAAAGGAGTGGCCCCAATCACTAATTTGTGAGGCACCATGTTATGAATGTGTTAGTGCAAAAAATTATTCTCAAACTACTAAAAGAACAAGCCAACACAATCTCAAATAAAAATAAAATAAAATTGGTTTTAAGGGTTTTGGTTTTTAGTTTTGGTTGAAAACTTCATCAATCAAGGAGGAAATAAACAACAACAAGCTAATATAGAACTGAATCATGCAAGTTTGATAAACTGGGGATCAAACACATTCCAATAAACCATAAACATTACACATGAAACACTAACTTCATCCACAGGCTATAAGCATTTACATGAATAAACCTTTAAACATGAAATGAAATTGTAGACTGAGAAATCAACCAAATCAAAAATGAAAAAGCATGACAGGTAAAAGGTCTTATCAGTTTATATATAATCAATAACATCCATCCACTTACATAAGATTTATAAGTGCTAGCTTGGGAAATCAAAGCTCCAAAAGCCTCTCCTTGAGTGAAAAATTCCCCCCACCAAAACTATATGTTTGTCTTCCTTGTATCAATACAAAAGTAAAGTAGTTCCATAAATACCTTATAGGTCGAAGTTTGAAATAGTTACATCAATTAGTTACATGATAACTCAAAATCTTTAAAGATAATTAACCCAAAAATAGCAAATCAGATTTGGGGAAATTTAGTGAATTTCTGGAAATTTGGGTCTCAAAGACGCCTTCATATCTCTCGATCCAAGACACCTATGCAAAACCTGAGAGAGGTTTTTTTAAATGAGTATGTTATGAAAAAAAAAATCTCTTGGTTTTTCAAAATTCCTCTTCAATTGATTGGAATGCGTGCTGCAAATTTGTGACTAAAACAGGAAATTATTAAATAATTCAAACCCTGAAAATAGACCACAAAGATGAATTCTAATCTCTCAAATGATAATAGCTATTGCAAAAATGAGAGATATTTTTGTGAATGATTCTATTGTGGACAAAAACCTATTTTTGTTTTCCTTAATTAGTTTCCATCTTCTCATAATCTGCTCCCAATGACAATGACAAAAATAGGAAAAAGAGAGCTGCTATAGGAATCTCCTCATGAAAATATTTTGACAAATGACTAAAAAATGAGAGTTAGATTATAAACCAAAACTTGAAATAAACTTTTATTATAATTTTTTGAAAGATTAAAGATGTACATATTAACTAATAATCCCAAAATACAAACCTTAAAACTAAAAGAATGAAATAATTCAACCATTAAAAGCATTAAATCCAACCAAAATTATTGATTGTCCAAAATCCTTAAAATCAACATAAAATGTAAAATCATTTTAAACCAACGGTTGAAAATTAGGACAAAAAAAATAGATAAACTAAGAACAAGATCTAGTTATAACATCTGGCTCTTGCTACGGGATGAAGTCCTCCTTGTGAGGCTTCAAGAACCTGTAGACCTTGTGCCTTATTCATTGGGTGATGGAGTCATTTACCAAATCTCTGCAACTTTCTCAAACTCTGAACACATACCTATGAAATGACAAAATACTACTACAAACCAACATACTGAAAAGAATCTACATGCTCGTATAGCGAGCTTATTCTGCTATTTAATCCTACTTCTAATCAGAGGAAACAACCCAATCAAGTGTAATCATACTTCCAGTGAAGCCAACAAACCATTTGACTGAGAATCATAATTCCATGCATGCTATTGTTTGAGAAAACCCACAAAAGATGTGATAAATCCAATAAAGATTCTGTAGGAAGCTGATACTTATGATTGGAAATAGGAAGTATGCCAAAAGATCAAGCATTAGAAACCTTTGAAAAAAATAACTCCATCGAAGAAGCCAGGGGATCATGAAATTTCTGATTTAAAATTCAATGTCTTCATTATATTCATCATAAAGTGAAGCATTCTCTTCCTCTCCATTGTTTTTCTTCTTAAAATTTGGATCAAGAATGGAAACCAAGGGCTTTTGAAACTGCTTCTCGACCTTTAAATAAAACCCTTGATCAAAACTTGAACAAATAAAATTCTGAAAGTGACCATAAGTCAAGAATGGAAACTTATTTCTTATATCAATCATAAGAGGTTGAAGATCAACAACTTCTTCTTCATAACATGATAATCTCATAGCAGGAACTAAGAAATTTCTACTAAAATCCACTGAAAGTATATTATCATCGAAAAAGTCAGCAAATTGCTATGAAGAATCAACACAAGCATCATTTATATCCTTGTTCATATGAAAATCTAAAAATGATGAAGAAAACTGTATTAAATCTGAATGATACCCACGTTCTTCTTCCTATTCATAAGCTTGTATATCTTCAACATGAGCATGATCTCAAAGCATTTTACAAGCTCGGATGTTCTCCTTCACTCCTTTTGCATCCTCAAACAATTTTCTTAAAGAGGATTATTTCCTTTCTAACAGGGAAAATACAAGATCTGAATATTGAGCCATAACATAATATACCATAGCAAGTTTTTCCCAAGGTCTGATCTTCGAAGGCATGCTCATATAAAAACTTTGAAACCTCCAATTAAATTTAGTAATTGGCTCATCATTCTCTCATTTCAAAGTATAAAATTCGGAAAGAAATTAATCATAAGATTTATTCTTACCCCAATACTTCAAAAAGACATCATGTAACTCTTCCCACGATCCAATTGAATCAGCTTTTAAATTTTGAAACCAAAATCCAGCATCTCCAGCAAAGGATTTCGAAAATAACCTCATGACAACATCCTCATGCATGATTTCAAAATTATCAATGAAATTATGAAAAGATTCTAAATGCTTCTCTATTGTAATATGGTCTTTTCCAGTAAAATGGGGAAGATATTCAACCAAGTAGGAAGGGTAAGGATGTAAGAGAGATGGCAGCCTAAGAGGTTTAAACATATTCTATCTGAGTCTAGATTGAAAATCTATGAGTTGAAAATGAGGTTCAACAAGATGTTCATAAGTTTTAGTAGTGATGGTAGAAGGTAATAGATTAGATTTATTCTCTACAAGATTACCATAATAATTAGCTTCAAGAGATATGGGTATATGTATATCATGCTGCACATGTATTTCACATGAAGGAATAGGATCAACATCAATAAAACAAGAAGAATGCAGATTTTCTTCTTCCAAAGAGGGATATGTACTTGAAGGTTTATGATCATCGGAATAGACAAAACAAAAAATAATTATTTTGACATGCAATGGGAAAGATAGGAAAGAACTGGTGAATAAGAACAAAACCTCATGGAGTAAAGTAACAAGCTGATACCTAGTCTTTCCATTTGGCTTCTTCATTTTTCTGTCAACAAAATTCTCCTTGCAATGGAATCTTTAATCATGGAGTCGCTGGTCTAAAATTGTAGTCTAAAATATTTTTTGACTTTGTTCACCTCTCAAAATTAGATGAATAATGATATCCCAAGGAAGATATACTTCAGCTTTGTCCTCGGCAAGCCAAAGATGTTAGTGCCATAAATTGTTCTCATACTACTAAAAGAACAAGCCAACACAATCTCAAATAAAAATAAAATAAAATTGGTTTTAAGGGTTTTGGTTTTTAGTTTTGGTTGAAAACTTCATCAATCAAGGAGGAAATAAAAAACAATAAGCTAATACAGAACTGAGTCATGCAAGTTGGATAAACTGGGGATCAAACACATTCCAATAAACCATAAACATTACACATGAAACACTAACTTCATCCACATGTTATAAGCATTTACATGAATAAACATTTAAACATGAAATGAAATTGTAGACTGAGAAATCAACCAGATCAGAAATGAAAAAGCATAACAGGTAAAAGGGCTTATCAGTTTATATATAATCAATAACAGTCATCCACTTACATAAGAGTTATAAGTGCTAGCTTGGGAAATCAAAGCTCCAAAAGCCTCTCCTTGAGTGAAAAATCCCCCCCACCAAAACTGTATGTTTGTCTTCCTTTTATCATTACAAAATTAAAGTAGTTCCATAACTACCTTCTAGGTCAAAATTTGAAACAGTTCCATCAATTAGTTACATAATAACTCAAAATCTTTAAAGATAATTAACCCAAAAATAGCAAATCGGATTTGGGGAAATTTGGGTCTCAAATACATCTTCATATCTCTCGATATGAGACACCTGTGAAAAACATGAGAGAGGGTTTTATAAATCCATATGTTATGAACAAATACCTCACTTGGTTTTTCAAAATTTATCTTCAATTGATTGGAATGTGTGCTGCAAATTTGTGACTAAAACAGGAAATTATTAAATAATTCAAACCCTGAAAATAGGACAGAAAGATGAATTCGAATCTATCAAATGGTAATAGTTGTTCCAAAACGAAGAGAGGTTTTTGTTAATGAGTCTATTGTGGACAAAAACCTCTTTTGTTTTTCCTAAATTCGTTACCATATCCTCGTAATATTCTCCCAATGACAATTACAATAACAGGAAAAACGGAGCTGCTGCTACAGGAATCCCCTCATGAAAATATTTTGACAAATGACTAAAAAATGAGAGTTAGATTATAAAACAAAACTTGGAATAAACTTTTATTATAAGTTTTTGAAAGCTTAAATATGTAGATATTAACTAATAAGCCCAAAAGACAAACCTTAAAACTAAAATAATGAAATAATTCAACCATTAAAAGCATTAAATCCAATCAAAATTATTGATTGTCCAAAATTCTTAAAATCAACATAAAATGTAAAACCATTTTAAACCAACGGTTGAAAATTAGGAAAAAAAAGAACAGATAAACTAAGAACAAGATCTAGTTATAACAGAATGTATGAAGCATATTTTACATCCTCAACCCATAGATAAGGAGGAATATTCTTTTCTTTGAGAAGACATGTTTCCATATCTTTCAATGATCTATTTTTCCTCTCATCCACACCATTCTATTGTGGTTTGTAGGGAACTGAGTGTTCCATTCGAATCCCTTGTAATTCACGTAATTGCTAAAAATATATTTTAATGTACTCACATCCATTATCATATATAGTGGACTTTATCTTCTTTCTGTATCTATTCTCTACTGAGGATTTACAAACTTTGAAAGTTTCGAATACCTCAGCTTTATGCTTCATAAAATATACCCAAGAAAACCTTGAACAATAATCAATAAAAGTTAGGAAATACCTAGATCTATTGATGGATGTTGTAGGCATTGGTCCCGAGACATCATTGTGTATCAGATCAAGTGTAGAGGAAGCTCTATTTTCCTTCCTAACTTCGTATCTCTTATTTGGATGCTTACTTACCAAGCAACCAGGACATACTCCATATGATGTTTTGATGAGTGGCAAGCCCTCAACCATTTTTTCATTAAGAATTTGCTGGATATATTTGAAATTAATATGCCTAAATCTCTCATGCCACATCTTTCTTGTGTTATTGGCATGAGTCAATAAATATTTTGGATGTGAAGTAGGCAGGAAATGGGAGAATTCATATTCCTTGGAAGCATGATTAGAAAATCCTTTTGGTATGAGATTCCAGTAGATGATTCAGTGATCTCTAATTTGTTAGAATCGAATGTAACTCTCTTGGGAGAGACTGTATGAGTCATTTGATAGACAGATAATGACATTTCTGCAAGATAGGGTACATAGAGTACATTCTTGAACTCTCCATGCTGGATTTTAATAGAACCTATCCCAATAGCTGGGATTTGAGAGTCATCTCCCATATGAATTCTAGGTCCTCCTAAGAGATTTGTAGTGGTGAAGGATTCCCTAAAGGAAACCATGTTGACGTAATTGTAACTTCAGAATGTATTCACTTGTATTTCTTATCTATTGTAACCCGATGTTTATTCCGGGATGTTATCATGTTATGTCATGCCCTAATGTTCCGATCGAGAGAATCAATAATGTAAAAAAGTAATGTCAAGTCATTGTGGGTAACCCTCCTATTGTCTAAGGGTTGAAGTCCCCGTAGTTCTGAGGAATTAGGGTTATTAGACTCTCTTAGGAGAGGTCGGCCCTAGTAGGGTTTTAGTCATGCTGGGATTAGTATAAATAGAGAGATAGACTCTCTATTTAGCACACATCACAAACACACTCAAGTGTAGCACATATTTGAGGAAGGAGAAGACACTGGGGCTAAACAAGAAGAAGGTTACTGCTGTCTGGAGAGCATCTTACTGTTTTGTGGTTTTACCTTTTGTGTTGATTCTATCTCTGAGGAAGTTGCAAGGTTTTCTCCATTTATGGTTTCCCCGAGGAAAAACACTGTGTTCATTGTCTCTTGTGTTTGATTGCTATACTTGTTGTTCTCTCAGTTAAATATCCTAACATAATGCTAGCTTGAATGTTGAAAAACTAACATTTTATCAGAGCTAACCTGAGAAAAAGATACTGTGCAGTTGCGGGAACTAGGTATTCCTAATTTGTGGATCTCTCTCCACATATTTTCAGCAAAAGTAAGGTGGAATAACTCTCCTCCTTAGGGCACATCTTTCTGTCGAAGCAGAATCCAATTCTGAGGTTTTTCAGTTTTGGACCCGACACTGCTGCCGAAAATTAGGGCTTTTCATAGAAGAGGAATTTTTTAGTGAGCCCAGGCCTAGATTGATCTCCTCCCCAAAATCGAAGTTAGGGATTATTTTCAAAGCATTTGGTTGGATAGAACTCTAGAAAAGCAAAACCCTAATTTTCCCCTGAACCAGCTCTATAGGATTTCAGCTCAAAATTCAGATCCGACATCTTGACCTGGTAAGATCTAAAATCTTTTGTATTTCCATTTGAGGTTCTCAGTTAAGATGTCTCATCATACCAAGCTTGATGAAAATCTTGAGGGAGCTGATAACTTCCGAGCTTGGAAGTATAGGATCTCCTTGGTCCTGGAAGAGAATGAGTTAGACTCCTACATCCATAAGGAGGTTCCAGTTCTAGAGGGAGATGAGGCTAAGGCCTTGCATAAGAAGAAGTTGGTTATGGAAAAGAGAATCATTGCTGATTCTATCAAGGATCATCTCATACCACGAGTGTCCTCCCTAAAGAAACCTAAAGCTATGTTTGATGCCCTAACCAAATTGTTTGAAGGGAAGAACATAAACTGGAAGATGACTCTGAGAAACCAACTGAAGAATGTGAAGATTTAGAATGCAAAAAAAATCCAGTATTACTTCACAAGAGTTTCTCATATCAAGGAACAACTAGAAGCAGTAGATGAAGAAGTGGAAAATGTAGATATTGTGATGACTACCTTGAATGGCCTCCCTAGGTCATGGGATTCTTTCATCCAAGGAATCTGTGCTAGAAAGAAGTTAGTCAAGTTCAACATACTATGGGAAGAGTGTTCTCAAGAATAAGCTCGGATAGAATCTCGAGAAGAAAAGATGGGAAGTGAATATCAAGCTCTCATGGTACACTTTAAGTCAACCAAAAGAAGATCTCATCACCCTAGAGGTAAGCACTATCAAAAAGATAACACTAGAAAATATTTGTCTAGAGTCATATGTTATACATGTGATGAAGTAGGACATTATGCAAATAATTGTCCTGAGAAACAAAAACTAACAAAAAGGAGCAACAAAAGAAGACATCATGATCATGTTGCAGAGGATGATGAACCATCTAAGAAAAGAACTAGATATGAAAGTGAAGATTCCTTAAGAGAGGATGAATATGTTTTGATTTCCACTCTCATGAGAAACATTACTCATGGAAGCAATGATTGGCTCATAGATGGTGGGCTTCCAAACATATGATAGGATTCAAGGAATCCTTTGTGAGACTATCAGAACATGAATCACCTCACAAGGTGAAGCTAGGAGATGACTACCAATATCCAATAAAAGGTATTGGGGAGTCTTCCTATAAACTAGACTCTAGAAAGTCTATAACAATGAAGGAAGTATTGTTTGTGCTAGGACTCAAGAAGAAACTCCTCTCCATATCGGCATTAGATGCAAAAGGAATGCGGGTTGCATTCATAGATGGTCAAGTCATCATGTGGCCAAAAGGAAAGACTATCGATGATGCGGTGGTGATCGGAGAACAAGAAGGAGGATTGTACAAATCAAAGGGTCATCCAGAACAAGCCTTGGTCCATGATACAGTAGAACCAAGTGAACTTTGGCATAGAAGGCTTGTACATGTGCATTATAGAGCACTACCTATTGCAAGCAAAGCTGTTGAAGGTCTTCCAGAAATCCAAGCAAAACATGATGGGGTCTGTAAGGGATGTGCGAAAGGAAAGAATACAAAGAAGACATTTCCAAGAAGCGAAAGCAAAGAAAAATGAATCTTGGAAATCATCCACTTCGATATATGTGGAACTATGTCATCAAACTCACTAAGCGGGTATGCATATTATTTTTCCTTTATTGATGATTTTTCTAGGAATACATGGGTTTACTTCATGAAGAACAAAGATGAAGTATTCAGCAAGTTCAAGGATTTCAAAGCCTTGATCGAGAATCACACTGAAAAGAAGAGCAAGAATTTTCAATCAGATAATGGCAGAGAATTCACTTCAAATGAATTCAAAGAGCTATGCAAAGAATCAGGGATTAAGAGGGAGTTGTCCACCCCTTATAATCTGCAATAGAATGGGATTGCGGAAAGGAAGAATAGAACTATCATGGAAGCTGCAAGAGAAATGCTTCATGATCAAGACCTTCCTATGCATATTTGGGCAGAAGCTACCCGAACAGCGGTTTATGTACAGAACCGTACTCCACATAGAGTACTCAAGAACAAGACTCTTGAAGAAGTCTTCTTCGGCAAAAAATCAGAAGTCAGTCATCTCAAAATATTTGGCTGTCCAGTGTAAATACACATTCCAAGGGAGAAGAGGACTAAATTAGATCCTTCAGGAAAGAAGGGTATATTTGTGGGATACTCTGAAATGTCGAAGGCTTATAGAATATACTTCCCAGGATTCAAGAAGATTGACATCAGCAGGGATGTGACATTTGATGAAGACATAGCTTACAACAAATCCAGAAAGAAACCTAATAAAGAATCTGAAGAAGCAGAAGCACCCAGAGTTCATGATACAACCATGAATGAAGAAGCTCAAGAAGAAGATTGAGAATTTGAAGAACCACAAAGACCTATAGATCCACCTCTAGAGAAGAATCCTCATAAAAGGAAACTTGCTTGGGAGAAATTATCCAAGGTGTGGAAAGATATGGGGCTCCAAAAGAGAATCAAAGAGAAAGAAAGAGGACCAGATCTTGCTCTGGGTATGTAGCATTACTATGTGATTTCATTCATAAATAATCTTCTAGTTATGAAGAAGCGGTACAACGGAAAGAATGGAAGGATGCTGTGATTGAATAATATCAATCGATCATGAAGAATGATATTTGGGATGTTGTCCCAAGACCAGAATGGAAGTCAGTTGTAACTTCCAAATGGATCTACAAGATCAAGCATGTTGCAGACGGTAGCATTGAAAAATATAAGGTAAGATTTGTGGCTCGGGGTTTCTCTCAGAAAGAAGGAATAGATTATGAAGAAACCTTTGCACCTGTAGCCAGGTACACTTCCATCAGATCAGTACTTGCTCTGGCTGCAGTGATGAAATGGAAGATACACCAGATGGATGTCAAGGATGCTTTCTTGAATGGTGTAGTAGAAGAGGAAGTGTATGTAGAACAGCCACTCGGTTTTGAGACACATTACAGGGAGTGTCATGTGTGCAGATTGAAGAAATCCCTGTATGGTTTGAAACAGGCACCCAGGACATGGTACGATAGAATTGACAGCTTTCTATCTAGTTTGGGATTTACCAAGAGTAAAGTAGATTCCAACCTTTACTACAAGGTTAAAGATGGAAACCCAATGATGCTTCTACTATATGTAGATGATCTATTTGTGACAGGTATGGATGGGTTGATTGATGATATGAAGAGAAAGCTTGATTTTGAGTTCGAGATGAAGGACTTGGGTATGATGCATTATTTTCTAGGTATGGAGGTGTGGCAGAGTGCAGATGGAATTTTCCTTGGACAAGGGAAGTATGCAGTAGATATCCCGAAGAGGTTTGGGATGATGGACTACAAGGCTATGGCCACACCTATGGCATCAAACCTGAAGCTATTGAGCGATGCTTCATCAGAGTCGGTTGATGCTATGATGTATCATTAGATTATGGGGTCCTTGATGTACCTAATGAACATGAGACGAGACATTTGCTTTGCTATGAACACCTTGAGCCAGTTCTTGATAGATCAGAGAAATGTTCACTTGATTGCTGCAAAGCATATTCTGAGGTACCTGAGGGGTACAGTTGATTATGGGCTCAAGTAAGATATGAATCAGAATATTAACCTAGAGGGTTATGTTGATTCAGATTGGGAAGACAGTGCCATCGATAGGAAGAGCACTTCTGATGTGACTGTAGGATTAGGTCCTACATGATTAGATATAAGGGCTGTCTCCTTTCTAACGAGTAGGTCAGATGTGAGTGCTGTCCATTCTGATGTGACTGTAGGATTGGTTCCTACATGATTAGATATAATGGCTAGCGCCTTTCTGACGAGCAGGTCAGATGTGAGTGCTGGCCATTCTAACGAGTAGGTCAGATGTAAGGGATACCAAAGACCTACGAGGAGGTAGGCATACACCTAGCATGAAAGAAGGCTGGCTCTGTAGAACTTCCTATGATGAGAAGAATCATGAGATAGCACATATGAAGATGACCAGAGGAGATCCAGATTGAGCTATGATATAGATCCAATTATGATGTCTCCGAGAGATAAAGATTGAGTGACGATCCAAATCCAGTAGTGATGATCTAGATCGAGTGATGATCCAGATCCAGCAGTGGTGATCCAGATCGAGTGATGATCCAGATCCAATAGTGATGATCCAAATCAAGTGACGATCCAGATCCAGTGATGATGATCCAGATCGAGTGATGATCCAGATCTAGTGATGATCCAGATTGAGTGATGATCCAGATCTAGTGATTATGATCCAGATCGAGTGATGATCCAGATCCAGAAAAGAATATGGCATGAAGATAAAGATGACTTGAAGACAAGATGACTTGGAGATGTAGATGACAAGAAGATCCAGAGAAGAAGACCAGTGATGAAAATTGTTTCGAGAGAATACCTTCCTAGTTAAGAGGGAGTGTTGATGTAATTGTAGCTTCAAAATGCATTCACTTGTATTTCTTATCTATTGTACCCCGATGTTTATTCTAGGATGTTATCATGTTATGTCATGCCCTGATGTTTCGATCAGGAGAATCAATATTGTAAACAAGTCATGTCAAGTCATTATGGGTAAACCTCCTATTATCTAAGGGTTAAAGTCCTCGTAGTTCCATGGCACTAGGGTTATTAGACTCTCCTAGGAGAGGTCAGCCCTAGTAGGGTTTTAGTCATGCCAGGATTAGTATAAATAGAGAGTTGGACTCTCTATTTAGCACACATCACAAACACACTCATGTGTAGCGCATGGTTGAGGAAGGAGAAGACATCGGGGCTAGATAAGAAGAAGGTTACTACTGTTGGGAGAGCATCTTATTGTTTTGTGGTTTTACCTTCTATGCTGATTCTATCTCTAAGGAAGTTGCGGGGTTTTCTCCATTTGTGGTTTCCTCAAGGAAAAACACTGTGTTCATTGTCTCTTATGTTTGATTCAGTGTACTTGTTGTTCTCTCAATTAAAGATCCTAACATAATGCTAGCTTGAATGTTGAAAATCTAACAAACCATGTGGTTAAATGATCGATATTCTATCAAATAAGCCTTTGATTGAGTGAGTCCTGCCTTCAAGGAATGTCACCTCTCATTATCTTCTGTCAGTTTTCTAGCATATAACTTCTTTTCACCTTGTGGAAGGTCAATATTGTTCTGTTTAAGGAGTGTTGATAGCTATTCGATGGTATTCTTCATGCACTGGTTCTTTGGATGAAATCCTCTCATACAGTAGGGACACTTAGTCTTCTCAAATTTCTTCTTTTTCTTGGAACCTAAGGCTCCATTAGAATATCTATTATTCTCCTTTGGCTTCAAAGTAGTGTTTTTGGTCTCCTTCCCTTTGTGCTTCCCTCTTTCTTGTGCATTGTTTTAGTCTTCTACTAAGAGTGCTTGATTCTTGGAGGTTTGAATCACTCCCATTTGAACTAATTTATCTTTCTCTTGTATCAAGGAATCAACAAAAGAATATAGAGAAGGCATATTCCAATTAGAAATAGAACTTCTTCTAGAATGGAATGTATAGAAAATGACTAAGAAATCAGAGCCAAGCTTGCTTAGAAATGACAACACAAGTTTCTCATCTTTCCTCTCTAGTCCACATTATTTGCATTGCAGGAACTAGTTCCTTGTACTTTGTAAAACATTGCTGAATAATCTAAAAAATGATGTGATGTAGTGCAATGATCTCATTCTCCAAAAGATCCTGAGAGATGTGATGCACATGAGGCCAAAGGCTTCATCAATCTAATTCAAAAACTTATTCTTCTCAACATACTGTTGTGTTAGTTTTTCAACATTGAGCTAGCATTGTATTAGGATCTTTACTGAGAGAATAACAAGTACAGAAATCAAACACAAGAGACAATGAACACAATGTTTTTGATCAGGGAAACCATAAATGGAGAAAACCCCACAACTTCCTCAAAGATAGAATCAACACAAGATGTAAAACCCCAAAACAGTAAGATGCACTCCCGACAGTAGTAGTCTTCTTCTTGTCTAGCCCCAGTGTATTTCCTTCCTCACTAATGTGCTATACTTGAGTGAGTGAGTGATGTGTGTGATAAATAGAGAGACTCACTCTCTATTTATATTCTTTCATTCACTTGAAGTGCACTCAATCATGTCGGCCTCACTTAACAATTACTTACTAGAGCCGACATCTCTAGGAGTTTCTAATAACCCTAGTGCCCCGAAACTATGGGGACTTTAACAATGACTTGACATGACTTGTTTACATTATTAATCCTCCTGATTGGAACATCGGGGCATGACAATATGACTCAAATATATAATAGATACATCCCAGAATAAACATCGGGTTACAATACATAAGATACATAAATGAATACATTCCAAAGTTACAAATACATCAACACTCCCTCTTAACTAGGAAGGTATTATTTCGACACAGTTTTCAGCACTGGTCTTCTTCTCTGTATCAACTGGATCATCTCATCATCTGCATCTTGAGTCTTTTGAGTCTTCAAGTCATCATCATCCTTCAAGTCTGAATCATCTCTCGATCATCACGGAACATCATCACTAGATATGGATCATCTCTCGATCTGTATCAACATCACTAGACTGGATCTGGATCATCACTCGATCTGGATTTGGATCTGGATCATCTCTTGATTTGGATCATCATTGCTGGATCTAGATCATCACTCGATCTGGATCTCTCGGAGTCATCATAACTGGATCTGGATCATAGATCGATCTGGATCTCACCTGGTCATCATCATGTGTGTGCTATCTCATCATAGGAATTTATACAGAGCCAGCCTTCTTTCATGCTGGGTGTATTCCTACCTCCTTCTAGGTCTTTGGTAGCCCTTATATCTGACCTACTCATCAGAATGGCTAGCACTCACATCTGACATGGGAGGAACCTAATCCTTTAGCCATGAACAGAATGGCTCTGCCCTTACATCTGACCTGCTCATCAGAATGGTGGTAGCCCTTACATCTGTCCTACTCAATAGAATGGCCAGCACTCACATCTAACCTCCTTGTCAGAATGGGTCTGCACTTATATCTGACCTGCACGTTAGAATGGTGGTATCCCTTACATCTATCTTACTCGACAGAATGGCTAGCACTCACATCTGAACTCATCGTCAGAATGGATTTGCACTTATATCTGACCTGCTCCTCAGAATGGCGGTAGCCCTTACATCTGTCCTACTCGATAGAATGGCTAGCACTCACATATGACCTCCTCGTCAGAATGGCTCTAGAATTATATCTGACCTGCTCGTCAGAATGGCAGTAGCCCTTACATCTATCCTACTTGACAGAATGGCCAGCACTCACATCTGACCTCCTCGTTAGAATGGCTCTGCACTTATATCTGACCTACTCGTCAGAATGGCAATAGCCCTTACATCTATCCTACTCGACAGAATGGCCATCACTCACATCTGACATGGAAGGAACTAAATCCTTTAGCCATGACAGAATGGCTCGGCCCTTACATCTGACCATGGAAGGAACCAATCCTCTCACCATGTCAGAATGGCTATGGGTCTCATCACTTTCTCTTGGAGGAAGCCTCGATCTGGAGAACACCAAGCTTCTCCCTGAAGTACTGGAACTTCATCCTAGCCAATGGCTTCATCAATACATCAGCTATTTGTTCCTCCATCGCAACATATTGGAGCTTCACTGCTCCCCTCTGCACCATATCCCTGATATAGTGATACTTGATCTCGATATGCTTCGACTTGTCATGGAACACTAGATTCTTTGACAACTTACGCAACTTTGATTGTCACAATGTATACAAGTAGCATCCATCTGGAGATCAAATATATCAGATAGTAGCTTCCGTAGCCATACTACCTCACAACTGGCTGAACAAGCTGCGACATACTCTGCTTCAGCTATACTCAGTGCCACATAGGATTGCTTCCTACTAAACCAAGAGATCACACCTAATCCCATACTGAAGCAACATCCTGAAGTTCTCTTCCTATCGATGGCACTTCCTGCCCAATCTAAATCAACATAACCCTCCAGGTTAATATTTTGATTCGCATCATACTTGAGCCCATAATCAATTGTACCCTTCAAGTACCTCAGAATATGCTTTGCAGCAATCAAGTGAACATTTCTTGGATCTGTTAAGAACCGGCTCAAGGCGTTCACAAGAAAGAAAATATCTGGTCTCGTGTTTGTTAGGTACATCAGTGACCCAATCATCTGACGATACATCGTAGCATCAACTGTCTCTGAAGAAGCATCATTCAATAGCTTCAGGTTTGATGCCATAGGTGTGGCCATAATTTTGCAGTCCATCATCCCAATCCTCTTCAGGATCTCTACTGCATACTTCCCTTGTCCAAGGAATATTCCATCCGTATTCTGCCACACCTCCATACCTAGAAAGTAATGCATCATACCCAAGTCCTTCATCTCGTCCTCGACAGCAAGATTTCTCTTTGTTTCAGCAATCAACCCATCTATACCTGTCACAAATAGATCATCTACATATAGTAGAAGCATCACTGGGTTTCCATCTTCAACCTTGTAGTAGAGGTTGGAATCTGCTTTACTCTTGGTAAAGCCTAAACTGGAAATAAATCTATCAATTCTGCCACCATGTCCTAGGTGCCTATTTCAAACCGTATAGGGCTTTATTCAATCTGCATACATGAGACTCTCTGTCATGTGTCTCAAAACCAAGTGGCTGTTCTACATACACTTCCTCTTCTACTACACCATTCAAGAAGGCAGTCTTGACATCCATCTGGTGTATCTTCCATTTCATCACTGCAGCCAGAGCAAGTACTGATCTGATGGAAGTGTATCTGGCTACAGGTGCAAAGGTTTCTTCACAATCTATTCCTTCTTTCTGAGAGAAACCCTGAGCTACAAATATTGCCTTATACTTTTCAATGCTACCATCTACAGCATGCTTGATCTTATAGATCCATTTGGAAGTTACAACTGACTTCCTGACTGGTCTTGGGACAACATCCCAAACATCATTCTTCATGATCGACTGAGACTCTTCGATCATAGCATCCTTCCATTCTTTCAGTTCTGCCGCTTCTTCATAACTGGAAGGTTCTTTATCAATGAAATCACATAGTAAAGCTACATACCTGAAATTGGATCTGGTCCTCTTTTTTTCTCTGTGATTCTCTTATGGAGCCCCATATCTTTCCGCACCTTGGATAATTTCTCGTACCCAAGCAGGTTTCCTCTTATGAGGATTCTTCTCCAAAGGTTGATCTATAGGTCTTTGTGGTTCTTCAAATTCTCGATCTTCTTTTCGAATTTCTTCATTCATGGTTGTATCGTGAATTCTGGGTGATTCTGATTCTTCAGGTTCTTCAGCAGGTCTCTTTCTGGATTTGTTGTAGGCTGTGTCTTCATCAAATGTCACATCCCTGCTGATGTCAATATTCTTATATCCTGGGAAATATATTCTGTAAGTCTTCGAGCTTTCAGAGTATCCCACAAATATGCCCTTCTTTCCTGAAGGATCTAATTTAATCCTCTTCTCTTTTGGAATGTGGATGTACATAGGACAACCGAATATTCTGAGATGGCTGACTTCAGGTTTCTTGACGGAGAATACTTCTTCAGGAGTCTTGTTCTCAATTACTCTATGTGGAGTATGATTCTGTACATACACCTCTGTTCTAGTAGCTTCTACCCAAAGATGCATAGGTAGATCTTGATCATGAAGCATAGCTTTTGCAGCCTCCATGATAGTTCTATTCTTCTATTCCACAACCCCATTCTGTTGTGGATTATAAGGAGTGGACAACTCCCTCTTAATCCCTGATTCTTTGCATAGCTCTTTGAATTCATTTGAAGTGAATTATCCACCATTATCTGATCGAATGGTCTTGATCTTCTTTTCAGTATGGTTTTCGATCAATGCTTTGAATTGTTTAAACTTGTTGAATACTTCATCTTTTTTTTTCATAAAGTAAACCCATGTCTTCCTAGAAAAGTCATCAATAAAAGAAACATAATATGCATACCCTCTTAGAGAGTTTGATGACATAGGACTGCATACATCAAAGTGGATGAATTCCAAGATTCGTTTTGCTTTTCTTTCACTGTTTGGAAATGTCTTCTTTGTATTCTTTCCTTTCACACATCCTTTGCAAACCCCATCATGTTTTGCTTGAATTTATGGAAGACCCTCGACAACTTTTCTTGCAATAGGTAGTGATCTATAATGCACATGTGCAAGTATTCTATGCCAAAGTTCACTTGGATTTACTGTGTCATGGACCAAGGCTTGTTCTGGATGGCCCTTTAATTTGTATAATCCTCCTTGTTTTTCTCCAATTACTACCGCATCATCCATAGTCCTTCCTTTTGGCCACATGATGACTTGACCATCTATGAATGCAACCCGCATTCCTTTTGCATCCAATGCTGATATGGAGAGAAGGTTATTCTTGAGTCCTGGCACAAACAATACTTCTTTCATTGTTAGATATTTTCCAGAGTCTAACTTATATGAAGATTCCCCACTACCTTTTATTGGATATTGGTAGTCATCTCCTAGCTTCACCTTGTGAGGTGATTCATGTTCTGACAGTCTTACAAATGATTCCTTGAATCCAGTCATATGTTTAGAAGCCCCACTGTCTATAAGCCAATCATCAATTCCATGAGTAATGTTACCTATGAGAGCTGATATCAGAACATATTCATCCTCGCTTGAAGAATCTTCACTTTCATATCTAGATCTTTTTCTGGATGGTTCGTCATCCTCTGCAGCATGAGCATGATGTCTTATTTTGTTGTTTTTCTTTACTATCTTCTATTTGTTAGGAAAATTCCTTGCATAGTGTCCTGCTTAATCACAAGTATAGCATATGATCCTAGATATATCTCTATTATCTTTGTGAAAGTGCTTACCTCTAGATCCATGAGATTTTCTCTTGCTTGACTTGGAGTGAGACTTGGAGCGTACTGTAAGATCTTGGTCTTCACTCACCATCTTCTCTTCTCAAGCTGCTATCCGAGCTTCTTCTTCAGAGCACTCTTCCCATAGTCTTCTGAACTTGACTAACTTCTTTCTAGCACAGATTCCTTGAATGAAAGCATCCCATGACCTAGGAAGGCCATTCAAGGTAGTCATCACAATCTCTGCATTTTCCACTTCTTCATCAACAGCTTCTAATTGTTCCTTGAGTTGAGAAACCCTTGTGAAGTAAGACTGGATAGTTTCTGCATTCTGAATCTTCACATTCTTCAGTTGGTTCCTCGGGGTCATCTTCCGATTGATGTTCTTCCCTTCAAACAATTTGGTTAGGGCATCAAACATAGCTTTAGGTGTCTTGAGGGAGGACACCTGTGGGATAAGGTGATCCTTAATAGAATCAGCAATGATCCTCTTTTCCATAACCATCTTCTTCTTATGTAAGGATTTTTCCTCATCTCCCTCTGGAACTAGAACCTCCTCATGGATGTAGGAGTCTAATTCATTCTCTTCCAAGACCAAGGAGATCCTATACTTCCAAGCTCGGAATTTTTTAGCTCCCTCAAGCTTTTCATCAAGCTTGGTATGATGAGACATCTTTAAATGAGAACCTCAAATGGAAATACAAAATATTTTAGATCTTACCGGGTTCAAGATGTCGAATCTGAAACTTGAGCTAAAATCCTGCAGAGCTGGTTCAGGAGCAAATTAGGGTTTTGCTTTTCTGGAGTTCTGTCCACCCAAATGCCTTGAAATTTGTCCCTAACTTTGATTTTTGGGAGGATATCAATCTAGGCCTAGGCTCACTGAAAATTTCCTCTTCTGTAAAAATCCCTAATTTCTGACCATAGTGACAGGTCCAAAACTGAAAAACCTCAGAATTGGATTCTGTTTCGATAGAAAAATGTGCCCTAAGGAGGAGAGTTGTTCCACCTTAATTTTGCTGAAAATATGTGGAGGAAGATCCACAAACTAGGAAGCCCTAGTTCCTGCAGCTGCATAGTGTCTTCTTCTCAGGTTAGCTCTGATACCATGTTAGTTTTTCAACATTAATCTAGCATTATGTTAGGATCTTTACTGAGAGAATAAAAAGTACAACAATCAAACACATGAGGCAATGAACACAATGTTTTTGATCAGGGAAACCATAAATGGAGAAAACTTTGCAACTTCCTCAAAGATAGAATTAGCACAAGATGTAAAACCCCAAAACAGTAAGATGCACTCTCGACAGTAGTAGTCTTCTTCTTGTCTAGCCCCAATGTATTTCCTTCCTCACTAATGCACTATACTTGAGTGAGTGAGTGATGTGTGTGATAAACAGAGAGACTCACTCTCTATTTATATTCTTTCATTCACTTGAAGTGCACTCAATCATGTCGACCTCACTTAACAATTACTTACTATAGCCAACATCTCTAGGAGTGTCTAATAACCCTAGTGCCCCGAAACTGTGGGGACTTTAACAATGACTTGACATGACTTGGTTACATTATTAATCCTCCTGATCGGAACATCGGGGCATGACAACATGACTCAAATACATAATAGATACATCTCGGAATAAACATCGGGTTACAATACATAAGATACATAAATGAATACATTCTGAAGTTACAAATACATCAACATGTTGGAGATCAAATTCTCTGCCCATTTTCATCCTAAACAAGCCTTTTTTTTCACAAGGATACCTACATATCTTCTCTACAATAAATGTAACTAAATGGTGTAAGGATTCTGGGTACGATAGATGAATAATTCTCCATCTTTATGTATGTTGATCAGTTAATTCCTCAAGAAGATACGTAGTTATGTGCAAAAAACATTGAAAAACCAATTCAATTTTCAATCACATGTCAATACAATCCTTCCCGCCTTGACATGTGCACTTTATCAGAGTCTATCACACTTGCAAATACTTCTCTGGATAGGATCCAGAGTTAGCAAGGAAAACATTACAAGAACTATGTGGAAAATCAGTTGCTTCTAGTGCACAATGGATGTCGGACAAGGATTTCTGGTAGCCTGAACAAGGCTCTGATACCATGTTAAATTTGTGAACCATTGATCTACAGGGTGCTATGAAATTTGTAGGAAGGGAATTATGCAGTGGAATAATAAGAGAGAATGTAAACTGAACAGTAGATTCATGCCACAAATTTCAGATAAATAAGATAAGAATTACTCAGATAATCACAACATTAATATTCATTAATTAATCAATAATACAATGATTACACAATAAATAGAATTCAAGTGTGATGTATAGGATTCGAATCTACCAGCTGAAGTTGTTTGACTATCTAACACAATGTGTCTAAATCATTGTTGGAACTCACTAGTCTAACTCTGGATGTCTAAATCAGTCCACAATCAGTTAACTGATGAGGTAGGTGGGAAAATTCGCCACTCTCCCTTCATGCATGAAAAACTAGCGTTAGGATAACATAAAGTGATATAACTAATTGTAACTGGAGGTTAAATCAGTGTAACTACTTACCTACCACAACCAACTAATGGAGTTTGTTGGTGGCACTCAGAGTGGGATCCTATAATATAGAGATTGCTTCGAGAGGAACATAAACACATAATGCACATGTAGTAAGTGGCAGATAAAATCTTGGTGTGTCCCCCACACTATAGTACAGTAATAATTACCCCCTAAGTTAGGAAAAATGACCAAATAGACTATATTGGGAAAAGGAAGATTAATTAATCCAAACAGTGATACGGGAATAGGTTGACAAAGTCAATAATCCATGTTCTTGTTAACATAGATTGGTACAAGTACAAGGTAATAGATACAATGATACACGTATGGGTTGAAATATACCATGATACATGCACAAATTCATCCTCTTATTCATGTAAGTGTGGTAGGATGGGGAAAGGATATAGGGTTGTAGACTTCTTCAAGTTGTTGTTGGTAAATCTAGTGAGTTGGAGATCACTAGGGAATGTGGTACTCAATACGAGTTCGATCCTATGGTAAGAGCATGGGGTTGTAGCCTTGTTCTGATTGATGGTAGTAAATCTATCGAGTTGGATCTCATTAAGATTTGGAGTCGCCACTACAGGTTGGAACATGTGGTAAAACCAGCTAGTTGTTTCCTCCTTTAAGTTCGAGTTTATAAACTAGGGGGCTGTAGCCCCATTTTAGTTCGAGTTGGTAAATAAATTGAATGTAATAATTATATTATATAAGAAAAACATTATGTGGTTTTCTCTAATTTGGGTTTCCATGTAAAATATCTTTTATATTGTGTAAGGTTTATGTGATGATGAATGCTATTTTTTATCGTTAATATTAAAATTTGGAATTGTAAAAAGTGCCCAATACTATTTCACTACCCCTCTCAGTATTAGTGAATATTCCAACAATTGGTATCAGAGTAGATTACCTTAAAAATATTTTAACCACTGGAAGAAATATCGTGAACATATATGGATCAACAAAAAGGATTCTCTTCAAGTGGTATTCATATATTATCTAAAATTCATTATGAATTTTGGAATTTTAGAATAAGAAACTACTTGATGGATTTAGGTGTGGATGTCTAGCTCATTGTTGTTACTGGCTACATTTATCCAAAAGGACAATTGGAATCTGTAACAAAAAAGGAGCTAAGGAACAAAACTGCAAGGACAAGGGAAATTTCCTTTCTAGATGGATTACCAAATTCCATGAAAAGTAATTTATGAAAGTGTAAGTAAGATAAAGAGCTTTGGGACAAGATACAAAATATTTACAAATTTGAGGAAGAAGAAAATGAAGAGCCAAATGAAAAAGGTGAAGGAAGTTCATCCAATAACGACATAGAAGATGAAGATGATGAAAATAAAGAGACAAAGTTACCAAGTAAGTTACTCTCTAAATGTTTTTAATGTGGAATAATAGGACATGGTACTATTGAATGTTCATATGATGAAGGAAAAGATAGTGATATAGAAGAAGTATAAACTTTCCTCACATCCATGATTACAAAGCCTATTGATGAAGAAAATGAACTACAGAAAACACTTGAATGATCAAAATTCAAAGATGAAGAAGTTGATCTTGAAAGAAAACTAATATGCACTATAGATGAAATCAAGAAGCTTAAGAAGAAGAACTTGTTGCTAGAAGAACCACTAGAAGAATCAAAAGGTAAAAACCATAAATACGGTGAAAAGGATGGAAATATTATTACTTCCCTAGAAATACAAGTGGAAAAAGTAAAGAAAATTGAAGAAGTCCTAACAAGTCAACTATAGGAGGAGGAATAAACTTGTGAAACAACAGAGTTTGAGATTGTTACTCTATGGAATAAAATGGAAAAGACAACATCCAAACCTCTATTAAATAAAATTGAATGTTACAAGAGAAATGAAGACAAGGCTAAGAGTTATGTAGACATCTCAAAAGCTCCCATCAAGGCAGGGACTGCAAAGGAAGGATTAATCAACAAGGTTTAGAGAAAGATGAATATAGATATGTTACACCATAAACAAGATATTATACACCTAGGCATCTAAGCATATTTCTTGGTAATTGTTTCTCTTGCAAAAAAAATTGGCATAAGGTGAGAGATTGCAAACCTTATGAAGGAAATTATTACGAAAATGGCAGTTTCCACTCAAACTACAATGTCAAATGTTAAAAGTTCCACCATTATGTACACATGGTAAGAAATTGTAGGAGAATAATGAATCATAATGTTGAATGCTACAAATCTCATGAATAAGGACACTTGGAAAGATATTGCAGTAACAACATAGTTATATATCCTAGACAAAAGGTGAGAGAAGGAAATAGAAATATTTTAAGGGGCAGTACCACCAAAGATAAGAGATATTGACAAGGGGAGTTGCAATAGAATCAGTCTCAATTGGAAGATGCGTAGTTTGTCATTGATTTCAAAGGGGGAGAGAAAATCAGTAAAAAATATCAAGTTAAGAAGCATGAAGATAGGGGGAGTTGACTCAAGGAAGATAGTATATTCGCTACGACATTGCACCAAGAGTAATGAGTTGCTCTACAACACATTATGGGGGAGAGGTTTGTTAGAATAATCAACCCATAGTTAGCTACCTTAGACATTAATTAATCCAAATTTTGTCTTATTTTCCTAGTTTCCATATTCCACCTTATGAAAGTTGTCCTCCACACATCCAAAGTGGTCAAACTTGCTAAATTTGAGTCATGGAATGCTTGGGAAACCACTTGGAATCAAATCTGATTTATTGCTGGCCTTCCTAGTGCATGTCTGCTTTTTTTTCTTTATTGCCTGCTTTTTCTGAGTTTTAAGGCAATTGGGAAAGTTTGACTAGGTGAAGTTAACTTGTTTTTTTTCCTCATCATCCTCCACTCTTTTCTCATAATAAAATCATGTATGAGTTGTCATTCCATCATCTATTATATTACCTAATTTATTTTTCCAATTCGTGAGCTCCTAGACAAATTTGGAAACTGCTTTATGCACCTATGGGGGATTTGCTTAGATTTCGTAAGCCTGCTTTTGACCAAATTCGAATGGCATCCTTATGCATTTGAATATATCATGTAATTATTTATTGTGGCAGCCTATGAATTCATAGGGTTGGCTATTGTACATTTATTCAATACAGATTAGTGTTCTGCTCCATATTCAGTCTCCTTTGTGTGTAATTTGCATGTGTAATTGGCAATTTTTGTGAGTGTAATTGTTCTAACACCTAGGTTCAATTTCCACATGGTATAAGAGCCTTTTTATATTGATTTATCTCCTTCAAATTTGTTATTGTAGGTTCAACATCATTGACTGGGAGCATTCTACTGACTGAAGGGATAATTTCTGAGCTATGGGTCAATCTTAGAAGATCATCTTGACTCCATTTAACTTCTTTGAATGGAAAGCAGAGATGGAGATACTGTTGAGAGAAAAAGGCCTCTATAGAGTGACTATGGCAATATAATCAAATCCCAATGTAGCTGCAAAGAAAATTAAATGGCACAACAGGAGGGATGAGGCCTATGGTCTCCTGTGTCTGAGCATATCCAGAGACCTCATTTTCCATCTTAATGGATTAACATCACCAAATGAAGTATGGGAGAAGATTGTTGAGATTTTTGGTAAGGCAGATGAGATGAGGGGACATCAAATTGAAAATGAATTGATCTCCCTGAGTCCCAATAGCTTTGAATCCCTGCAACTCTATTTTTCCAAGTTCAGAGCCCTTGTTTTGCAGCTAAAACAATGTGGGATTGAAAATAAGGAGGAGCAACTGGTTTTGGCCATACTCTTGAAGCTTGGACCTGACTATTTAGTGTTTTTCTTGACTTTCCATGCCACAAAGTTGACAGCTCGAGCCTGGAAAATGCCTAGCCTTGCATATTTCATGGAATCTCTCACACAAGAACAAGATAAATTGGTGATGATGGGCACCATCAAACCTTCCAAATACCAAGCTCTAGTTGCTGGAGATTCAAGGGTGGATTCAAAAAGCAAGAAGAAATCTAAGAAGCCACCTGAGCAAAAGAGAGACAAGAACAAGTCTCCGGAGGAGCCCCAAAGCTCTAAGAAGAACTTCCAGAAGAACAAGAACAAAGGAGAAATGAGTAAGTGCGCATATTCTAGTAAGGGAAATCATCCTAAAAGCTCCTGCATGAAAAATAAAATTGACATGCTGACCCAAATCCTAGAGAAGAATGGCATCTCCCTTCCTGACAACTCAAAGAAGGGGGTAGAAGGATCAAATTCAGAAGACAGAGAGAGAGTTCATGCATTAGTTGCTGGCACATCAAGCTCACCTAGTTTCATCATTGATTTTGCAGCTTCAAGACATATGGTTTTGACCAAGGAGGCATTCACCTCACTTGACATGTCGAAAGGTCCACCAATTGTACTAGGAGATGACTCTCTCACTGAAAGTTTGGGAAAATGGAGGATTGATCTTGACCATGGTAAGTTCAGCAATGTATTGTATGTTCTAGGTCTTGCCTCTAACCTCTTATCAGTGTATCAAATGACCCACACAGGGTCTCCAAAGAAGGTCATTTTCTCCCCTGATGAAGTTGAGATCACAAAGATCTCAAGTGGTAAATTCATTGCAAAAGGAGTTGCAAATCACACTTCGAAGGTATACATGTTCTCACACTTCCTACCCTATTCAAACCCCTCTACTCTTCTGATTCATGCTAATGAAGCAAGCAAGCTTTGGCATGAAATATTTGGACACCTCAATTACAAGTATCCTTCTAATCTTAGTGAAAAAGAAATTTTCATAGAGTTACCAAAGATTAAGTTTTCCAAAGGAGTCTGTCAAGGTTGCATCTTAGGAAAACACCCAAAGCATAAATTTGAGAAAGCTAGTCATGCGAGAACCTCTGCACCTCTTGAGTTGATCCACAGTGATGTTGCTGGCCCATTTCCTCATATGTCAATGAGTCAGGACAAATATGCATTGACATTCATAGATGACTTTTCCAGGTATTGTTGGGTTTACTTCCTGAAACACAAGTCTAAAGTTTTTGGCCTCTTCAAAGTCGTTAAGGCTTTGGTTGAAAACTAGTCTGGGAGGAAACTCAAGGTCCTCAGATCTGGAAATGGTGGTGAGTATGTCAAGTTTGAGTTCATTAAATATTTTGCAGATGTAGGTATTCAGATGCATCATTCTATCCCTTACACACCACAGCAAAATGGTGTTGCTGAGAGGAAGAACATATCACTAAAAGAGATGGCAACATGCATGATGGAGGCTAAGACTTTGCCACCAAAGTTTTGGGCCGAAGCTATAAATTGTGCAGCCTATATCCAGAATAGGGTTCCTCATAAACATCTTTATGGTATGATTCCTTTCCAAGCATGGAGTGGGCACAAGCTAGATGTGACCCATTTCAGGATTTTTGGCTCAAGGCCTTGGGCTAGAATTCCAACAAAAAAGAGGAAGGCTTTGCAGCCCCAAAGCCAAGAGTGTCTATTTGTTGGGTATTATGAAGATTCAAAAGGATACAAGCTGATCAATTTGAGCACAAACAAATCCTTCATTGAAAGGAGTGTTCAGTTCCAAGAAGAGCCTTTAGCAGCAGTGGAAGTTGGAGAATCCTCTTCACCACCAGAACCATTGAATGTAAGTGAAGAGAGAGTTGAACTTGATGATTTTGATATGTATGAGAATTATGATTTAATTTCAGATCCTAACATTCCTACAAGACCAAAATTGGAAGCAAAGACCATTCATACAGCTGGAGAACTAGCTGGAAATCCTAATGATCCTAGGAGGACTAGATCTTAGTTTGAGAGTGCTTTGTGTGTGAAAGACCCTTTGTTTGTAGAGAAATGATATCTGATGGTTGAATCAGACCCACAAAAATATGAATATGCAGCACATGATCCAATATGGCAAACAGCCATGAAAGAAGAGTTTAGCTCACTCCAGAAGAACAACACTTGGGAGCTGGTCGATCTTCCCCCAGGGAGGAAGCTAGTTCAGTGTAAGTGGGTTTACAAAACCAAATTTGCTGCTGATGGTTCACCTTTGAAATATAAGGCAATATTGGTATCCAAGGGATACTCATAGGTACATGGCATAGACTATAATGAGACCTTTGCACCAGTGGCAAAGATGGACTCCATCAGGCTAGCTTTAGCCATTGCAGCTTCAAAGTAGTGGGAGGTACATCACATGGATGTGAAGTGTGATTTCCTGAATGTAGATATTACTGAATATATTTAAATGCATCATCCTCAATGATTTTATACTAATCCATCTCTTGTGTGCAGGATAAAGAAATCATTGTATGAGCTTAAGCAAGCCCCCAGGGCTTGGTAAGCCAAGATTGATAGCTTTCTGCTATCACTGAATTTTGTTCGATGCAAGTCAGATACAAATGTCTATTTGAAGCTGAATAATTAGTCATTAATGATTATTTTTTTATATGTTGATGACCTTCTCATTATAGGAATCTCAAAGGATGAAATTGCCTCCTTGGAGGATGCAATGAACTATGCATTCTCAATGACTGATTTGGGCTTATTGAGCCAATTCTTGGGGCTCGAGATTGCTCAAAACAGACATGGAATCAAAGTACATCAGTCCATGTATGCCTTGTATTTGCTGAACAAATTCAACATGAAGGATTGCAAGCCAAGCAAAACTCCCTTCCTTTCAGGAGTTAAGCTTGAAGAAGCTGATTCTTCACCTATGGTAAACAATACATTGTATAGGAAACTGATTGGGTGTTTGCTGTATCTTACACATACTAGAACTAATATTTATTATGTAGTAAGTGTGGCTTCAAGATACATGGATCAGCCTCATGAGATCCATTGGAGAGCATCCAAAATAATCCTTAACTTTGTTCAAGGAACAAGGACTCATGGGATCTTCTACAAAGCTAAATCTGATCTTGATTTGATTGGGTTTACTAACAGTGATTGGGCAGGTGACAACATAGATCGAAAGTCAACATAAATATATGTGTTCATGCTTGCTAAAGGACCATTCAGCTAGTCAAGCAAGAAACAGAGTGCCATTGCACTCTCATCTACAGAAGCAGAGTACAGAGGAGTTGTAAATGCAACAACTCAATGTTTATGGTTTCAGGGGTTACTTGGTGAGTGTGGCTTTGAATCAGAATACTCAACTACTATCTATTGTGATAATCAGAGTACCATTTGAATATGCAATGATCCAGTTTAGAGATAGAGAACCAAACACATTGAGATCCATATGCACTACATCAGACAACTTGTGCATAATGGCACCATTCACCTACTATTCTGTTCATCTTCAGAACAAGTAGCAGATATCTTCACCAAAGTTTTTTGTGAGAAGAAATTCAGCAATCTCAAATCACTGTTTGGGATTTCTGATCATGCTGTGAAGCATGAGTGATGACAAGATTTTCAAATTTTGTTTTACTGTCCATGTTTAAGGGAGGATTTTTCCCACTGGGTTTTTGCCTCTTTCCTTGGTTAAATGGACATGCAGTATGTAAAGGGTGACTAAGCCTTGTTGCTAGGCCCTATAATTTTCTAATATTTTACTCATAATTCAGGCTTAAGGGGGGGTGTTAGAATAATCAACCCATAGTTAGCTACCTTAGACATTAATTAATCCAATTTTTATCTTTTTTTCCTAGTTTCCATATTCCACCTTATGCAAGTTGTCCTCCACACATCCAAAGTGGTAAAACTTGATAAATTTGAGTCATGGAGAACTTGGGAAACCACTTGGAATCAAATCTACTTTATTATTGGCCTTCCTATCGCATGTCTGCTTTTTCTGCTTTATTGCCTACTTTTTCTGAGTTTTGAGGCAATTGGGAAAGTTTGACTAGGTGAAGTTCACTTGTTTTTTGTCCTCATCGTACTCCACTCTTTTCTCCTAAGAAAAGAATTTATGAGTTTTCCTTCCATCATCTATTAGCTTACCTAATTGATTTTTCCAATTCGTGAGCTCCTAGACAGATTTGGAAATTGCTTTATGCACCTATGGGGGATTTGCTTAGATTTAGTAAGCCTGCTTTTGACCAAATTCGAATGGAATCATTATCCATTCAAATATATCATGTAATTATTTATTCTGGAAGCCTATGAATTCATAGGGTTGGATATTGTACACTTATTCAATACAGATTAGTGTTCTGCTCCATATTCAGTCTCCTTTGTGTGTAATTTGCATGTGTAATTGGCAATTTTTGTGAGTGTAATTGTTCTAACACCTGGGTTCAATTTCCACAATGTTGTTACATTCCTAATGTTATGATACAAAAAATAATATATAATTAAAAATTCCACGTCGGCTCATAAAATAAAAAAATATAACAAATAAAAAGTAGGTTCATAAAAGAAAAATTTTAAACCCAATAAAAAGTTATTAAAAAAATTCATGATCTCATAAAATAAAAAATAAAAAACATAGATCATAAACACAAATTTATCAAGCATGGAGAGGGATCAAATTTATTGGTGTAATTTTTTTTTGGATGTGTAAAAAAAATTAAGATTAAAACAAATTACACCTCAAGAAATTGGATCTCTCTCGATGCTTAGTAGATACAGGTTTAAGATGGATATATGTTGGTTTTACTAAGCTTATGCCAATAAGAAATGGGGTTGCATATTTTTTTTTCATTGATTTTAACCTTAGCAAAAGGATATTGAAGTGTGTATAACTCGAATTCAGTCTTCTAATGGCATATATTTTAAGCATGGCCCTCATGGTAAAACACTTTGGGTCATATACATACGGGGAAAATACCTAAATAAGTCCGTAAAGTTTCTTCTAAGAAATGTTCATGAGAAAGGTGAAGAAATGCCTAGAATAATGATGTTTGGTCCACATGACCATGATGGCGGTGTCACATGACTCATGATGAAAAAGGATATAAAGAGCTCTTAAATTTGGTCCAAATCCATATTAGTATGAAGTAAGAAAAATCCCTTAAAGTATTGATGATGAGTCCACATAACCCTAAGATTTAGGATGGGTCCACAGAAAGAGGAATGAAACCCTGAAAGCAACAATGACATGTCCACTAAGTATAATGGGGAGAAGCCCCAAAGCCTCTTTGATGAATATATGAAGTGATCATGAAGGCACGTTAAAGTTCCATGGTGAGTACTAGAAATCGAGTATTGAGCCCTTCAAGTACCTCTTAAAATATAGAGATCCTAATTTTAAGGATAAGTGAAACATCGAACCTAAAGAAAACTAAAGGAATATTGGAGGGTATCAATAGGAGATGAAATTTGTCATTTCATTATCATTCAATCTTTTGAAGTCTTTATTCTAAATTGCACAATTATTTGATAAAAAGTTCAAACTTTTGTGGAGGAGATAGTGTGGAATTTTTTGGGATCCTTTTTGTTCTTTGGTGAAGAACGGTAATATTGACATAACTTTATCATACAATATCCAAATTATGAACTTCTTCTATCATTTAAATTATTATTAGAATGTCTATATGATGACAAGATATACGGTTCCTTTTGGTAAATGATTTATTTCTTGTTTATTCATGAAGGAAAAGAAAGGGTTCTTACTTGTGGGCTTCTCTTGCGATGATACATGGATCTTGTGGAATAGGGTCCATCTTGCTTTCATGAAAATTGTGTCTATTTTGAGTATGTGTTAGATACTTTTCTTTGGTGATATTGCATTGATATGCTATGGTGATTATGGTGATGATGCTTCATAGACCAAGGTGATTATCCTTGCATAGATATGATATGTTGATTGTCGTGATGATATTTGACAAATCATGGTGATTTCCTTTTCATAAATATGTTATGGTTTTTATGGTGATGATATTGCATAGATCATGGTGATTATATTTGCATATATATTTTATGATGATTATGGTTATGATCTTGCATAGATCATGGTGATTATCTTTTCATAGATATGTTATGGTTATTATGGTGATGATATTGGAATATATCATGGTGACTATCTTGGAATATCCTAGCATTTATAAATTACTATGATATAAGGGTTTGAAGATACAAAAAATTAAATATATGGATGATTGTTACTAGGAACTCTTAGAAAGATATATTTGAGGCATGTATAGGTTGAAAAAGATAGTGATATAAGTATTGGTTATCAAAGACAATAGTACATGTACAGGATAAAATATACAAAGATACATGTACAAGTTAAAAATAAAATGATATAGACATAGGTTAATAGAGATAGTGATACATGTATATGATAACAGAGATAGTGATATAGGTATAGGTTGGTGTTGGCATTCTCATGTCTTCAAACCAAGTTTAGCCCATCCTTTACGCGTAACAAAGACAAAGATATTGGCTCAACATAGAAAGGATCAGTATACAACACATGTGACATAGATGAAGTGTCACCTGAGATATCTCTTCGCTGGGTAACTTCCATAACCAATTTTCCGCAGTTGGGTGGGGGATTTCTCTTCCTTTGGTATCTTACCAAGTTGTCCGACCGTAGCCAATGGGGGTGGGATAGCTATAGTAATTATGTATAGCTGATATGTGAATCTATTCAACCATCACTGGATACTTTAATAGTAAATATAATGTATTATAGTGATTCCAACTACAACAATGACAAATGCATATAAACTTATTTGCAAGAAAATACATAAACATTTTTCATAGCATTGATACATGTGATACAACACATTTACCATGTACACATTTGACATAATATATAATGTGGAAACCCATCTAGTAAAAACCACAAAGTCTCTCTTGATTTGGAATGATAAATATATGGTACCTTTTTATCCGTGCAATGTGTTGTAGTCTCTGTTCTAGATCGTCTTCTCTTATCTATACATACTTCTTTCTCTTCTCATGCTACCCGGTATTCTATCGCTAGTTCCTCTCTACTTGACTCTATTTTTTATCCACATAAAGTCTATATCAACTCAACTTCTTCTATATCTCTATGACTCTTGACTCTTTGACTCATAAAATATACCGTTGATCCACACATAGACCGGATCAACTTGATATTCTCTACAAATATTTGACTTAGTTGCATACTTCTTTGAATCTTTACCAAAAAATAATTCACTCTCTACTAAAAGACTAACTAATAAACAACAACATATAACTAACTAACCTAGGAAACCTAACCTCAATGAAGCTAACCCACACACAACCTGGGTCTTTCCTTCTTATAGACTAATACATGTCGCTCTCAGCTGACTTCATTCAGCTACCTAATAAGATACCATTCCTATTCTAAAAACACATGTGAGTAGGCACTAATGACCCAAATCACAAATATTCTTTCATACGTGTGACTTCTGTCGATTCTATCCAACCTTGTACCCATGATATTTCAAAACTTTTGCTTCCCTGTCGTTGCACCATTGCACACCTTCTAGCATCATTTCTTCTATCACAACTCATATTCATGCATATTTTCCTTCTATCGTGGCTTCTCTCATGTCGCAAAATCTTCTTCTATCGCAAGAGATTCTTTTGTCACAAAATCCTCTTATGTCGTGAACTCCTCTTATATCGCGAAATATGCTTCTGTTGCAAACTCTTCTTTAGTCGTAAGCTCTTCTGTCATGACCTACTCTTATGTCATGAAATCTTCCTTGGATGCTTCTTGTTGGGTCACCCAAATATCACTTTTTTATTCTATTTTCCCTTTACTATTCCTCACATTCATCCCTATTCACCACTCCATTAACCATTCCTTATACCATTTTCATAACTAAATATGGGTTTACCTTGTTATTTTCCAATTTATTTATTTGTAAGTATTTTAAGAGAATTTTTTATTAAATATTAGAAAGTTGACATAATTTCATTTATATCTCAAAGTTGTGTGAGATTTGTAATGTGTAGAAATATTTGAATATTTTCAACAAAAGGATTATTCAAAAGCTTCTCAAATATTTCCTCCTTTCCAAGATTTTAAGGAGATCATTATTCAAGATAATTCCAAAGAGGAATATCATGAGAGGATATGTGAGGATTGGAAGGGATACATATTTTTTAATTATGGAAATTAGGTTGAGAGAAAAGTGGATCTACATTTATCCTCTTTTCAAAGTAACTCATGTATAAATAATAGGGCTCTCTCCTCATTTTAAGAAAAGGGTAGAGGCCTCTTTAGTGGTGTGGAAGTAGAGAAATATTTTATGTAAAGTATTTTGAGAGTTAGTCATGGATTTGATAATTTTGTAATAGGATTGATGTTTTAGAACATATATTTTGATTTCTCCCTAATATATTGGTTATTTTGAGTTGTTAATATATATTTCGTGTGAGCTCACATCTATTTATCATTTGTAATTTGTTACTTAACATTTGTCACATGTGTTTTGTTATAGATTATTTTTTCCCTTGTTTAATTTCATGATTTCTTTACCAAGTTTAATTTATGAAATTTCATGATTTCCTAGATTAGATTCCTTGTCATACATTTTTCTGATTTCATAAACTATATTCAATTTCAATTGTGTGTTTCATTAATAAGAATTAGATTAGTTTCCTTTCATGTAATTTCATGCTTTCCAATATTTAAATTCCATCTATGTCGTGTGTGTTTTCTTTTCGAATATTAAATTAAGTTAGTGATACTCTGACCCTGCATATATTTTTCCTGTACCTCATAAGTTTATGCTATCCTCAGATTGAAAATTTAGATTGTTGGATATGTTATTAATCGTTTAATATTTTTCACCAACACTTCTATCACAACTCCTTCTTCCTTCTTCTTCTACTTTTGTCTCAGCTTCCTTTCTCCCTTCCTATGACCTGACTCTTTTCATACTTGGGAATAATTCCAATTTAATTCTACGTAACTTTCCCTAGGACGAAAATGCCCCCAACACTCACCCGTGGCTCATTCCAAGCCATTGAATGTCGTTGTTCTACTTGTGCATTTTGGATGACCTTACCTTGAAAATCTTTGAATATTTTCATTACCTCTTCTATCTCTCGGCGTGCATCTTCTTCTACTTTCTACAAGTTTTCCACAAGTTTGAAACTAAGGTATTCTTACAGTATGGGCACTGCTAATTCCACTGCTCATTTCACCCTTCGATGGAAAAGATTAATAATTCCTGTCATCCTTTCTACTTAGGATGATAACTCTGTATATTTATCTTCACTTTGCTGTTGTTTTGTGCACAACACCGTCACTTGTTGTTACAATTTCCCCATTTCTATTTCCTTAGCCATATTCTCTTCTAAGGGTATCTTTTTCATCTCCTTCACCTGAGTTACTTATGTCTCACCTGTACGAAACTCCTTTCATGAATTTCTCTAGTTCTGTGTCATTAATCAAGGCTTCCCAAGTATGATAAACTTGGTCAATAGCTTTGGTGCATGATGACTTTTCTTCTTTGATTTTCTTCGTAATTTTTGTTGCTTCCTTTCTTTTCTCTTCTATCTCATAAATCTACTGCTCTGGAGCATTAGGACAAGCGAGATGGAAAATTTTATTGAAATCATCAATTCTGGAAATCTAAAGAAGAAATCCCAAGTGATTTCCAGGGAATTATTTTCTTTGACTTCTTCTCTCTCATAGGAAGACCATATTCATCAAATTCTTCTTCATCAGTGAAGAAATATGTCATCTAATCATCTTCACTATTTCTTTTACAATGAAATCTACGATCTCATTGACGTATTTCTTTTCTTCTATGATAAAATCTACCATCTCATTGATGTCTTACTTTTCTTCATGGAAATAATCCTTATAATATTCTTCATTTAAACACAATCACCATATATATATGGATTTTCTTGTACAAATGAAGGCGATCATGAATGCCTTTTTCTTTTTTTTCTTCTGTTATTCGAACTCTGGTTTAGATCACCATGTTTTACCAATGGATACTGTGCATTCTGTTGAATTGTTCTGCAAGTCCATCCAATGGCTTAGGTGTAATTTCATTTGGTAACCAGATTTCAACCACTACTTCTTCATCATCCATCAATAGTGTTGAGATATCGTTTCCTTGCAAGAACCATAATGCTTCTTCATTGACGAACTAGGTAGTTCACTTCATATCCTTATATAAAGGATGATTGGAACTTTCTCATCTTCCAATCCCATACCTTCTTGTGGTGGAGCATATCCAGAAACATCTTCCATGATCAACGTAGGTAACATAGCTTCAACGACAGAATCTGTGAATGTAGTGTCACTAGGATTCATAGTAGCCATACTTCTGTAAACAAATAACTTACTTCGACACTAGGAGTTTCAACGAGAAATTTTTAATTCAAGCGCATCAGAATAAATTAAAGGTGAAGGGTGAATAAAAAGCAATACCTACTCATTCAATATGTCCTACCTTCACACATGCAAATATTGACTGGAACTATGACAACATGATCCTTCACGTCGGTCAGTTTTGTGAATCATCATACAGAAACTGCTATGTAACTTGCCACTTTATGATGTGCTGTCATTGCCATTATTATGTAATCCTGACAGAATTTACTTAAAAACACTCCGCAAAAATATCTTGGGATTTTCAAACCAATGCCATTCAGTTGTCATTTATGCAATTCCTGTATTTCTTGTGAAAGCATCACACTCCCTGTGAATTGCATTTCTCCTTTGATAGATTTCATTTATTACGATAAAGTAAGTGTCTTCTGCATCATTTTTCTATATGTGACAGAAACTGATTCTATGAGACATCTCTTCTTATTGCGACAAAATATCAGTATGAGGCCAACAACTCCATAAGAGGCTCAAACTTGTCATGTCTTCCTCTTTTTTCGTTGTTCTCTTTGTGCAGCAGACTTGCAGTATACAAGAATATTTTTTTTAATGCTACCAAGTCATTGCTATCATGACACGACTTCATCTAACTTCCATTTATCAATCCTCTGACTGGTGTTCCATTTAGCTTTTGCAATTTCACTGTGCCTCTGTTAGTAATTTCCTTGATGATATATGGTCCTCACTAATATGTTTTTAACTTTCCTGAATACTTTAAAAAAAAATTGTCATTCATAAGAACAAGTCCTCTGACCTGAAACTGCTTGTTCTTAATTTTTCAATCATGCCATACCTTCTGTCTTTCTTTCTCAATGTTTTGATGATACCCTATGATAAAACATTCTTCTTCCAGCTGCACAAGTTGTAACAATATCTCCTTGACAACATCAACATCTGTCATTTTTTTTATCACATCATTTCTTAGGCTCCATACAATATACTCCATTAGCATCACATCCTCCTTTCCATACACCAAGCGAAATGCAGTGTGGCCTCTAATTTCTTACAAGTCGTTCGATATGCCCATTAAACTACAGAAATTTTCTGATCCCAATCATCTATTTGAACATTACAAATATTTGACAATGCATTTTCCATGATTTTGTTAAAAGGCCTTGACAACAACATTCACTTGAAGGTAATATGGCATTATGTTGAATATGAAATTGTTTCATCATTTCTTCAATCAACTGGTTAACAAAGTGCATACCTTGATCACTTATTAAAATATTTGAGAAACCAAATCTTGTCACGATATTTCAAACAAAAACTTCACAGCAGTACAATCCTTTATTGGCACTGCTTCAGCCCATATGGTTAGGTAATCGGTCACAGTAATAATATAGCATGCACTTGTGTGCTTTCCTATTTGACTGATAGGGCCCATAAATTCAATGGATTATTTATCAAATTCTTGCAATGTTACTTGAGGTACCAATGACATTTCATCCCATCGCGATGACTTTCCATTGCTTTGGAATATATCACAGTTGGAACAATAATTTTGGGCATATGCATGCATGGTGGGACACCAGAATCCTACTTGTAAAATCTTACACACCGTATCATTTCTATTGTAATGGCCATGTATGACACCAACATGTCATTCTTTTAATATCATCAGTCATTCGTTTTCCAATACACAACAATGAATAATCTCATTAGGACCCATCTTATATGATTGTCTAGTGATCAACTAGAAATCCGAAGGTCATACAACCAACCGCTTCTTATGTGTAGTGGTAAATTCAGCTGGTGCATAAACCATGCTAAAAAATTGTATGATATATAAGTATTGATCATCAAAAATGGTTATCGCAAACAATTTCACATCAGGGATATTATCCTCTAGATTACTGAGTTATTCACCACTTTCGATCCTCGAAATCTGGTCTGGGCCTAAGTTTAATTGATAGGGTTTATCAATTACTTCCAAAATAAAATTATTGAAAGAGGAGAAGCCACTAATAGATATTCCACCCCAACACTATATTATTGACCAGGTATTTCAATGCGGAATGCTCTGTGTATATCTTGAAATGTACTCCCAATAAGTAGTTTCTGAACTTCTGCAGAGCGTATACCATCACTAACCCTTCTCCTTTTCTCGTGGTATAATTATTTTATGTAGTTGATAACTTCCTTCTAGCAAAGCCAGGAGGATGGTTGATTGACCCTTCTCCTAGTTGCATTTGTACCACTCCAAGCGCGACAAAGGATGCATCAACATGAACATGAAATTCCTCGTTTCCATTCTGGAAATAAAAGTATAGGAGTTGTAGCCATCATATTTTTCAATGTGTCAAGACTCTCTTGACAACTCTCCATTCAATGAAACATGACATATTTCTTCAACAACTTTTCCATTGGAGCAGTCACCTCAGCATATCCTTTGATAAATTTTATGTAGTATCATGTGTGTCCCAGTGTTTCTCTCAACTCCTTAACTGTATTAGGTGGTGGTATGTTGAGAATGATTGGAATTTTATGTAGCTCGACCAAAATTTCATCGTGACAGACCACATGGACCAACAGGACTCCAAACAAGGTGCAAAAGATACATTTATTTAAGTTTAAAGAAATTTAATATTGGCGAAAACATTTCAACATCATTATAAGTCTCTCAATATGGTATTTTATGATCCCAAATACTATCCAATCGTTGAATTAAACTTCAATAAATTTGTGAATGAAATATTTAAAAGCATAGAGTACTATTCTAGAAAAATTTGCAGGAGCATTCTTAAGTCCAAAGGGCATTATCGTATATTGGAAACATCCCCACTCCATTGTAAAGGTATTCTTGTGTCAGTATTCCTTTGCGATTATGATATGATGGAAACTAGAAAACCCATTAGTGAACAAGTACATTTCTTGACCTCTGACACTCTCTAGTACTTCATCTGTAAATGGAGTTGGAAACGGGTCATGTAAGCAAGCATCATTCAGTTTTCTCACATCGACACAAATTCTTACTTCACCCGTATCATTTTTTTCTTGTACTACTATTGGGATGATCCATTATAATTCCTTGACAAATTTTATAATACATGCGCATAGCATTCGGTCCAGTGTAGTCTTGACCTTTTCTTTATATCATAGAATCAATCTGTATGGTTATTTCTTGACTAGTTTTGAGTGGGGCCTCAAAGGTATTTTCATTTCTCCTAGATATCCTATTATCCCGTTCATCTATGAAAAATTGGTAGGGAACATATCATGAAACTCATGCAATAAATCAACAGCCTTTCATACATTCTCATCACCCCAATAATCTCAAATATTGCCGAACTTTCGATTTTCTGTCGAGCCAATATTAACTTTCTTGATTTTGAGTGGGATCTGAAATTGATTGCTAGAAATACCAAGACCTTCTACTGCATGCATACCTTTTGAATCAAGTATGTTTACATTGAGCATTTAATCATCATCTAGTTCTCCCACCACATTGTAACGCTCCATCCAATGGTGGATTGTCATGCTGCATTGGTGGAGGTTCGTCACTGCAACAAGGATTTCTTCAAATATCTTTGTTTCATCACTTGCAATATAACATCAATCGAAGGATGGTCATCTACAAACTAAAATGTATGTGTGAAGCTACTAACTAACTCATCCCAATCAAGAGTTCCTCATCATAGATCCATTGGTGTATAGAAATTTCTTGGTATCATATCCAATGTATGTACAAAGTGATGAACCCATTCCTGTCACGGATACACCTTCCACGTCACACGATAATACTCAATATGTTCAACAAGATATTTCAATACTATATATTTTCAAGTATTATAACTAATCTATTCTCCAAATATGATCTCTAGCAATATTCTAAATTGCAGCCATTCATATATAGATTGTTTATTTGTACCCCACCATCTAGTAGGTGTAGCTTTTAGCACAAATTCCAAGGCATAGAAACATTGTGATTCTATAACTTTTGCTTAAAATTGTGCTATAAAATATGCAAGGTTAGGTAAACCTTCGTATCTAGGTAGCTCACTTTACTAGTCTCCAACTCATCGCACAGATTGTGTAATTGTTGTGCATCTTATCATAGATACTTCATACATCCAATTCTGCCAATTTTCTAATGCTTCACCTGAATCATATGTACATGAGATAACACTATACCACCTGATATTTCTTTCAGTTGTTGGATTTATCTAGTCACTTCTCGAATACATGGCATTATGTATGTGATCCAGGTAATAACCTTGTCCTTCACTATGCACTATTTCAACATAACTCCTTCCTTCTACCGAGTTGATTTGCACGACCACCCTCGTCTATAAATATTCAAATGACAATATTTGTATATTGAAATTTATGATGGTCTGATTGTCTATTTTAGCACTCAATTCCCAAAAGTACAGGATATGGATATGTATCACTGACAATGTTGATCACTTCAAAATATTCATATGTTCTCAGGATTTCCACATTGACAAGTACTTGAGTCAGTCGACCAATAGCTAGAACCTTTGACAGATTTTATACCCTTAGTTGAATGGGATAGAAAGCAAGTCCTGGTTTTCCCATGCTTTCCCATGTCTTTCTTGTCAGAATATTGACATCAAATACTAGGTCCAAAATGATATATCCATATCATAATCACCTATTTGTCCAATCATTCACAATTCCTAACTAGTTTTTTTACCTTTTACCAACTTGGTTAATTATTCTATTCAGTCACAACTCTTTCGGAGTTTCTTCTATCAGTGCTATCAATTGTACAACAACATCTTTATCATGGATTAGTGATAAGAAAATTTTGAAAAATTCTTTAAGATTACTAACCTTTCTTGTTGGCTTCTTTTGTAATAGCTGGTCAAATTTATCAGGAATTTGCATTATTGGTCTTCCAGATGTCAATGCTTAATTCTTCTCAAAACATTCATGTCGCACGTCCAACAATAATTCCTTTTATTTATGGACGATGAATGGTACTTTATTTTGTGTTGTTGGTCACACCTACGATTTTCCATGTTGTGTATCTTGATCTACTCCAGTTGCAACACATCCTCTTGTTACGACAGTAATTTTTTCTTCTCTTGGCTTGAAAAAAATTATTTGGATGTTCTGGTTAGGATTTGGGTTGGGGTTCTGCACAGGATTGGTATTTATCACCGTTTAAGCCTACCACTTCGCAATCAATTGTGGACATTGTTCGACAATATGGTCAAATTATTTACAATATGAGCACATGTTCACAGGACTTGCATAATCTTGAGCAAACTGTCATGGTTTTCCACAATTATGACATATGACTTAGCCTCTTCCTTAACCAAATCCTCTTCCTCCTTGTTGATTTTGTCCTCGGCCCCAAAAAATTTCCACCCCGCTAGGTTTTGGGTATTGTTGTTGTGATGGATACTGATTTTGTTGATATTGTGGCTAAGGATACTGTGGTTGTTGATATTGAGTTAGTGGATATTGAGTGGGTGGTTATTGATATTGTACTCATTCATCTTTTATATTCTCTATATTCTTCATTAAGTAGGTTTCCACCATCTTCTCTTGTAGTAGCTGAAATGATCTACAATATTTCTCATAGTGTCCTACAAATTTACAAAATTTACAATACAGACTATTCGATGTACTTACAATATTCTATAAGTACAATCACTCTTCTGACCGATGGCATTGATTCTGACATATTCTACACCAAGACATCCCTTGCGTATTTATTGGGTTTCATGATCCTGCTGTGACATAGTTCATGAACGCTAGGAAATTATATTTATGGTGCCCCTCTCTTTTGCATCTTGTACACCATAATTATTCCTAGATATCTTTCCCTTTCTTAATGTCCTGGAGTTGCAGCACAAGGTTATCTAGCTGCGATTGAATCTACATCATTCATGCACTAGTTTCTCCAATTGGTGAGGACTCTAACTTCATGGATGTCTCTAGAGCTTCAATATGCGACACTACTTTTCTGTTGTATTAATGAGATTTGGATGTGCAACAACAACGCATCAATGAACCATTCCTTGTGTTGTATGTTCGATATTTGAAAACTTACTTTGGGCATCAATGTATTAAATATTTGGTCAAATTCCTAGACAGACTCTGTAGGTAACTGGTTGATTTATTTAATTTATGTGATGCATTGTGACTCAAATTTTGGCTTTCTGAACTCATCTATCATTCCTTCACAAATTTTCTGAACTGTTTTTTTCGTAACTCCCACTGTAAATATGGAAAAATTCATACACCGATCTAGAGCACGACCTCTCAAGGTTGTGATCAGTTGCACTTGCCTTATCACTTCATCTTGGACCTGGCACATGGTCCACACAACTTCACAGAGAAACCAATGTTTCTCTGGGTCTCCTAACCCATTTCCATTAAATATTGGTAACTTAATATTGGTCCTATCCATTATGTTTACTAATATGGTTGGGAATTTTTTTTTACTAGCCAGACTCCCTTGTCCCCTATTCACATCATTAGTAGTGCTTGTATTCACAAAAAAAATTATATATGAGTTTCTATATCCTACCTTTGGTGATGTGTTTGAGGTTGTAGGGGTATCACACTCCTTCTTTTGATCTGGAGATTCTACTTCTTCTTCGGATATCGGCTGATGTTCCTCTTCTTCGTCGCAAGAACCTTCGTCAAAATGCAACGCGAGCTGGTAGTCTTCTCCTTTGGTCGTACTAAATATTTTTCTTATCACAATATTTACTCTCTTTCGTAATCGAAATCTTATTCCACTTCTCAAATATCCAGCATCTAGTTCAGTCCCACTCTCACCAAGAAAAATTTCAACTTAGTTTGCCCCATTTTTTCCACACTTCATCTCCTACATATCCAAATTTCTTCGCACATTTATTCTAACTGTCACATTCTCAAGATTCCTTTTCTGCATACGAGCATATTTATCTAGGATTTCAAACATGACAAGTATCTTCCTCAGGACCCTTGGAAAAAATTTATTTCCACCTCACTATACGAGGTTTTTGTGTCGATAGAAAACTCAGTAATATATCCCTGCAAAATAATATCTTCCCAAAAATCAATAGCTCTCGACACAAGGTTGCTAACACTTTTTAGCCATTGAATGAGCTAAGGATTCCACTCCATCGGTTGTCCTCCTTGAATTCCTTTTGTTGGGTTGCTAACTTCGACAACCACTCATGTAATACGATAGGAAAATTGGAAAATAAAATCTCATGAATATCTATATAAAGGTATCGACCCAACCACTCTGTTGAATTTAACCGACATGCTTTATTCTCTTTTTGCATGAATTCTAATGCTTTAAAATCCACCTAGACTTCTATTTCAAGCTTCATCAGATGCCACAACATATCCCTCACCAAAATGATTCACGATCCCGGCAACAAAACCATTTGTTGGAATTCTTGTGTATTTGACCCAGGTTCAACCCATCCTTTAGACACAACAAAAACCAAGATCTCATCCCGACAGAGAAAGGATCAATCGATAGCACCTGCGATGTAGATGCAGTCTCACCCGAGATATATCCTCACTTGGTAACTTCTAGAACCAAGTTTTTGTCGTTGTGAGGTGGATTTCTCTTCTTTTGTTATCTTAACAAGTTGTATGGTGGTATCCTGGGGATGGGTTAGCTATACTAATTATGCACAGCTAATATGCAACTCTATTCAACCATCACTAGACACTATAACGGTAAATATAATGGAGTATAGTGTTTTCAACTACAATAATGCGGTAGATGAATATAAACTCATTTGTGAGAAAATACATAAACACTTCTCACAACAATCATACATGCGGCATAACACATTTACCATGTACACATTCGACACAATATTTAACATGGAAACCCATCCGAGAAAAAACACAAAGGAACTCTTTATTTCACATGATCAACATATGTCCCCTTTTAATCTGCACATTGCACTGGAGACTATGTTCTATATCTTCTTCTCTTATCTATATAGACTTACTTCTCTTCTCATGCTCTATGGTATTCTATTGTTGGTTCTTCTCTACTTTACTCTACTGTTAATCTGTTAGACTTTTATCATTTAATCAATATGATCTAGGATCTTATATGAGAGAATAACATGCACATCAATCATCACAAGAGACAAGAGACACAAAGAGTTTTCCTCGGGGAAACCATAAAGGAGAAAACCCCACAACTTCCTCAGAGATAGAATGAGCACCAATTGAAAAAGTAAAACCCAAAAACACAAAGATGATCTCTCACAGTTGTTCTCTCTCTCTCACATGTGCAAGCTCCTTTTCTCTCACTCATGCGCTATAGTTGAGTGAGTGTGTGTTTCAAATAGAGAGTCTCACTCTCTATGTTTTCCACTTGACAATTACTTACCAGTGATGAACTCACTAGGAGAGTATAATAAACCTAGTACCCCTCAATTGTGGGGACTGTTTCCTTGGATTACAATGGAGGATTAACCTCTATGAAATTACATGACTTTATTATATTAATGATTCTCCCGATAGGAACATCAGGGTACAATGAAGTACAACGTAATATATACAAGTGAATACAATTTGAACTTACAAATACATCAACACTCCCTCTTAACTAGGAAGGTATTCTCTTGACACATTTCATCAGCACAAGTCTTCATCATAGGATCATCATCAAATCTAGATCATCATCATCACATGATCGTCATCATTTCTCCCTATATCTCGAGAAAATGGTGCTATCTCTCAATTCTACTTGTCATAGGAAGTTCTACAGAGCCAACCCTTTTTCATGTTAGTTGTAGGCCTAGTCTCCATGTAGGTCTTCTTCTTCAGTGCTTATATCATCGACATGGTAGTACAGACCTAATACCATCTGAGAAAGGCTCCAGCACTTACATCCACTGGCATGGTAGGACACACCTACTACCATCCAGGAAAAGGCCCTGACACTTACATCCACTAGCATGGTAGGAAACACCTACTACCATCAAAGGAAAGGCCCCAGTACTTACATCCACTAGCATGGTAGGACACACCTACTACCATCCAAGGAAAGCCCCATCACTTACATACACTATCATTGTAGGACACACCTACTACCATCTAGGGAAAATACCCAACACTTACATCCACTGGCATGGTAGGACACACCTACTACCATTCAGGGAAAGTCTCCGCACTTATAACCTCCATCATGCTAGGACACATCTACTACCATCCAGGGAAAGGCTCTGCACTTACATCCACCATCATGGTAGGACACACCTACTACCATCTGGGGAAAGGATCAACACTTTCATCTGATCATGGGAGAAACCAATCCTTCCACCATGTCAGAAAGGTGGAGAACTTATATCTAACCATGGGAGGAAGCAATCCTACCACCAGGTTAGAAAGGAACAACAATTACATCTGACCATGGGAGGAACCAATCCTTCCACCATGTCAAAAAGGAACAACACTTACATCTAACCATGGGAGGAACCAATCCTACCACCATGTCAGAAGGGAACACAGACTCATCTCTTTCCCTTGGAAGGAACCTCAATCTGGAGAACACCAAGCTTATCCCTGAAGTACTCAAACTTCACTCTGTCCATTTCTAGCATAGAATCATACTAGGGATGATTACATCCAAGGATAACCTGTGAGCTTGTCCAATACTAATTACATCTAAGGACAACCTACAGGATTTTTTACGTCTGAGAAACCTATGAGATTTGCTAGGATTTTATGCTTAGACAACCTATCTCATTGGCTATGGTAGAACTCCCTCTTTCGAGAGATATCGATCTGTATCACAAACTAGAGCTTCATTGTTCCTCTCTTGGATGTACTTAGTGCCACGCAAGAATGCTTCCTGCTAAACCAAGAGATCACACATGATCCCATACTGAAGCAACACCTAAAGTGCTCTTCCTATCAATGGTACTGCCTACCCAATCCGAATCCACATAACCTTCCATGTTAATCTTCTGATTCACCTCATACTTGAGCCCATAATCAACTATACCCTTTAGGTAGATCATTGCATGCTTTGCAACCACCAGGTGAACATGTCTTGGATCCGCCAGGAACTGGTTCAATGTATTCATAGCAAAGAAAATATATGGTCTTGTATTTGTTAGGTACATCAAGGATCCAATCATCTTTTGATACATTGTGGCATCAACTAACTCTGACAAAGCATCACTCAATAGATTCATGTTCGATGCCATAGGTGTGGTCATGACCTTGTAGTCTATATTCCCAAACCTCTTCAGGATATCCACTACATACTTCCCTTGTCCCAGGGAAATTCCATCTGCATTCTGCCACACCTCCATGCCTAGAATGTAGTGCATGATATCCAAGTACTTCATCTTGAACTCGGCAGCAAGTCTCCTTCTTGCAATTTTAATGAGTTCCTCTTTTCTGTCAGAAACAAGTCATCAACATATGATAGGAGCATCACTGGTATTCCACATTCAACCTTGTTTCGAATCCGCTTTACTCTTAGTAATTTCAAGAGCTATTAGTTAGTTGTCCATCCCATTGTATCATGTTGAATCTCAAGATCTTCTGCAATCACTCCCTCTGAAGCAGAGCATCATTCTTCCTCTACATTTCATATTCTATGCATTGAAACATTCTGTACTAAAGTGATAAGTAGCTTCCTATGCTAATAATATTCTATGTATCCATATAGGGTCACTGGATACCAATATCCTCTATCTTGAACCTTTTCAAAAGTTATTCTTGCACGTATATGTGAGCTTTTCATCCTCTATAGGATTTCATCTTCAACCTTGTAGAAAAGGTTAAGATCTTCATCACTCTAGGAGATCCTCACGCTCCTCATATATGTGTTATCCCATGGGTTCCTTCTGAGCTCATACATTTCCTTCTTTCTTTATTTGCACACATGAGTCTGATTTCCATGTGTCTCAACTTCCAGTGGCTACAAATGTCTCTTCGTAGTCTATTCCTTCTTTCTGTGAGAATCCTCCTGCAACGAATCTTTCCTTGTATCCCACAATGTTTCCATCTACTACATGCTAGATATTGTAGATACATATGGAAGATAATACAAACTTCCCTTTAGTTCTTCGACAACTCATTCTAGTCATCATTATTTATTTTGGATTATTTCTTGAACTGTCGTCAATTGATCTTCAGATTAAGTCTCATCCTTATTTTATTTTAGGCAATTGTACGCGATCTTTCCTACATTTCAAATGCATTCGTTGTATGGTTAGAAACAATTCATAAGGCATATTCATAATGGAAAATTCTTATGCATAAATATAAAATCATCCAACTATTTCAACCAATACAAATTCATCCATATCTCACAGAAACTTACTGATTTGAGGTGTCCTTCCTAGTTTCAGATCTGGCTGATCTAGGGTTTGTCAGAGATACTATAATTTTCAAAACATGAATTTTTTCAGATCTAATTGGATAGAACTATGTGTCTCCTCAAGGCAATCTAAGCAGCATACTTATTTTCCCAAAACTATGATTAGTTTTGCAAAATATCTGATTCCCTAGTTTTCTTCAATTTCTTCTACAAAATTTCCTCATATTGTTTCTGCAATATATCTAAAAGTACTGCTACTATGTGTTTGAAACTTTGCACTGAGGTCTCCTCTTCTATCCTATTTCTAACACCGCATTTTTTAGCAGAATTGGTTTCACCAATTGAAACTTATGAGAGTTTTCCCATGGTGACTTATTTTAGGACTGTTCAGCACAACAAACTTGTACAGACTGCCACGTGTCACTGTTTCTCCTTCAGGGTCTGAAACTTTTACCATAGAAAGTAAAGTACGTGCCCTATCTGTAACATCTTGAAAAAATTAATTTGGAACTTTGTATCCTGAGAGGTAGAAATTTACCATAGGTGTCTGTAATATCCCAAAAATTCATAAAAATTTAAATTTTTTCAAGTGGCATAAAATGTCTAAAGTCGCAGCTAAGTAACTGCTAAAGGTTAGCAGAAAATGAAACATATTATAAAAGAACATGGTATTGCTTCTTTATAAGAACCTATAAACTAAAAGGTCTAATCTTAAAATCTTGTGTTAGTGCTATTAATTACTTAGCACCTGTAAATCTATCAGAGTTAGAAAAGGACTTGCATTTTGCTGCTGCTAGATATACTGATGTTTATCTTTTGTCAAGTAGGGAATAATTATTGTGTGCGCTCAGGGATTACTTAGCTTTTAGCTAACTCAAATGGACTGCTGGTTCCTTACAGGTTTAGCAGGTAAGCGTATGATCCAGTAGGGTGTTATTTAAATTCAAGTCAAGAAGCTACTTCCCTAGCATGAATAAGATGCTAGTCTTAGAAAAAGTTTTAATATGATGCTTGTCTTCAAGGAGGTAAAGTTAATATTTTTCTGTTGTTACAACTCCATAATAAAAGTATAACAAACTGCACCAGCATAGTTATAAAATTCTTTCCAGATATTATACCGAAGGAAAATCAAATCACTGTTTGGTTTGAGTCCAAGAATACTATATACTTTCGTTGAAAGCAAATTTGATCTGGATTTTAACTAGGATGCATTTATAGAACTGAGACTTTTGTTAGTTGAAGCATACATTGGATTCTAGTTTTGAGCATCATTAAAATGAATCATACACAAGAACTACTTCGTAATTCCTAGACCACCATCCTAGCCTGTTTTTGGTGGAAAAGAGTTACTCTAAAACTCCTATGACCTAACATCCAAAGATGTATACCAATTTTACCTTTTACTAGGTTTTTCATTATATAATTTTCATGTTATATAATGATGTACTCCTTATTCTTTTTTATATATATATTTTACTTCAAAAACTAAGTGTATTCTCAGCTACGACTAAAACTTCATGCTAGTTGATTAGTAGACTTTTGAAATATCCATATACAAGTCTTAGCACATGAAGTTAGCAAAAGAATCTATTTAAATTTGACATAGCCTATGGGTTACTTCATATCTTAAGATTATGATTTATAACCTATGTATCACTAATCTCCATGGTTTATAATGATTGTTGGTTGATTGTAAATCATTTTGTTGCAACGCTGACTATGGAACTCTACCCACGCTGGAGGAAATATTTAGAAGGACACGTGGGATGGTTTTTATCCACACAAGGGTTGAATTATAACCCCAAAAACCTACTCATTTGTTTAGCAAAGCGAGGGTTCCTCCATCTTGTTGGCCGAGCTGAGAGCTCGCGACCATTGGAGACCTGTAACCACCTTCAACTTTTAACAGCTTGCTTCAAAAAAAAATGTTGTAACTATATTGAGAGAGGTCGTGAGTGGTTTTTGGTCTTTAAAGGTTAATGTAGTTTACAATGAGTGTAGATACTAGTTTTTCTTTAGGACTCGAGGGCTATGTTTGTCTTCAGCCTACAAACTGATTGACCGAGCTCGAGCAGGAGTATTTCTTCATTTGGTTGAGTTGATTTTCTCTTTTTCCTTCGTGGTGGTGACTCAGTGTATTCTTATCTTTCGACACGATGCAAACATGACCTAAGGTGGTCATTTTACCTCAGCTTCATCCTGAAACTTTAACAGGTAAGGATTTAAACTCATTTCCTTTTTGGGTTTTAATTTTTATAAAAGGGTTTTACAAATTTTAAGAAAGACTTGTAATGATAATGTGGTTTGTAACCTTGTAGGTCCTTCTCCCGGCGTTGTAGGTGGAAACGAGCTTACTCCTTCAACATTCCACTTGAACCTTCAATTGGTAATCCCCTATTGCAAACAAGGGTTTCTTCTTGCAATTTGTTGTGGTGGTTGGAAGTTAGGTTTTTTGCGATTGAGAGAGCACAACCTCGGTTTACCTGCTAGCATGTTGTTTCTTGCTTGCTTGTTTCTGTATGAGTTTGAAACTCTTAGAGGGTAATTTGTGTAGGGAGGATGAGGCTATTGGAGACGTGATAAAATATTTTTAATTTAAGCCTTTACGGCCTGAACAATCCAAACTTTCTTTTTTACTACTTTTGATAGAACTTAGCTCTAAGCCCTACGAGGTTGTCGACCTCTGTCTAGTTAATTTTTAGTTTTTAAAAATAGATTTTAAGGGATAAGAAAAGACTATTAATCAGTCAGGATTTGTAAATGGATTAAGGGTTTTTACCTGTCAGTAATTTATGGTTACTGTTCGATATATACTATTTTTTTTTTAGCTAAGATTTGGATAGGCCTAAGTCTTAACCTATAATTCTGAAGGCAAAAATCCATTTTCTTCCTATTTGATTTTGTTTTTAATAATTGGTTATAGTACTATTTTAATTATTATCGTGTAAATAAAAGATTTACAGTGCAATATAATTATGGAAATTTTTACTGTGTTAAGAGTACTATTATTACTCTGTTTGGATCTTAAGGGTTAATTTTCAAGTATACCCTACCGTTCAGTGAAAGAATAAATTTTACATGGAAAATTCTTAGCTCTATTTTATTATTTTCCTTCAATGATTTTACAGCTGTTTTAATTTTTATAATGAAAGATTTATGGTAAATGCCGCAAGCTTGAGAATTGGATTAAGTTTATCTTTCAATAACCTAGGTAGTTTCCTTGAGGTTACAGTAGAAACTTTTGTTTTAATACCACGACAAATATTGTCTGGGAATAAATTATTAGGAGAATTTATTGAAATATTTCTAAATTTAACCCTAAGTGATAGTCTGTTTATTATACCTATGTTTATTTGTTAAACTGTATCTATTGTGTTTATAAAGAATACTAGTATTAAAATAGTTCTACATGTAGTACGATTACTAAATATATTTATATTCCTATGTTCGGTTCTTGTCTGAAGTAAATACATTCAATCGATAAAGTCTTTATTGTCTTTTTACAAAATAAATCATAAGCAAACTATAGCAGAATTTAATTACATTTTTCATTCAGGGTTAAGTAAGATTCATCATATCTACCTAAACGCCCAACTATACTAGAGTACTACCAAAGCCAGGCGTGGAAAAATACAATATCGAATTCTATTTCAATTTATTTCCCATTTAGCATATTTACTACTATTTCTAACATAATCTGTCAATTACTAAGTCCATCAATACACAGTTACTCTTTTCTTCATAAACCCTAATAAAATACTAACATGCCTGTATTTGAAACTAGTGAACATTTTACTGAAGATAGTAAATAAATATAATAACATGAAACAATTAGAACCTATCAATGATGAGGTGACAATAGCTTAAGGAGGTTGTTCATCCCAACCAACTCCTGGAGAAATATTAGACTGCACTTCCTAGTACCCCCGAACCTGTTTCCTGGTCCTCATGGTAGAGTACTGGGTGAAGGCCATGTCCTTAAGACCTTTTGTCACCTGACTGGTCCAATTACCTCAATAATCCAAATCTGCTCACAGCAGTAAGAACTCAAGCCTAATAGCTGCAATAAGTTATGTATCAGTAGTTAACCCCTCAAACTCACTTCAGTAATCCCCTCCATTGAATTTCTCATGAGCAAATTCATTCACTCTGAATGATCACTTCTCAGAAATGAGCAGCCTCACCTATCTTCAATGGGAAATTTTATAGAAATGCCGAGGTCTTCTAGGTTAGTTTTCATTTAATGAGACACCTGCTCCAATTCCACTTTCTTGGGGAATCATGACCACAAATATAGGGAATTTTCCACCTGCAAAAGTTGGAAGTAGTTTGAGGATGCTGCCACTTGTCAGTGTACTCTCCACCTAGTCTCCTCCACCAAGTGACTAGTTAACACTCTTTTAATAGCTTCCCTAAGTTGTTGTCTCATCATATATTTATTTATAAATAAAATATTATGAATTACATAATTATTCTTGACCCCATGTGGTCATCAATTACAAACTTAGCATAAAATATAACACAATGTTCCTCAAATAACATTAAATTGTTTTTGAAAATTGGGGCATGTGATGTACACAGCCCCTTAATTTATAACATTGTCCTTGATTTTATTTATTCATCATCCTCATAGTTCCCTTGAAATAGAATTGGATATGCATCCCACATATGACTTTCCAAGTCCCAGGTGGTTTCTTCTGGACTAAGGTGCTTCCATTTCACCTTCACTTGACCAATGGTGCAATTCTGAAGTGAGATCTCCCTCTGTTCAAGGATATAATCTGGTTCCACGAGAAAATATCCTTTAGGTTCCACTTGCACATCATTCCAATTAATAACATGAGTATCATCATGTACATATTTTTTTAATATAGAAATGTGAAAAACATTCTGAACTCTTAGATTTGGTGGTAGAGCTAACTGATATGCTACATGTCCTATCCTAGACAGTATTTCAAAAGGACCACAATATCGAGGGGCTAGCTTGGCACAGCTACCCAGCCTCAGAGAACTCCTTCTGGGTCTCTCCTTAATAAAAACATGTTCGCCTACCTGGAACACTTTTGGAGTTCGTTTAAGGTCTGCTTGACTCTTCTGTTGATCTTGCGCAATTTTCAAATTACCTTGTACATGTTTTACAATTAATTCCATTTCTTTCAATAATTCAGGTCCTAATACTAACCTATCCACTGGATTACTCCAAGATATGGGAGTATTGCATTTCCTTCCATACAAAATTTTGAAAGGACTATACCTAGCTGAAGATTGATAATGATTATTGTAAGCAAATTCTACCAGGTGTAAATAATCTTCCCATTTACTTGGCTGCTCCTTTACATACATTCTGAGTAGATCCTCCAATATTTGATTTTCTCTTTCAGTCTATCCACCAGTTTGAGGATGGAAAGAGGTACTAAATTTTAACCTAGTATTTAATTCTTTAAACAAATATTTCCAAAAATTACCTGTAAATTTAGGTTCTCGGTCTAAAATTATCACCTTCGGTATTCCATGCAACCGAAAATTTTGTTTTAAGAAAATATCAGCAATATTTTCATCTTTATAAGTAGTTTTTATAGGTAGCTTCTTTACTCAATTTGTCAACCACTACCATTATTGAGTCATTTAATTTATGATTTCTAGGTAATCCTATAACAAAATCAAGGCTAATTATCTCCCATTTCCAGCTAGGAATAGGAAATGGCTGAAGTAGCCCAGCTGGATGCTGATGTTCATTTTTTACTTGCTGACATTCAAAGCATCTAGCAATATATTTTTCCAGTTCATTTTTCATGTTTGGCTAGAAATAATCATTTCTTAGGATGGTTATAGTTTTCTGATAAATTGGATGCCCTGAATAAGGAGTTTTATGAATTTTGTTTAAAATTAATAGCTTAATCTTAGGCACATTAGGTACATATAATCTATCTTTATATAGTAATAATTATTTTTCATTCAAGCTGTACCCTGTACTTGGATTTTTTATTAAATTCTCTTTTATTTTTGTTTGTAATTTTCAGTAATTTTCATCTTGTTCTATTCCAGCTTCAAGTTGTTCCTCCAAGTCTGTTGTATAAGTGCTGTTGGCTGCTGTAAAATTTAGCTTTGCATTTCTACTTAATGCATCAGCAACCTTATTCTCCTTTCCTTTAATGTGTTGAATTTCAAAATCGTATTCACTTAGAAAATCTAGCCACCTAGCTTGCCTAGAATTCAAGTTAGGTTGGTCTAATAGGTATTTCATATTAATTTGTCACAGTGGTCTAGGAATCGAAAACATAGTCTCACAAAGGATACATACAAATATGCATAAAATTGGCAAAATGGTGCTGCAATGGAAGTAGAAGCTATGTATAATCAAATGAAAGAATGATGATACAATACAATTATCATGCCAGATGCATGAATTCCAAGACAATTTGAATTCCCAAGGAGGTCATTCGAATTGAATGAGTGAGTCTAGCTTAACTGAATGTAAGCCACAGTAAACACACTAGTTAACCAATTGATCAAGTGTCGATTGAGTCAACTGAGTCCTAAATGAATTCGGAGTGCAGTGAATGACTGATTCTAACTAAAAGTAGCTCAGACACATGCCACTACATGCCAACCAACAAGTGGTAGTGCATCAATAACTCCAATGAACCCTGATGAGGTTAGCTGAAGTCAACTGGTCATCAGAAGTGGTTGTAGGTGCCTATGTTAGCTCCAGTTCATAAATAATCATTAAAATTAATTAAATAATGAATGGAGGCACCTTCACCACTTAACTTAACTAATTGTAACCATCCGTTATCAATTAGGTGCATTTATGACACTCAGATCACTCCGGGAGTGCTCCAGTTAGCTTGCCTGAATGAAGGAGAAGGCTTAGTTTTCCTCCTTAACTAAAGGTAGGCATGGGTTTTCTCATGCTGATTTCATATAGTGCTCCTCTGATGTCAATTAATTCAATAAAACATAGGATAGTGGTTTAACAAGGCCAAATTAACCAAATCAAGTGTGCATGGTGGGTAAATGTCTCCAACACCCCCCCTTAAGCTATACTCAGAGGAGTAGAAACATAAAGTGCATGAAATTATAGGGCCCTAGAAACAAATACCATAGGTCACCCTGTAAAACAATGTAACTACTTAATATAACCAAGGAAGCGGGAAAAACCTCATGGGAAAAATACCCCCCCCTCAAACTAAGCACTAAATCAGGAAATTTTGGTTCTTCTATGCAACAACATCCTAAGACTGTGCATGTGAACCTCTGAATCCAAACTAAATGAATATTTCTGGAGGATTCTTCCTCTTTGGAATAAGAAGAATGTGCTCAAATGAATTAGGAACATAGACAGCTGCAGGATGAAAATTGGACCCATGTAGAGCAACTGAAATCAACTGATAAGAGAGCAAACGTGATTGAGGATGTGAACCATGTGTGGAAAACTCAAGAAACTGATATTTTTCAGCCTTGAACAAAAAACCATGAGTGGTAAAATCAGCCCCTACTCTTAGGAGCAAGTCTCCAAGCAGATGCAGAATGTCTTCCTCTTTACTAGTTCTGTGAGAAGATGAGCATGTAACCAAAGGTAGAGAATCCCTAGGACTGTGGAGAGAAAATTATTGAGATCCATAATATGATATAGCTTCATAAATATCTAATGATTCACAAAATAAAATATCAACAATCTCATAAGAGGAAACTAACACCAAATCCCCAGCAGTAAATTTGAAGAAGAATTGCGGTACTTGATTTTTCACATCGAAATTTGTGAGAGAAGCTATAAGCATGACTGAAGGATCTTGGATTTTAAAACATGAACCAAATAATATCATATCATAAATTAAATCACATCTAAATAGGTTCACAATAGATCCAAAACTATGAAATGAAATCAAATCCCCAGCAGCATTTTTGTAGGAGACTTGTGGTACTTGTTTCTTCACATTGTTGATGAGAATAGATACAAGTAGTACTGAAGGTTTATGAACCTGAAATTTTGAACCAAGAAATATCAGATCACATCCAAATAAGATCATATCAGATCCAATAAGGTTCATATCATATCCAATAAGGTTCATATCAGATCCAAAATTATGGTCAACCGAGACGATGGATGCATAGTTGTCTTTTTCTTCAAAATTCTGAATTTTGGTGCATGCAATCCTGCAGGAATTTGATGGAAGATATAGATCATAGGGAGAGAATTGATCACTCTTGTAATCTAGTATTTTTCCCAAAAAATCCACGGTATTACATATTTTCACACCAGCAGCAATAGTAGAGGGAGAAAAATCAAATTTCTCTTCGCTTTCAGAAGCAATTACTGGCAAATTTTGCACAGAATTCAAAGGAAAATCATTGGTGAATGTTTGCATGGAAGTGCAGCAGTTTTTTTCTTCAATATTAGAGATTTGAATGTATTCTTCTATTTCATCCATATGAGGAGATGAGATATCAGTGATCTCACAAAATTCCGGAGCATCAGGAGAAGGACTCACTGCAAGGAGACTTTCTTCAATTCGAATTGACTATGTAGAACATTCTGCTTCTTCTTCATTTTGAACAACTTCATTAGAGAGAGTAGAGGAAGAGAGTTTTGAGTAAAGAACTCTTGTGGTGCTAGATGTGATCTCCAAAGTTCTATTATGATCCTCATTGTGCTTGCCAAAGGTTCTGTCCAATTTTGTCCAAATATCCTTTGGGTATTCAGCAGAACCAATAAGGTAATGCAGGCTAGGATAAAGGGCTAGAAATATTGCTCCAAAAGATCTATCACCATCATTTAGCCAGTCATTCTCATAAGTCTCTTTTCCAATTCCAATAGACACCTCATAGAGACCTCATCTCTTCAGAGATGGAATCATCTTCAACTTCCATTCTGAATAGCTTGTGAATTGCATGAGAAGAGGGACTGATGAGTCCATTCAAAGTTGTACCTGTTAAAACCTGCAAATCACAACAAAAAGGGCACTGTAAGGTCAGACAACCTGCACACTTTAGGCTTTCATCACACCCAACATATTTGATCAAGCAAGCTTGATCAACAATTCCTTTACTTGGGGTATTAAGTGGTAAGTCTTGGCTTCTAGTGCAGTGCTGGATTTTTGAGCTTTTGCTCAATTTTTCATGCAAGATATGTCAAAAAAAATGTTTTTGAGAGATCTAAGCTTTGTCCCACCGTGAGATATGATACCATATTAATTTTTCACAGTGGTCTAGGAACTGAAAACACAGTCTCCCAAATGATACAGACAAATATGCATAAAATTGGCAAAATGGTGCTATAATGGAAGTAGTAGCTCTATATAATCAAATGAAAGAATGATGATACAATACAATGATCATGCCATATACATGAATTCAAATACAATTCAAATTCCCAAGGAGGTCATTTGAATTGAATGAGTGAGTCTAGCTTAACTGAATGTAAGCTATAGTAAACACACTAGTTAACCAACTGATCAAGTGTCGATTGACTCAACTGAGTCCTAAATGAAGTCAGAGTGCAATGAATGATTGATTCTAACTGAAATTATCTCAGACACATGTCACTGCATGTCAACCAACAAGTGGTAGTGCATCAATAACTCCAATGAACCCTGATGAGGTTAACTGAAGTCAACTGGTCATCAGAAGTGGTTGTAGGTGCCTATGTTAGCTCCAGTTCATAAATAATCATTAAAATTAATTAAATAATGAATGGAGGTTCCTTCACCACTTAACTTAACTAATTGTAACCATTAGTTATCAATTAGGTGCATTTATGACACTCGGATCACTCCCGGAGTGCTCCAGTTAGGTTCCCCGAATGAAGGAGAAGGCTTAGTTGGCCTCCTTGACTGAAGGTAGGCATGGGTGTGCTCATGCTGATGTCATATAGTTCTCCTCTGATGTTAATTAAGTCAATAAAACTTAGGATAGTGGTTTAACAAGGCCAAATTGACCAAATTAAGTGTGCATGTTGGGTAAATGTCTCCAACATTTCAATCCTTTATTATCTGGCATTAATATAAACTTCCTTCCAATTAAATGATGATGCCACATCTTTAAGGCATGTACGACAATAGCTAATTCTAAGTCATAGGTTGCATAATTTTTCTCATGAAGATTTAGCTTCCTAGACTCATAGGCAATGATGTGTCCTTCCTAAGTTAAAACTCCACCCAAGCTGTCATTGCATGCATCAGTACATACTATAAAATATTTATTAGGGTCAGCAATTCTTAGAATTGGTGCAAGGGTTAATAATGTTTTTAAATTTTTAAAACTGTCTTCACACTTCTGATTCTAATCGAATTTCTTCCCCTTTTTCTACAAAGAGGTTATATGATTTGCAATTCTTGAAAACCCTTCAATGAACCTCCGGTAATAACCAGTAATCCCCATGAATGATCGGACCTCAGTTATGTATTTTGGGACTGGCCAATATTTGATTGCCTTTATATTTTCGAGGTCAATGGAAATTCCTTCTTTAGTCACCACATGACCTAAATACTGGATTTTATCTTTAAAGAAGTCACATTTACTAAATTTTGCAAAAATTTGATGCTCTCATAACTCTTACAAGACAATTTTTAAGTGTTCTTTATGTTCCTCTTTAGATTTTGAGTAAATTAAGATGTCCTCAATAAATATGACCACAAATTTATCCATATATTTGTGCATTACATTGCTCATCAGACAGATAAAAATAGCTGGAGCATTAGTAAGCCCGAAGGGCATAACAACAAACTCGTAATGTCCATATCGAGTTCTAAAGGTTGTTTTAAAAATGTCTTTGTCTTTGATTCGGACCTGGTGGTATCTAGACCATAAATCAATCTTTGAAAACACCATGGCTCCACGTATCTGATCAAACTGATCATCTATGCGAGGTAACGAGTATCTGTTCTTGATATTCATTTTATTTAATTGATGATAATCTATACATAGTCATAGAGTTCCATCCTTCTTCTTAACAAAGATGGCAGGTGCCCCCCAGGGAGACACACTGGGTCTAATGTAATTCTTATCAATAATTTATTTTAACTATGACTTAAGTTCATTTCATTCTAGTATATTCATCCTATAAGGGGATTTTGAGCTAGGCACTGCACCAGGTACCATCTCCATAGCAAAATCTAATTCCCGTTTCGGAGGCAGTTTCGGAATTTCTTCCGGGAATACATCTGAATATTCCCTTAGAATCAGAATATCTTCCAATTTTAATTTATCTAAGTTGTTAAGCTTTTCTTCATCAATTACTTTTATTTCATAAGCTTTAGAGCCTTTCCTAACAACTCTCTTAAGCTGCAAAGCAGAAATTTGCCTTACGGTTGTTTTCCTAGCGATTCCCCTTACATTTATTAACTTTCCATCGTTATTTATGCAAGTAAATGTTTTATCAAAGAAATTCAAGACCACCCTATGTTTCTCTAACCAATCCATACCAATTAACATATCATATGAACCTAAAGGTAGCACATTGAGCCTAACAAAAGTTTCAAACTGATCCATAGTTACTGCACAATTCTTAACAAATCTAATTACCTTTCTCTTTGCACTAGTAGCTAATTTAACTAACCAAGAACTTGCAAAATTTTCAACTTGAATCTTACACTTTTCTACTAAATTAGGAGAAATATACCTTAAAATAGTTCCTCGATCAATTAAAATAGATATAGGTATTTGATTTATCTTACCTTCCACTTCCACCATGGAAGTTTGATAATCTGCTTGCCGGTCCTCTAATGCTGCATTGATCCTGGGCATTGTCCTCGCTATATCACCAACAGTCATCTCCTCCTATATTGTGTGTATGTTGCTAACAGTCTTCTTCCGATTGGGGCATACTAATGCATAATGCATACCATTGCATTTCCAACACTTTATGTTTTCCTTTCGTTCAAAGTTCTTTGTACAGTTACTATGGTTGTTAGTAGATTCTTTACTCCTTTGATTATTCGGATTGGTCTGTGAATTACTTTTGTTCCCTTAGAAATTCTTGCTAGGAAAATTTCTGGTGTTATTATTCTTAAAATTTCGATTATGCACAAACTCTTTCTTTTTCTGTTCAAAGTCATTATTCCTTTTGGCCTTCTAGTTGGCCAGGCTCTCCTTTTTACGATTATGTTCATAACAGAAATTCACTTTTCTAATTGCTTCTTCTAATTTTTTCAGATTGTCATACTCAATTATGTCCTTTATATGATAAGGTAAACAATTGAGAAACCGTTGTACCTTAGGTTTCTCGTCCACAATAAATAGCACATACCTGGGCAAACTTAGAAATTTACTATTCAGTTCTTTCATATTCATTGTACCCAGTTTTAGCTCATAGAATTCCTTAGCCCTTTCCTCATAGTACTGTTTAGATAAAAATTTCTTTTTGAAATATTTCTTAAATGTACTCCAATTCATGTTTTTATCCCTTATACCTTTTACTCTTTTTAAGTCCTACCACCATATATTAGCTTTCTCGTAAGATTATAAATAGCCATCCTGGCCTTCAGTTGATTAGAGTAGTTATAAATTTGGAAGTATTTCTTCATCCCAGACAGCCAGGATTCTGCTTCTTCCCCCTTCTCAGTTTCTCCATTAAAGGTTGGTGGCTTGATCTTCTTGAACTCCCTAGAGATTTCTTCATAAGGTTTAAATTTTCTCTTCCTAGTATGGTGGTTATGTTCACTACTGTCACTAGTATAATGAGAGTTTTGTTTATGTAAATCACCATATACTTTAGAAGATGAGCAACTTTAATTTTTAACTTGTTTAGTCTTTTTATATTTATGCTGATAACCTATATCTTTAGACTTAGTTCTTTTACCCTTTCCCTCAGTATGAAATCTTTCCATTAAGATCTAATTTAGCTCCTACTGAGCTCTCAGAATCCTCTCATTTTCTTTCTTAACCGATTCCATCTCTGTTTTTAATTATTTAACAATTTGTAGTAGTTCGAAAGAATTATTAGTTATATCTTCTTGTATAGGTTCTTTTTGAAGATTATTCCGTTCAGTGTAAGGAGATTCCTCATCTGTGTATTCTTCCAATCTATCCATACATGTCATTAACTCAGAAAATGAAACAGTTTATAAAAGAACATGGGATCACTTCTTTATAAGAACCTGTAAACTAAAAGGCGTAATCTTAAAATCTTGTTTTATTTCTATTAATGACTTAGCAGTTGTAAATCTATCAGAGTTAGAAAAGGACTTGCATTTTGTTGCTGCTAGATATACTGATGTTTATCTTTTGTCAAGTAGGGAAGAATTCTTGTGTGTGCTCGGGGATTACTTAACTTTTAGCTAACCCAAATGGACTGTTGGTTCCTTACATGTTTAGCAGGTAAGCATATGATCCAGTAGGGTGTTATTTAAATTCAAGTCGAGAAGCTACTTCCCTAGCATGAATAAAATGCTAGTCTTAGAAAACGTTTTAATATGCTGCTTCTCTTCAAGTAGGTAAAGTTAATATTTTTATGTCGTTACAACTCCATAATAAAAGTATAACAAACTGCACCATCATAGTTATAAAATGCTTTCTAGATATTATGCTAAAGGAAAATCAAATTACTGTTTGGTTTGACTCCAAGAATACCATATACTTTTGTTGAAAGCAAATTTGATCTGAATTTTAACTAGGATGCATTTATAGTACTCAGTCTTTTGCTTAGTTGAAGCATACATTGGCTTCTAGTTTTGAGCATCATTAAAATGAATCATACACAAGAACTACTTCGTAATTCCTAAACCACCATCCTAGCCTGTTTTTGCTGGAAAAGAGTTACTCTAAAACTCCTACGACCTAACATCCAAAGATGTATACCAATTTTACCTTATCCTAGGTTTTTCATTATATAATTTTCATGTTATATAAGGATGTACTCCTTATTCACTTTTATATGTATCTTTTACTTCAAAAACTAAGTGTATTCTCAGCTATGACTAAAACTTCATGCTAGTTGATTAATAGACTTTTGAAATATCTATATACAAGTCTTAGCACATGAAGTTAGCGAAAGAATCTATTTAAATTTGACATAGCCTATGGGTTACTTCATATCTTAAGATTATGATTTATAACCTATGTATCACTAATCTCCATGGCCATGATATATATATTATTGGCAATCATAAACAATGTATAGTTTATAATGATCGTTGGCCTGAAATTGTAAAACATTGTGTTATAGCGCTAACTATGGAACTCTACCCGTGTTGGAGGAAATATTTAGAAGGACACGTGGGATGGTTTTTATCCACACACAGGTTGACTTATAACCCCAAAAACCTACTCATTTGTTCAGCAGAGCAAGGGTTCCTCCGTCTTGTTGGCCGAGCTGAGAGCTCGCAGCCATTGGAGACCTGTAACCACCTTCAAGTTTTAACAACTTGCTTCAGAAAAACAAACGATGTAACTATGTTGAGAGAGGTCGTGAGTGTTTTTTGGTATTTAAAGGTTAATGTAGTTTACATCGAGTGTAGATACTGGTTTTTCTTTAGGACTCGAGGGCTGTGTTTGTCTTGAGCCTACAAACTGATTGACCGAGCTTGAGCAGGAGTATTTCTTCATTTGGTTGAGTTGATTTTCTCTTTTTCCTTCATAGTGGTGACTCAGTGTCTTCTTGTCTTTCAGCACAGTGCCAACATGACCTAAGGTGGTCATTTTACCTCAGCTTCATCCCAAAGCTTTAACAGGTAACGAATTACACTCGTTTCATTTTTGGGTTAATTTTTATAAAAGGGTTTTACAAATTTTAAGAAATACTTGTAATGATAATGTAGTTTGTAACCTTGAAGGTCCTTCTCATGGCTCTGTAGCTAGAAACGAGCTTACTCTTTCAACGTTCCACTTGATCCTACAATTGGTAAGCCTTAGTTGCAAACAAGGGTTTCTTCCTACAATTTGTTGTGGTGGTTGGAATTTAGGTTCTTTGCGGTTGAAAGAGCACGGCCTCGGTTTACCTACTAGCTTGTTGTTTCTTGCTTGCTTGTTTCTGTATGAGTTCGAAACCCTTAGAGGGTAATTTGTGCAGGGAGGATGAGGCTATTGGAGCCATGATAAAATAGTTTTAAGTCTAAGCCTTTACAGCATGAACAATGTAAACTTTTTTTTTACTGCTTTTGATAGAGCTTAGCTCTAAGCCCTACGAGGATGTCAACCTCTGTCTGGATAATTTTTAGTTTTTAAAAATGGATTTTAAGTGATAAGAAAAGACTATTAATCAGTCAAGATTTGTAAATGGATTAAGGGTTTTTACCTGTCAGTAATGTATGGTTACTGTTCGATATATACTATTTTGTTTTAGCTAAGATTTGAATAGGCCTGAGTCTTAACTTGTAATTCTAAATGCAAAAATCCATTTTCTTCCTATTTTATTTTGTTTTTAATAAGTGGTTATAGTACTATTTTAATTATTATCGTGTAAATAAAAGGATTTACAGTGCAATGTAATTATGGAAATTTTTACTGCGTTAAGAGTACTATTATTACTCTGTTTGGATCTTAAGGGTTAATTTTCAAGTATACCCTGCCGTTCAGTGAAAGAATAAATTTTACAAGGAAAATTCTTACTGTTTTATTATTTTCCTTCAATGATTTTTACAGCTGTTTTAGTTTTTATAATGGAATATTTAGGGTAAATACTGCAAGCTTCAAAATTGGATTAAGTTTATCTTTCAATAACCTAGGTAGTTTCCTTGAGGTTACAGTAGAAAATTATGTTTTAATAACGAGACAAATATTGTCTGGGAATAAATTATTATGAGAATTTACTGAAATCTTTATAAATTTAACCCTAAGTGATAGTCTGTTTATTACACCTATGTTTATTTGTTAAACTGTATGTCTTGTGTTTATAAAGAATACTAGTATTAAAATAGTTCTATATGTATTCTGATTACTAAATATCTTTATATTCCTATGTTCAGTTCTCATCTGAAGCAAATACATTCAATAGGTAAAGTATTTACAATCTTTTAACAGAATAAATCATAAGCAAACTATAGCAGAATTTAATTACATTTTTCATTCAAGGTTAGGTAAGATTCATCATATCTACCTAAATGCCCAAGTGTACTAGAGTACTGCCAAAGCTAGGCATGGAAAAATACAGCATGGAATTCTATTTCAATTTATTTCCCATATAGCATATTTACTACTATTTCTAACATAATATATCAATTACTAAGTCCATCAATACACAGTTACTCATTTCTTCATAAACCGTAATAAAATACTAACATGCCTGTATTTGAAACTAGTAAACATTTTACTGAAGATAGTAAATAAATATAATAACATGAAACAATTAGAACTTGTCAATGATGAGGTGACAATAGCTTAAGGAGGCTGTTCCTCCCAACCAACTCCTGGAGAAATATTAGACTGCACTTCCTCAGGACCCCTAAGCCTGTTTCTAGGTCCTCCTGGTAGAGTACTAGGTGAATTCTATGTTCTTAAGACCTTCTATCACCTGACTGGTCCAATTACCTCAGTAATCCAAATCTTCTCACAGTAGCAATAACTTTAGCCTAATAGCTGCAATAAGTTCAGTCTTAGTAGTTAACCCGTCAAACTCACTTCATTAATCCCCTCCATCGAATTTCTCATGAGCAAATTCATTCACTCTGAATGATCACTTCTCATAAATGAGTAGCCTCATCTATCTTCAATGGGAAATTTTATAGAAATGACTAGTTATTCTAGGTTAGTTTTAATTTAATGAGCCACCTGCTCCAATTCCACTTTCTTGGGGAATCATGACCACAAATATAGTGAAGTTGCCACCTGCAATAGTTGGAAGTAGTTTGAGGATGCTACCACTTGTCAGTGTACTCTCCACCTATTCTCCTCCACCAAGTGACTAGTTAACACTCTTTTAACAGCTTCCCTAAGCTGTTGTATCATCATTTATTTATTTATAAATAAAATGTTCTGAATTACATAACTATTCTTAACCCCACTTGGTCATGAATTACAAACTTAGCATAAAATATAACACAATGTTCCTCAAATAACATTAAATTGTTTTTAAAAATTGGGGCATGTGACATACACACCCCCTTAATTTATAACATCATCCTCGATGTTATTTATTCATCGTCCTCAGAGTTCTCCTGAAATAGAATTGGATATGCATCCCGCATATGACTTTCCAATTCCTAGGTGACTTATTATGGAATAAGGTGCTTCCATTGCACCTTCACTTGACCAATGGTGTGATTCCAAAGCGAGATCTCCCTCCATTCAAGGATACAATCCAGTTCCACTAGAAAATATCCTTTAGGTTCCACCTGCACATCATTCCAATTAATAAGATGAGTAGCATCATGTAGATATTTTTTTAATACAGAAATGTCAAAAACATTGTGAACTCTTAGATTTGGTGGTAGAGCTAACTGATATGCTACCTGTACTATCGTGGATAGTATTTCAAAAGGACCACAATATCGAGGAACTAGATTGGCACAGTTACCCAGCCTCAGAGAACTCTTTTTGGGTCTCACCTTAATAAAAACATGTTCGCCTACCTAGAAATCTTTTGGAGTTCCTTTAAGGTCTTCTTGACTCTTCTGTCGATCTTGCGCAATTTTCAAATTACCTTGTACCTGTTTTACAATTAATTCCATTTTTTTCAACATTTCAGGTCCTCATACTAACCTGTCCACTGGATTACTCCAAGAGATGGGAGTATTGCATTTCCTTCCATACATAATTTTGAAAGGACTACACCTAGTTGAAGCTTGATAATGATTATTGTAAGCAAATTCTATCAGGTGTAAATAATCTTCCCATTTACCTAGCTACTCCTTTACATCCATTCTGAGTAGATCCTCCAATACATCATTTACTCTTTCAGTCTATCCATCAGTTTGAGGATGGAAAGAGGTACTAAAGTTTAATGTAGTATTTAATCCTTTAAACAGAGATTTCCAAAAATTACCTATAAATTTAGGGTCTCGGTCTGAAATTATCACCTTCAGTATTCCATGCAACTGAAAATTTCGTTTCAAGAAAATATCAGCAATATTTGTAGCTTTATAAGTAGTTTTTATAGGTATAAAATGGGATTCTTTACTCAATTTTTCAACCACTACCATTATTGAGTCATTTAAGTTATGATTTCTATGTAATCCCGTAACAAAATCAAGGCTAATTATCTCCCATTTCCAGCTAGGAATAGGCAATGGCTGAAGTAGCCCAGCTGGATGTTGATGTTCAGTTTTTACTTGCTGACATTCAAAGCATCTAGCAATATATTCTTCCAGTTCATTTTTCATGTTTGGACATAAATGATCCTTTCTTATCATGGTTATAGTTTTCTGATAAACTAGATGCCCTGAATAAGGAGTTTTATGAATTTCATTTAAAATTAACAGCTTAATCTTAGGTACATTAGATATGTATAATCTGTCTTTATACAGTAATAATTATTTTTCATTCAAGATGTACCCTGTACTTAGACTTTCTATTAAATTCTCTTTTACTTTTGTTTGTAATTTTTGGTAATTTCATCTTGTTCTATTCCAACTTCAATTTGTTCTTCCAAGTCTATTGTATAAGTGCTGATGGCTGCTGTAAAATTCAGCTTTGCATTTCTACTTAATGCATCAGCAACCTTATTCTCCTTTCCTTTAATGTGTTGAATTTCAAAATCGTATTCACTTAGAAAAGATAGCCACCTAGCTTGCCTAGCATTCAAGTTAGGTCGGTCTAACAGGTATTTCATATTAATTTGTCATAGTGGTCTAGGAACTGAAAACACAGTCTCACAAAGGATATAGACAAATATGCATAAAATTGGCAAAATGGTGCTGCAATGGAAGTAGCATCTCTGTATAATCAAATGAAAGAATGATGATACAATAAAATCATCATGCTAGATGCATGAATACCAAGACAATTCGAATTCCCAAGGAGGTCATTCGAATTGAATGAGTTAGTCTAGATTAACTTAATGTAAGCCACAGTAAACACACTAGTTAACCAACCGATCAAGTACCAATTGACTCAAAAGATGATCTCCGACAACTGTTCTCTCTCTCTCACTTTTGCAAGCTCCTCTTCTCTCACTCATGCACTACGGTTGAGTGAGTGTTTGTTTCAAACAAAGAGTCTCACTCTCTATTTATACTAGTTTTCCACTTGACAATTACTTACCAGGGCCGACCTCACTAGGAGAGTCTAATAAACCTAGTACCCCCAACTATGGGGACTATTTCCCCAACTTACAATGGAGGGTTAACCTCTATGACTTTACATGACTTTATTATATTAATGATTCTCCCAATAGGAACATCCAGGTACAATGAAAAACAACATAATATATACAAGTGAATACATTCGGAAGTTACAAATACATCAACATAATCTACACACAGCTTGGATCAACTGAACTTCTTTTATACATCTAGAATCTTGACTCTTCAACTCGTCAGTTATACCATTAATCGACACACATCCTAGATCAACGTGATATTATCTACAACTCTGTGACTTAGATGTAGACTTCTTCAACTATTTACCAAAAACTGACTAACTCTCTACTGACATACTAGATAAGCAAAAAAAATAGATAACTAAGCAGCCTAGGAATCCCAACCTCAATGAAGCTAACCCAAACACATCCTAGCTATTTCCCTCTTTTATAATCTTAGATGTCTCTCTGAACCGACTCCATTCAGCTATCCAATAGGATTTCATTCCTATTATAGAAACACATGTTAGAGGCACTAATGGACCGAATTACAAAGATGCTTTCATACATGCTACTTCCGCCGACTCTATCCAACCTCGTACCCATAATATTTCTGAACCATTGTTTTCCAGTTGTTGCACTGGTGCACACCTTATGAGATGGTTTCTTTTGTCACAAATCATCTTGTCACATATTTTCCTTCTGTCATTTTCTTCTATCCTGTCGTGAGCTCTTCTTATGTCACAAGCTCTTCTTCTGTTGTAAACTCCTCTTCTCTCGCGAACTCCTCTTTTGTCACGAAATTTTATTATGTGGTGAACTCTTCTTCTATCACAATATCTTCTTCCATAGTGAACTCCTCATATGTCATGAACTCTTCCTTGTATTCTTTTGTCGTAGCTCCTTCTTCCTTCTTCTTCTTCTTCTATCACAGATTCCTTTCTCCCTTCCTGCAACCTGATTCTTTTCATACTTGGGAAGAATTCAAAATGACTTCTGCTTAATTCTCCCTAGGGAGAACAGTTGGGAAATACAATGATGCATGTACAAGTTGGTAGAGGTAGTGATATAGGTACAATATTAAAAAGACACTGATACAAATGCAGGTGTATCGATACAATGGCAGTGACAGGTTGATCCTATTATTCATATCCAATTGAAAGGATGGGGAAAGGGAAATGGATTGTGGACTCCTTACAGTTGATGCTAGTAAATTTAGTGAGTTGGAGCTCACTGCGGATTGGATTCCTCACTACAGGTTGGAGCATTTTGTTGAAGCGGTGGGTTGTAGCCTCCTTCCATGTTTATATCAATAGAAGGGAAATTTTATTAAACAGGAAACAATCTAGGAGAAACTCAATTTTAGAATAATGCAATAAAATACTTTGATTTTGATAAGCATACAATCTACTGATATTTCCCAGCATGCTATTTACAACATCTATTGCGTATTATTTCCCCATTTTTCATGTGTCATCAATAAATGCTTTCACTTAACCTTTGTGCCAAAAAATAAATGTTTAAAAAAAAGATTAAATCAAAATAAGCTTGAAAACAAAGTAAATATAACTAAGATATCAAAGTCACCTACTAGTTACACTTAGTTTGAAGCATACAAATTTTGTGTATTGGGGAAACTAGATCTCCATGGGTGACCTCACATCCTCTTCAAGTTGAATGGAAACCTTATTGATAAAATCCAAATTCAATAATATTAAAGCAAACTATTTATTAGATAACATGAATATTATGGGCACACTACTAGCATGTACAATGAGAAATCGTAAGCAATATGTAAAATTTATGCTATTTAAATCAAACATGTAGTAGAAACTTTACATGAGAAAACAAAGTAGGAATTATTTTGTTCTTCCATACAACACCAAATAATACAAGCTCGATATAGTTAAAAACTCACACTATACAAGTACAAAATGTGTTGACTTGGATTTATAGTTTTTGGAAAGACAAACTTTAAGGTCTAGAAACAAAGAAAAACCTAAGCATTGGGATGTAAAGCATTAAATGCTCTACAAATTGGGTGTGATTTGTTCACTATTGTATATAGAATCTAAATCGAATGGTACACACCCTAAGTTGTAGAGAACTAAATAATATGCAATGAAGTTCTTACACACAGTCTAAAAATTAAGGCATGCCATTAACCATTTCTTCCTTTCATTATGATTATCTCACTTAGAAAAATAAAACTACAACAACTCTTCACTAATTCTTCCATAAAATTCAGAACATAAAAAAATAAATCCAACAACCGATCACATGTGTTATCAAACCTTGTCACAAGGCACTACTTTCTTTCATTATACTCTCAACATATTCTCATCTCTGTTGATGGGTTAAGAAGTCAAACGAACTATAAAACAATAGCTGAAGATATTTTTTTCATTGATTGACTGCTATTATAGATCCAAAGTAGAGCCAGTTCAATCATTTTAGTAGTTAAAAGTTGATTTGTTGCTAAATACTTCTACAAATGAAAAGGGTATTCATTTCTATACATCCCAATCTTTGTAATTTCTACTTATTGAATTGTTAGTATAAAGAGCATAGAACAAAAAATATTTTATCAAGATGTAAGAAATGACCATTTGACTAAAATGATGGATAATATTATTTAATATGATCTTTTTTTTGCTTCATTAAAAGAGGTTTGGAAGATGCTTTCAAGTATCAATTCTTTGGAGTGGTTGGTTGAAATCAAGGGAAGGAAAAAGGATAAGGCAATATCAACAAATTTTAGGGATGATTCTAAGAGGATGACTGTTACACCTAAGTCTTGTCACCATCATGTTATGAGATAGGTATTCCCTTTTCTACTCCAATACTTCAAAGCTTTCCCTAGACAAACAAAGGAAGCAATTATCCCCTTGCAATTTTTCCTTTTTTTGAGTTGGTAATGCTCCTCTTCCATTCACAAAATGCATTACCCAAGTCAACAACGCTCCTGATACATGAGAAAAGAGTGGTGCCATCACCTCTAGACTTAGTGCAAGAGGCATTACCCCCTTAACACTGCCCATCTGCTTCATTAAAGGAGCGGTGCTGGAGTTTTCAAGGAAAAAAGAGAAGTTTTGAGAGGCTTCTTGAAGCTTGCCTTTGTGGAGCCTCATCCCTATGGTTTAGGACTAGCTGGAGCTCAAGATACTTCATTATTGGATATTATCTCCACCTCACCCATGATATCCTCAATCATTCCTATCCTCCCATGCCTTTAAATATTGGTTCATCCCCCATTGGGAGGAAGAGGAATAATTGTGTTCCATACCCACACTCTGCTAAAATAATTCTTGAACTATTGGAGGCTACATGAAATTAGAGGCAAGAATCCATAGGAAGGAAATCTAAACATCAAGGAATAAAGGTTGTAGTCTCTCCAATCATTCTTCATAAAACTTGTCTTTTCTTTCCCATATCTACTGTATCATTTGTATATATTGCTTGCTTCCTTGGTCACAAGCATAGATCTATTTGACTATACTATATGCTATCGTGTCTTTCTTGTTGTTTTCCATATTTTAAAGGTTCTTTTGTGAGGATAGTGAGGAAAACCTTTGAGAGAAATATCATGGCATTTCATTCAAGTGATTAACCAGATCTAGGGGAATTTTAACATTTGGTGTTTGTGTTTTGTTTTAGACATGAACCATTCAGATCTAGGGAAACAACTCCTATCCGCAGGAGGTGTGTATTACTAGATAACAAAAGTGGTGACTCTCCTGGGGACTACTTCAAATATTTAATCTTTGGTAAGTTGAAACCTCCACCTTCATTTTCAATTTGTAGATCTACTTTTTCAAATGATAAATCCCTAGATCTTATTTGAATTTGATTGATTTCCCTCTATCATCCTTTGCATATTCATATTTTTGGTTCATTGGGTTCTCTAGTGATTGTTTGGGTTCATTTGTCAGTCTATAACTTACTTTTCTGTCATGTTTTTTTATTTTTCAAATTACCATCTCGGCCATTGCTCCTAGGATGTATATTAAGTACAGTTCTGGAGCTATCACCACTCTTTTGCTATGTGAAAGAAGTGGTTCCACCACCCTTTTTCTATGTGAAAGAAGAAGTGTTGGGACTGGTAACACTCTGGTGTGAACCTGCAAGAGGCGGTTCCACCACTATTTTCCTGTAGACAAGAAGCGGTGCTCAGGCTAGTAATGCCCTATTCAACACCTGCAACTCACAATACCACGACCCCCCTATGCCCGTGTATGAATCCATAGGTATTCTCAAGAATTGTGATTGATGTTGGTATTTAAAGCTTCATAGTTGGCTTTGGATAGAAATTTGTTTTTCTATATCTCCAATTTCTTCCTTCTTTAACAGAATAAGAAAATATTCCTTTCGGTTTTTATTCATTTGTTATACACGATTTTTGTATGTTTTCCCTTTTTGCATAAATTGCAGAAAATTCCATATGAAAGTTATTGTATAATTTTGCGATTAGTTTATTTTCTCTTTACTTAAAAAATATGAACACTTTTCTGTAAAATATGAACACTTTTCTTTCTTTTCATTAGAGATCTCAGTTCTTTTTCAGTTCAAAAGAGAAGATTTTGTTTGTTTTAGTCAGGAACGGACCATATAAGCAAGTTTGTTTTATTTTTGTATGGGATTTATTCTTTGTTTCAAAGGAATTGAACCTTCTCTCCCTTCCTTAAGTAGGGCATACCTTGAAAGTGAAAGTGAAATTTTGCACATCGTACTGCATGGTTTTAATTTTTATGTCCTCACCTCATGTATCCACCTAACCGTTCAAGATAAAATTAAGCACTAGATTAGGTTTAAAATATTTAGAAATTTGTATGATAGGTTAGAGATGTGTTTCAACATTATAAAACATAGGATCTATCATTTATATTATTGCACTACAACCCAGGACCTGCGCGGTTCTTCCACGTACCATCGGTATTTAGAACGTCCTTTCACATACCCTTGAGTTATATCGAAAGGTATTTCATGTACTCGATTTTATATCGAAGGGCCCCTTATGAACGGTTGTGAATTAGGCATCACTACTACAGATTTGAACTCCCATGTACCCACGGGGACTTCAGTTAGTGAACATCTCACATACCACGTGCGATCGTGGGATATTAAAGAATACCCTTAATTTCCAGAGATATTGACCCAAACTATTTTTGTTTAAACCCCCTCCCAATACTTAAAACCTCCTCCCCACCCCTTTTTATACCTCAATCCTTATAAACCACCCTACCTACCCCCACCTTAAACCCCTCATCCCCCCCAATGCCTGCAATATATTGGTTCAATTTTTAATAATTTTAAAACCCACAATATGAACTAACATGATAGGATATTGGTCAACAATTGAATCCCCCATCCACGTACCTTGCGTATATCGGGAGACACTCTTGGGAATCTTGTGACCATCCGAGTGCAACCCTTTGTTTGTCCTATCATCGCAATACACCGAGACAAACACCGGGGCAGATAACTACACACGTTGTTACCTACAAATTCATACTTATTCGATGTTATCAAGTGATCCTGGTGAACCAGACAAAGATGATTTGTTTGGCTTCAGACGATCTTCATACTTGCTTCTGGGAAGTGTTCTTTTATCTACCACATGTTCATACCCCCTTGGGGGAGTTGTAATAAAATGATCTAGCATGGTAGTGTCTATAAAATACTCGGTCTCTTGGAATCATTTGTCAATCTGATCATCCCATAGTGTTTTTTCCCTTGATTATTATTGGTTGTTGAATAAACGACTGATAATTTCTGAGTTTTTCACTCAACACCTCCAAAGTTGGGGTGGTCGTCTTGACATTTAGGCCTCTTGAGCTTATTAGAGTCTGTGTGTCAATGTATAAACATGAAAGGAATTATGTTAGAGTCATATGAACATGTGCTAAGTCCCCCTAGGTTTTGTTTTTATTTTTATTTTTAATTTTAATTTTTCCACAAAACTTAGGCTATTTTTTAATCATTCTAAATGGAAAATTTGGTGTTGTAATAAAAGTGGGGTTAAAAATTAGTTTCAATCATAGGGGTGCTCATTTTCTAACTTGGAGAACATGATAAACCCATAAACCCAATTTTCCTAAGTTTTGAATGATTTTTCCATCACTCGGGTAAGAAAATCCAAAAAAATCAAATATTAATTAATTAAATAATGGAGCAAATCCAAGTTCCTAAATTAGTGGATTTTGCTCCAATTTGATTGAAATCAGTCTCATTGGTTTCAAATTAACTAGGAGTTATCAGGGCTGAAGAGGATCTTAATTGGCTCATGCAGGTTTGAGGGTTGCACCCTCTTTCTCTCTCCTCCACATGTGAGGATCATTTTGGGAGTGGTTGGATGGATGGATCAGTTCATTGAGTGAGGTGTCACTTTGATTTGTAGTTGTAGTCCAGTTATACTCAGTTCATCATCATATTAGGCTCAGCTTAACTCTCCATCAGTTGCAGTCTCTCCTTCAATCAGGCACGTGCCCCTCTTGGCCAGTCTGGCTATAAATTGAAGCTTCCATTCCCTTCTTGAAGCTAGTTCGAGTTGGAGAGAATAGGCTTGCTATTGTAATACTGTTTTAATCTTTTCATTGTTGTAATAAATAAGCTTTGGATGCTAAATGGTGTAATTCTCTCATGTGTGTGGAATAAGCATTGTCTTGTGGCTATTGATGTTGCCGGTTTTTCTCTTAATTTCTACATCTAAACCTTGTCTGGCTTGAATGATTCAGCTGAATCAATAGGAGTGTAGTTGGGAAAGTAATATTACTTGTTTTTCTATATCTCATAGAATATGTGAATGAATATCTAGATTATACATGTTTAATAAGCTTATTTGCATGTAATTATTGTCTCTTTTTCATATATTTATCCAGATCTCATAAGGTTTTGTGCAAGGTTGTGTGTTTAGCTTTCAGGTGGCAAGGATTGCACGAGTTGTGGATATAGTTTGACTCCACTATACATATGAAATGTGTGTGAAGACATTTCCCCTCTACATTCCACTAACAGGCTTCCCTTGCAGATCTATCCAGCAACAGGCCTTTCCCCCTTCTCTTCCTCCATTTTATCAAAATCTATCTTCTAGTTACTTGTTCATCCTCTTATGATCAGACCTAATTCTAAAATTGATTATACATTATTAGATCTAGTTCCAAAGAGTCTTTCTACTTAGATCTGAAATTTCATAAAGAATATCATATTTTAAAGATAGATCTAGGTGAAGAATTCATTTTTGCAAGTAGCTAAATCGTAGATCTAAAGCTTGTTCATAAGGTAGTTTATTTTTTTTAGTTCTTTAAATATTTAAATTCTGCAAGAAACTACACATAATATTGGCTGCCCAAAAATAAATCCAAGATCCCAAGGAAATCTTGCTTTCCTTGGTTCCCTTTTGCAAAACTAAATTGTTCCTTTTTAACAATTTTTAACTTAGTCTTTTTTCGGTAATTAGTGTGGTCACCCAAAGCACTTTTAAAGTGTTTTTGGGAACATTTTATTTTAATATATTTCTAGTTTTTATCAGGTTTAACAAAAAGGATAAGGAGACTCTTCCTATTTTCTAACTCTTGGGCGAACCAGAGCTTCCCAAAGGCTTCCCCCGCCACTGTGCTTCCTTTTAGGCTTGTTGTAAGCTTGTTGTAAGCCTTTGGATCCCAGATAAAAAGGACTAAAGTGAAAATTAGTTTGCTGATATTGTAACCTTTAATAATAAAGAATCACTTCGAGTAGGATCTTTCGAGCCCACTCCCCATCCCCCCTAGGGGGGATCCACGTCCATTTCACTTTTTTGCATTTTTTCCTATTTCTTTCTCTAGCTTAGTATTTTCATGTAGGACTGTATACTTTGATCATATTTGTTATTATTCCATATTTTGAAATCAAAGTAATAATAATACTTACCCCATGAATCCCTGATTGAACTGAAAAGTGAAAGAGGATCGTGGTAGGATTAATTAGAAAACCCGTAGTGTGTTTTTTTCTTTCTATTTTCATTGTTACTTTTCACAAGCAAGTAGTAAAATTAACCCCTCCTTGATTTCTCAATTGAGGTCCACTTGGACCGAAAGAGATTCCTGGAGGGTCTTTTTTTAACAAGAACATGCTCCTAAAATTTACTAAAATTTACAAGACTCCGGTGTGTATGCTATGCACTTGGTTGCAGTTCGTCCGATCAGTCAAGCTGCATCAAAAGTAACACGAATGACTATAATAATTAGGATTCACTTTCCCAATTAACCACCGTAGGAGAAAATCCAATGCCTTGATTAAACCATAAATGCTGGAAAAATACCCAAAGGAATTGGGAACTACTAGAGAGTGACCTTGAGGCGCCGATCTCTGTTACATCCTAGTGGGTGTATTATGAACACAGTCTCAGAGACTCCATCCAGCCCACACATTCCTTGCAGGTAGCCGTAGTAGTTGTTACTTTTGGACATACTCCAAGTACCCCCTGGATATATCTGGAGTCCCCTGGCCTAATTTAATTCACTCATCTTTTCACATTAATTTAAAACGTACCAAGATACAATTGCACAACATTCACTATAGCACTTGCAAGCACTCTTAATTATTTTTGACTCCATTTAAAAGCACTGGTCAACTGTTTATTTCTTTCAATCTATATGTGATTGGGTGCCATATCGTGCTTATTTGTCATTGTCTCATCATGTTATCTGTTGTTTACAATTGTTAAATCAAAACTCCTAAAAAACTTACTCATTTAATACCATCATCATCTAAGTAACCAGCCTTAGNAGGATTTTTCCTTAATGGAGGAGTCAAGAACAAGGTGACAGCCTTGACTCGAGACTTTCTGCTAAGGACACACCAAGTGGTTTGAATATTTATGCCACGCTCCCCCCCCAGGTGTGTGAAAGGAGGCAACACAAGTACCGTCCAAGTAGTCAGGTATTCAAGTGAGGGACAGTTGATCCTCCTTGCCACACTTTACTATTGGACCCTATAGTATATAGCAAGTTATGGTGATTTGACAAACCCGTGTGGTTTCAGGCCTTTAATCCACTCCTCTCACATATTTTTCTTGTTTCTTTAGTTTGAGTAGTGCTTGTTTTCTTTACAGTTAGGATTTTTTAGAAGAGAGAGATAGTTTTGTTACATAGTTATGGATTCTCCTTCTAGGACTACCACCCAAGAGACTCATTTACCAAGCACACATTTTGTTTTCCCTCCATATGGGGATGTTGGTCCTCCTATCATGGCTACATTAAGCCTTCCTGGATTAACTATCGGATTACCTATTTGGTTATTCTCTAATCCAGTTATCCCATTTATGTCAATTGCTTCAGATCCTAATCCTTCAACGTGGGAGCATCAACCTCACGTTGATCCCTCTCCTTCTGCACCTGATGTGTCTTCTCCCTTTTCTCCCTCTTTGCATGTTGAAAGTTGTAGTACTAGTAGTCAGGTGGATAAGAACAAGAAGAAAAGGAAGATTAAGAAGAAGAAAAAAAACAAAAAACCAAGTCTCAACCAATTAATCCTCCCAGTGTGGAGATCGTTGATCTGAACACCCAAAGAACAAATAAGCCAAAATTCCCTTGTAGGTTTTGCAAGGGTGATCACCTTCTGAAATATTGTCATGGTCTGGCCCTAGTTTTAGAAGAGCGGTCTAAGGTTTTCCAGTAGTCGATGTCATCAGCCTTTGAACATCATTCTGATGATCCCCCCTCCACCAGTGACTCTGTGGTTAAGAGTTGAAAGGGTAAATTCAAAAATCCTTGTTTTCTATGTAAGGACATGCAATTTACTTACCTTTGTCCCCTCATGGATGAAGGCTCTAAGTTGTTGGAATATATTACTATTCCTCAGCAACAATTTCTAATTGATTATCATAAGTTGTCTCTTGAACCCCCATTGGTTGACCAATTGACCAATTCGGTTTCATCTAAGGTCGATCCCAGTCTTCCTTCTAAGAGTGAATTCCAAGTGGTCAATTCAGATTCATCCATGGTTGATCCCACTCTTCCTTTGGAGAGTGAAGTTAAAGTGGTCAATTTGATGTCACCTCCGCCCAATCCCACTCTTTCATCAGAGAGTGTTAAGACTGAATTAGTCTCTTTGACCAAATATTTGTCTTGTTCTTCTCTTCCAGTTGAGAGTGAACTAAAACCTACTGAATTTTTTATGCTTCGTTATGATTGTTCTCGACAAGAGGAAACTTTGTTTGTTTTGACAGAACCCTCTCCAAGTAGTGAGGTTATTTCCTTTTACTGGAGTAACCTAACAAAGTCTCGTCTTAATTCAAGTGTTCCTTTCCAGATAGTTGTGAATGTTACTTCTAGGCAGATGCTTCACACTATTGTTGAAGAAGGGTCTTTTGTTATTATTCTATCCTCAAATGCTTGGAAAGCTTCAGGTTCTCGTCAGCTTGTTCCAGCCACCAATCAAATACTAGCTTTTAATCGAAGATCTACTGCACCTTTAGGGATCCTTCCTCATTTTCCTATTACATTAGGAGGGAAAATTGTCTATATTGATGTTATGGTGGTCTAAGGTCCTTTAGATTTTAATATTCTCCTTGGACGTGATTATGTTTATGCCATGAAGTCTGTAGTGTCCACACTCTTTATAGTTATGCATTTTCCCCATTATGGGAAAATTGTTAGCATTGATCAACTTTCCTTTGTTACACCTGACCATCGCATCACTCCTAGTAATAAGACTACCCTGAATTTTCCTCATGTTCTTGTGATTCCTTCCCCTTCTTTTAGTTAGCTTCTTCCCATCATAGCTAAAATGGGGGGCATGGCTCTAGTCTATGGACATAATACCAAAGTTAAGTCGCTAGCTTTTATGTAATGGGGGAAACCTACCAACCTATGGATATCATGTTGGGTAAGAGCAGGTTTGTGAGCATAGTTCTTTTTCTGTATCAAGCTCATTAAAAATGAAACAGATGCTTGTGAGCATAGTTATCTTTCTGTGTCACCTTCCTGTATAACTTGATCCTCTTCCTTCATCTATTTCTGGTAAACCTTTTACTGGTAGTAACCGTGAATTTAGTTGGATGATGAATAGAGTAGGAAGATGAAACAAATCGAATATCTTTATGTTGGATTTATTCTACTCGACAATTATACTGGTGGAAATTACCAACCATTGAACATCATGTTGACAAATCACCCATCAATGGGATTCATTTGGAGCCTACTTTCCTTTAGTTTCGAGCTTGCTAAACCATGAAACAGCCCTTTGAGCATAGTTCATTCTCTGCTACAAGCTCGTTAAAAAATGAAGCATATACCTTGAGCATTCTTTAAATTGATCTTTGAGCTCATTAAAAGCAGTAGGATGGTGTTGAGATTACTTTTCATTTTTCATGCTCTAGTTAAAACACGAAAAGTGGTTTGATCTTACTTTATCACTTTTTAGTGCTCTAGATTCAAACATGAAAAAGGTTCCGAGCGGCTTTTATACCTTCGGTGTGCTTGTTAAAAACTTGGTGAAGAGGTATCGAGTGTACTTTTCCTATTTTCAGACTCGTTAAAATTGGATTATGAAAAAAGAACCCCTTAATGGAGTCTCCTTTAAGTTGTTTTCATACTCTTAAAATGTGAAAACATTTTCGAGTGAACTTGTCTTCTTCATGCTCCTAAAAGGACCTGAAGAGTCATATTTTTAGTGATAGTTTACCCCTTTTTTGGAACAAGGGGGACTACTTTTGAAAAAGGTACACTCCAACCAATCATGACAGGAATATTTCTCTTGGGTATTATTTTATACTGTTTTGGGATCTAGAGACTAAATTGTACGAAAAAGGAACGTTCAGAGTCTTCTTTAGTTTGTTTAGACTCTCTAAACATGAACTACATCGAGTTTTATTTCATTGGACTTGTTAAATTAAATATTGAAAGACCCCTTTTTGGGAACGAACCCATCCTTTATCAGGTTCATAAAACATATGAGTTTATACTTGTCCGAAGGACGAGCTATATCGAGCGTTTTTTACCCTTTTCCAGCTTGTTAAAAATAAAAGCGGCACTCATCAATCATGATGCAGAAATTAAGGGAAGGGAAATTTTTTTCCAGTAATGGCAGTTGTTAGTCAACTTTGAACATGGCACTTGTCTACATTTCATTCAGTCAATTGGGTATTCATCTTGTCTCCGAGTCGATCCACTTTCATGATTCATGTCACTCATTTGAGTCTTTCAAAGAATGCATTTTCCATTGTTGCATTGTGTTTTGCCTCGTCAAGTCAATGATGCCAAGTCTTCGGTCATGTTGCCTTATGTTCAAAAGGAAAATTGTCTTGAGAGTTTACACATGTAGTCAAAACATTTTTTTTGTGTCAGTTGCTTCTGAGTCATTCCTATGGTTACATCATACTCAAAATTCCATAACTTTGTTCCTAGTTTAGTGTCGTCAATGTGGGATTCATCATGGCCCTCCTTCGACAAGACTATTCTTGTCGACATCATCTCATCATCCAGGAATTAGTCTTATAAATAAATTAGTACCTTGATATCTGTATGCATCAATGACAGATTCCCTTGCTTTCAACATAGGTTCACATCATTGACCTTTGATCAAAAGATTCAACTGAGTGTTCGACATCAAATCATCTATTCACACTTAAGAGATTGTACTAGGGTACCTTAGGAATCATTGACATTAATGGTGATTTCCCTCGCACTTGTTAATGGTTCTCATCATTGACTGGTAATCAAGTGGTTTATACCATTTTCGACTTCAAATCATTGTAATCACATGGATAGAATTGTACTTTGTGGAAGATGAGACAAAGACCCGGGGTATCTATTAAAAGCACTCATTGGTTTCCCCAGGTTGTGATGGATTATTTTGTATGAGTCCTAGCATGGATCCATATTTGTATGTCCACGGCTATGCTCATATTTGCATCTGTATGACATAGATCTACATTGTATGTCTGCTAGCTATGTCCAAATTTGAGTCTTCTTCGCATGGATCTACGCTATATTTTAGTAGCCATGACTTTTTTTATCTCACATGGATCTGGGTTGTATTGGTCGGTAGCCATGTTGTGATTCATTTGGGACATGTATCAAAATGTTAAAGGTGTTGGAGAAATTTTGTGATTTTTGAGAAGTTTCAACCATTAGACCTTTTCCTCAGGACTACACCTTCTTCTATTAAAGTATTATCCCTATTGTTTCTCTCTAGACATCATACTTTGCAGGGCATTCTATTACAACTAAATCTCATCATCATCATGTCATTAGATAGGTATTCCCTTGTGTTCTCCAATCCCTCAAAGTTTTCCATAGAGAAATGAAGGAAGAAATTATCCCCTTGCAATTTTTCCTTCTTTTGAGCTAGTAACGCTCCTCTTCCATTGACAAAAAGTGTTACCCAAGTAATAAATGCTCGTGATACATGAGGAAAGAGTGGTGCCACCTCCTCTATCATTATTTCAAGAAGTGTTACCCCCTCAACACCATCTTTCTACTTCATTAAAGGAGCGGTGTTCGACTTTTCAAGGAAAAAAGAGAATTTTTGAGAGGCTTCTCAAAGCTTTCCTTCATGGAGCCTCATCCCTATGGTTTAGGACCAGCTTGATCTTGAGATCCTTCATTCTTGGATCTTATATCCACCTCACCCATGATATCCTCAACCATTCCTATCCTCCCATGCCTTTAGATACTAGCTCATCCCCCATTGGGAGGAAGAGCAAGAATTGTGTTGCATACCCAAACTCTGCCAAAATAATTCTTGAACTATTGGAGGCTAGGTGAAGTTAGAGGCAAAGATCCATTGGAAGTAACTCTCAACACCAAGGCATAAAGGTTTTAGTCTCTCCAATCATTCTTAATAAAAAAATGTATTTTCTTTCCCATATCTACTATATCATTTGTATATATTGCTTGATTCCTGGTCACAAGCATAGATCTAGTTGATTATATTGTATGCTATTATGTTTTTATTATTATTTTACATGTTTTACAGGTTCTTCTGCAGGGATAGCGAGGACAACATTTGAGAGAAGTATCATGGTATTTCATTCAAGTTATTAACCAAATCTAGGTGAAGCTTAACATTTGGTGTTTGTGCTTCGTTCTAGACCTAAACCATTCAGATATAGGGAAACAACTCCTATCCACAGGAGGTGCATATTTCCGGCTAACAATGACTCTGACATACTAAATAGATAAATGGAGATGTTGAATCCATGAAAACACTAATTGTGTAGTCCCCAATTCCCCTATTTTCTCCATTATCGAATATGTGGAACTAAAAGAAGGGTAAAAATGCTCCAACCAAGGCTTGAAACTAGCATCAAAGCTAACTCAAACTTCGCATGCAATGTCAACAATGTCATCTAGATGGAAGAACAATATAATCAGTTAGTATGGTCTTGAAAACTATGTCACAAGGTCAATAATAAACTTCTCTATACTTATTTTAAACTTGATTTCTCTCTACAATCTTGGTTGAACGGTTAGCTAGGGAATTAGTTGAAAATAAAATTGAGGAACAAAATAAAGCTTTCTTAAACAACAATTGAAGTTTCTTTTAATTGTTAACAAAAATAGGCAAGTTTAACTTGGTGTTCTAAAAAAACAAGTCTTTGAGTAGAGAGATTCTCATATTCCTATGTGGCCTTTGTCAAGATTTGCAGCCACCCCATCCAACTCAAAATAATGAAGGATAAGCATCCAAATGAGGCAATTTCATTGACAGGACCAACAAATGTCCACTACATTTGTGGATTCTAAGTGGTGGAGAAACAAAATATTTTTTAGGTGACTAGTGTTCTTGAGTGAATATAAAAACATCAATCAATGATGAGAAGGGGGTTTTCTCATGTTGGTAGAATTTTTGGAGATTGGTTGATTCAAGAACCTAGAGATGATGAGGAGGAATTTATAGAGAGAGTATCATTGAAGAGACCGACACCAACAACATTTCCAAGAGAAACAAGATTGGTTATGGACAAGGTTAATACAGTGTATAGGAATTATTCAACTTTGTAGCCTATAAGTCATGGACACAAGAGCATAAACTATAACTTGTATTTCCCTTGAGAATTAATTAAAGATATAAAGGGATCCTAGTGCAAGGACAAATTCCATAGAAAGAGAGATGAGGTAGTTAAGAACATGGTTTTTCAAGTATCCATGGCACAACTCGATTTCTTTTCAGAAGTATGCCTTATTTGTATAATTGATAATACCATATTTAGATAATCGACCTACTTTCATGTTGTGAGCATGCATTTTCCTATTTTATTGTCCCATTAACAAACACCAACATAACACCACAAAGCGAAATCTTAGAGGATCTCATTTCAAAAATAAAATAAAATAAATCGACTACCCAAATAAGGCCCTATCAATATTTGAACCCATATTGCTGGATTCAAAGTCCAAAGTGGTAAACACTACACCATAAAACCCCACACATGTAAATTTTTCTCTTAAATTTTCATTTGTTTGTGAAAATAAACACATCAACATTACCTCTAATCCAAGTTAGCTAGCTATAAACACTTTCAATGTTTAGAGGGAATTGGTGATTATCCAAGTTAGCTAGCTTTTGAAGTTTTAATATTCCATGCAATTGAAGGGATATATTAATCAATGATTAGTCAACCCTCACTAACTAATTCTATTTATTTGCATTTTGACACAGAAATATTTACAAAGTTTTTAAAGTTTTGTAATTTTTTATTAAACATATTATTTTAAAACATTAAAATAAATAATAGATTTTTTAAAATACAATTATAAAAAATCTATGTTTCCATTTTCTACACTCTTTGTTCTATTTTACATCATTGTTATAATATAGGAAATAGTGTTGTGTAACAAATATTTTCTTTTTTTGGACACCATATTCACATAATGGATATATGTATAACTGAAAATATTTCATTGAAAGATGCAATGTTCTCAATATAGGAATGGTTTATATTTCAAACCCTGATTAGCATAATGTTAAATATGCTTTTCTATAGTGTTCATTCCTTTAGATATATTTCTATAGGGAGAGCCTAAGACATATCCAATGATGAGGCTTCTAGCCACTTTCCGTAAAGTTTTACCAAGAAAACCAAGTTTATATTAAATTAAGAAATTTTATTGAGAAATATATGAATGTTTATAGCTCATAGCAAGCAATAATTAATTCCCAAAAATTGGGTTGACAGAACTTTGTTCAATTCAAAATTTTGAGCTTACCTTAACTAGTAGTTCAATAAATAGTTCCCTAGTATTTACTATGAACATCGCAAGTGGAAGAGAGGGGATCCCACCAATGGTTATTGGATGATAGCTAGCATCTAACTTAGTTTATACAAATTTGAAACAATAAACAACAACTAAGTCAACAACATCTCAATTGATAGCATCTAATCCACTGAAATAAACTTTTGATCCCATGAAAACCAGTATACATATTTGAAAATTTACACTTTAGATGTAAACTTTGTTTATTGTGTACATAGAACATAATTATTTGTTTATTGTGTACATAGCACATGATTGTTTGTCCTTGTCATCCTACACTACTATTGAAACTCACACTGACAACAACACTACTAGACCCAAAACTGGACTTGAACCAGAACTAGGTGTTACCTTCTCACATCATAGATAGACATAGATAGATCTAGATGATTTCCATAAGAGGAAGTTTCTATATCCTAATATGAGGGAGAAGTGTAGCTCCATGCTCAACATGGACTTGACACATGGAACTTTTAATAAAATACTAAGTAAACCAAAATTTTACAATGTTGTCACTAACATAAAGTCCTAAACCAACAATCTATATTCCATCTAATTAAAACTAAAGAGTTAATTGGAATATGTGCATGCGTGTTCTAGGATATACATGCTATCCTCGAGTTTTTGCACTTTAAAAAGCCATTGCACCTTGAGGGATTTGATCCATCTCAATGTATGATAGATACAGAGTTCAAATATATCTATGGTAGTTATATTTGAGCTTATGGTTTGCAATGGCCTTCATAATTAGCTATCTTGTCACAAAAAATTACTTATTTTTTCCCTTGTATTTCTCACTGTGTTTGAGGATAAACAATTGGGCCATCCATGGAATTACAACTCTAAGGGCCATTGCAGAACAGTATTGAACATGACACCACAATACCTAGCTCTCCTCACTCATATTATTTGTTCACATCATATGAATTTGATGAGTCTTCAAACTAGGGAGAAACAATATCAGTAAAGTTCACACCAATCACCAATTCTCTTTTCAAGGTCAAAGTGTCAGTAATGAAGCAAATGAAAAATGAGAATGAATGTTTTTGGAACATAGAAAAAGCTTCTTGGTTTCATAACAAATGCATGTGTTTCTTATTACTCTCTCTGGATTTATTAATTTGAGAATCAAATATGGACCAAACGCGGAATTTGACTTCGCCAACACCTTGTTAAGCTATATAGCTAGTTTTCCATTGGACACCTAATCACCCTGAAATCATGTGTGTTTTGTACCTTAGCTACTATTAGTGAAGAACCCCCTACTTATTGTATTCCAAATGTGGGTTAATATCAAATTATACACCTATAATGTCCATTCATTTGAGCAATAACATGGTATGCATGGGACAAAGGGACAACACTACCACTAGTTGATGCATTGGTTGGTTTTAATATAATGACCCTTTCATATCGCATCTTCCAAGTTAAGAAAGCATGGCCTTTTATTTCTCATGATTATTAAGTAATTATTATGGAATTTCCCTAGTTGTTCAATGCTAAACCAAATATCCAAAGTGGTAGCATGGGCAGTCGCTTCATGCATGAAACACTAATTGGTGGTGTGGATGGTATAAGTTTCTCAACACTTGGCGATGATCATTTGATAATGATTCATTCATGTGTTCCACTCCACCCAAAATTTATCTGGTATTTTTGGTAGTTTTGATAGTTGTGGTATAAGGGCCATAACTTCGTGGTATTCATAATGACCAAGGATATCACCTATTCATTTAATGCAAGATTGATTGAAAACTTTATGTATTGATGCACTAAGAAACACAAAGTCGATCATAGTTTGTGGCATATATTTAAGCAACAATACTTGAGGTAAAGAAAACAATAAGGTTCTTGCTGATATTGAGGATGAAATTAAACTCTTAGATGACTCATCTATTGATAGCATGTTCTTTGAAGAGAATAAATGAAGATATAACTCCCTTATTTTAAAGAAACAACAACTCCTTCTTTTAAAGGAAGAAACTCTGCAACATAAGAGTAGGGCTATGTGGATAAAGGTTGGGGATAAAAATAATAAATTCTTTCACTACTATGCAAACAAAAAAGACTCAATAATGCTATTTGGTAAATGGGCGGTGTTAGGGATGAACTTATATGTGCTAGTAAATCTTTGAAACTTTTTGCAAATTCATTCTTTCAGGAGTTGTATTCAGACAACATATCTACTAATATAGTTGATCAAATGAAGACTATTAATAATTATCGTAGTTCTTTTTACAACAGGTATTGTATGGTGTTTGGTAGGGAAATATCCCAGTTGGTGTCCTGGATGTCCTTAAGTGTTTTTCCAAAGACAAGAGCCAGGGTCCAAATGGTTGGAATGTTGAGTTCTTTCTACATTGTTTTATACCCATGGGTGATCAAATTGTTGAGGTAGTTGAAGCCACTAGATGCTTCCGGGTGGTTCCTGACATATTAAATTTGAACTTTATTAATATTATCCCAAATAAGGATAGGCATGTCACTTTTAATGACTACCAGCCTATTTCTTTCTGTAACCTGCTATACAAAATTGTCACCAAAATAATATCTGAGAGTATTAATCCCATTTGGGGAAAAAATATTTCTATTGAACAAAATAGGTTTCTTCCAAATAACCAAATCCTTGATGCAATGGGAATTGCATCAGAATTCCTTCATTCAGTCAAAAAAAGAATCTCTCTACTTTTAAGTTAACATTAGGTTTGGATATGGTTTATGATCGCCTAGACTGGTCTTTTATCTAGCTTATCGTGCTTCAGGTTCGACTAATGGTGGATATTACAAATTGGATTATGTTGTGTGTATCTTCCGCCAACTTTTCTATATTGATAAATGGATCAACTTCTATGTATTTCAAAGGATATATAGGAATCATACAAGGATGTCCTTTGTCTCCCTATATTTTGATTTTGGCTATTGAAGGGTTGGATAGACTTATCATTAATACAAAGGAGAATAAGTTGGTCTTCAGGATCAAGGTGGCTAGAATTATTTCATTAACTCATCTTCTCTATGTTGACGATGTCTTCATATTTGGAAATGGTACTCTTTTAGATTAGAAATAGTTTAAGGATATTATCATTATTTTATGTGGCACTTCAGCTATGAAACTCAACTCACATAAATCGAGTTTCTATTTTTTATGTCATGACCAAGAGATCATTGATTCTGTATCATTCGTTTTTCCATTCAATATGGTAGACTTAGATAAGGGTTTTAAATAATTAGGGTTTTACTTAAAACCAAATGGTTACAAGAAATGCGTTTGGATCTAGATTCTAAAAAAGATGAGATGGAATATGGATATGTGGAGCTCTTGATGGATTTCTTTAGGAGGAAGGTTTCTCCCTATTAGTAGGGGTAAAGTGGCTAGGAGAAAATATTTGAAGAATATTCCATTGGTTACTTGGCTTATAATCTATTTCTAGAATTCCTCAACTACATCTGATATTTGGATAATTCTTGTAAAGACTCTTCCATTTACTAAGCAAAATGTTGGCTGGTTGATCAGAAGGGGTCGTTGCACACATTTCTCATCAACATCATTCCATGATATCATAGTATCAATTTTTTCCTTAAATCCTCAATATTTGATGTTAAAAATGGAAAAGGATCAGTGATTTTATACTTTTGGTCACCACCACACTTTTCCTGTGGTCAAGGTGTAGTACCTACATGAAAAACACTCTTTTTCCTTGAGTAGTAAGTGGTGCCACCACCAGTTTCCTATATGTAATGAGCGGTTCTCCCTTAGAAATGCTATGTCTCCTTGGACAAAGGGTGGTGCTCAAGTTTCAAAGGTAAAAATAGAATCTTCAAGAGTCTTCTCGGAGTTGACTTCATGGAGCCTCTTCCCTAAGGTTTAGGACCACCTCGAGCATGAGATCCATCATTGTAGGATCCTCCCTCTAAATAACCCATGAGATCCTCAACCCATTCTATCCTCCCATGGCCTTAAATATTATCTCACCCCCCATGGGTAAAAGGAGGGATATTCTATTATTGCATGGAAACTGTGGCCAAATTCAACCAAGACTAGTGAGCAATTTATAGGAAAGCTTAAGGCTTTGAGGAAAATTTCACTTGAGAAGGGTTTCCCAACACAAAGGATTAGCTTGGATGCTGTCTCTCTCTCTCCATTTTATTAATGTAAATAAAGGTTTGTTTCCCATGAACATAATTTTGTTTGAATCACTATATTTATTGTTGAATTCCTTGGTCATTAACATAGGATCATAGACTAGATTGTTACTCTGATGTAGTGTGTTTTTTGTTGTGTATCTTGCAAGACATTTGTGGAGATTAGACACTCCAAAGACCATCCTTTTACACCTTGTGAGAGATAAGATATTTTTTCATTCAATTAGTTTACGTAGTATTAGGGAAATATTTTTTATGTTGTGATTGCTTTGTTCTAGTTCTGAGTGTTTCATGCTAGGGAAACAACTTCTATCCATAGAAGATGAGTATTTCCAGTAACAGGGGCATTCAATTTTTTGTAGGGATTGATCCTATTGTTGGACAATTGGATAAATTCTCTCTTTCTACTGATCTTCTGAGGAACCTTTGCCAAAGGAACGTAGTCATGATCAAGTAGGCGGTAAAGGCGGATGCAGAGCATGTTATTGGTTCATTTTCAAGGACCTACATTTATAAGGATATTGGGCCATCGAATGGGAGTATTTCACTTCCGAATTAATCCTGGTACGAATTAAAATTTCTGACTGTAGTGACAATATTGTGTGGTTCCTGAGCAAGCAAAGGGAATATGTCACTACTTATTTAGCTTATAATGCACTCGTTGAGCAACATTTGCATAGGTTTCATTCTTGGTGAATGTCATTGGTTTGGAAAAGGAAGTTCCCTATCAGAATTCAGTGTTTCATCTGGTTGGAACTAAAGAAGAAAATTTTGACAGGCGATTATTTACATAAAAGAGGCTTTTTAGGGTCGGTTAGATGTTGTTTCTGTCGTGCAGCTTTGGATTCAGTGGAACATATCTATGGAGAGTGTTTCTATTTGATTGATGTTTAGAAAGAAATAATGAAGATTTGACAAGATCTCTTTTAAGTGGGATACTGGATATTTGGAAGCAAATTTACTTAGATGGAAGGATTCTCATCCATTCTTGATGGATGATATATTTGCTACTCTGTGGAAAATATCGCGATCCAAGAATTTTGCTACTTTTAAGTAAAAACAGATGGGTGATGTTCATGTATGCATCATTATTTTGACAAGGTTAAAGGAGTTTGGATGTGGTTATAAGAATTGTTATAATAATAAGTATTTTAATATTTTTAATATTTTTATAATAACAATATGTTGATATGGAGGGATGATTCGAGGTACTTTTATAAAGAATTTGAATATGATGTAAGACTGTGAAATGTAGGAAATCAAATTAGTTTCAAGAATATATAAGTTTTATTTATGGAATATTTATACAAGTGTGCTAAATTCCAGTTTTTATGTCATTGGAATGTTATTTTTCATCCAAAACATAATACATTTGTTCCCATTAGTGTGGGCATTGAGTACCTAACTCATGGAATTTTCTGAAAAAAATTGTACAATTGTAGAAAATAGATTGTTCTTGGGCACATCTATTTTTAAACTTTATAATGTTAGATTTATATTTTTTTCATTATGAAGGTCATTAAACCCATGAATTCATGACGCCATGCATTATTGCAAAGGGAAAGGTTATTAACATAATAAAAAAAATTATAGTTGCATATATTTTTAATTTAATTTTAAAATGGGTCAAATGAGAAAAACGTTTAGCATGAACAATAGATGTATGTATTTTAAGATTTTGATACATATCAATACAAATATAAATTTAAAATAGTAAACAATAGTATTTGGTCCTGATTTTAAATTATACATTTGGAATCTACATTGACGAATCTATATGTGTACACAGTTTAATTAATGAAAATTTTGTGAAACTCGTATAAAATTAATTTTAAAAATCAACTAATTGGAAGCCATTATGAAAAATGAAGGTTTTGGTGTTCTTTTATCCCAAACCACACTTTGAACCTAAATCAAAAGCAACCAAGCCAGCAAACATGTATTTGCAAATGCCAATGGTGCCAAAAAATTTGAATTTAAGGAGGAAAGTGTGTGCACATTCTAGAGCATGTGTGTGCTCTAAAGTGCATGCATGTTCCTAAAACGCACACACGCCATTGTGACTATTTTTCACGTTAAGTATATGTGCACCATTACAATTTTTTAGGACAGGATATGGGTCAATGGATCCTTAGAGGAATATTTTTTTCATTGGTGGCCAAGAACAACACCTCCAACCCACAAACATGGTGTCTCAAGTGTAACCTTGGCCTCATAGTGGGAATATTACAACCGTTAGGATTTCGATAGAACTAGGTAATTGTATGGAGGCTTAGACCAAGATTAGGTAATAAATATTGTTTAGAATGAATAAAAGGTATCTTATATGGATCAATAGCCTTCAATGAGGCCTCTTAACATCATACATGACATCTATGTGGGATATTTGTCATTCAATTTTTGCAATATGGATACCATTAGAAAGTTTTAAGCAACAATAATAGCTCAACGGACGATAGACATGTTCAAGGGAGGAAAATCAAGCCTAAGGACCTATAGAGGGGGGCACTTCACCTCCTAAATGTCATCATATTTGTATAATTATAAGAGTTAAAAGTAACCTTAACAAATGAGTAGTTGGAGCAGGTACAACCACTCCAACTTCTCTCATCATGTATAAATAGTAATCAAAGATGAATACAAAGTTGGATTGGACGTCCCTTCCCAAATATTTGTGTTTGATGGTTGTGTATGAGCGTTAATGTATGCTTGAATGTGATGTGGAAGCATAGCTTTCAACATCTGGTGCTGTTGTCATCTCCTTTTGGTTGGGTGACAACAACAATAAAAGAGGAGTTGCTCGAACCTGAAGTAGATCGTGAGGATGTGAACAAAACCTACAAGGAGAAAGCAATGTTTAGAGATGAAAGATTCTTCTCCAAGATACATGCTTTGTTGGGACGAGTTTATGGATACACATAGAAGAAAAATAAATTTATTTTGCATGCCCCCAAAAACCCACGTCGCATGAAATATTGAGGAAATTGGAAGTTTTTAAGATTGATTGTCCGATAGAACTACTGAACCATTGGCACAAGCATTTATAATGTAGTTTGACATTTCCATGTTAATCAAATGAAGGAGAATAATGTCGACCATTGGTGGAGGGAAACAATGACAACTATAGTGTTGGTATCAGCGATATCGTGGACGAGGCCCACTATCTGACAAAAGATAGGTTCAGGCAGGCATTTCAATAATTGTACACAAGAAAACAGTTTTGCCAAGGAATATTCCTCTTTCGTGAAGGAAGGCATGAGCTTCTTCCCTTCAAATTGAAATGTCTCTACAAACCTTCGTTATTCATGTTTATCTGCAGCAAATCCTTCTTTCAAAACTTGTGTTAAGGCCAGTGTCGATGTCACTCATGCTTCTTCGTATCCACTATTTTGGTTACATTGATCTTTTGATCTTCTTCTACGGTTGACACTATATATTTTTTCAGCAGGATGGGAAGTAAATACCACCACAAAGAAGTACACATGAAGGCTAGGATATTTCCTGAGATCGGTACCAAGCATTCCATAAATATAATCAAAACTGATAAATTTATAGCCATAGCGTATCCCTTAGCTTCGCATGTTGTGCCCCCTGTAATGGTTCCCTTTCTTTTAGAAGATGTATTAAGCTTCTTAAGCTGGGAATTAGGTATAGTTCAAGATTCACAGTTGGATTTTCCAGACCCTTTTTGTGGATTATGATTCCGATGGACACCATTGATTATTTGTAAAATCACGTTTCTAATTGATTATTTGAAGAAAAAAATGCAACTTAGAAAAATATAAAATATATAAAAATAAAAAAATTAATGTGAGTCAAGTCTATATTGCTATAAGTGAGTCTTCTTAAGTTTTTGAAGTTAAGAGGGGGTTAAATGTGAGTCTCAATAGAGGCAGGAGATCCCCTCCATTTTATGTAAATTAATTTGGTCTCTTTCCAGCCATTATAAGTTAAGTTAATGTTTGTTAAGTAATGTTTTGTGTTGACCAAGTCGAGGAGGTTAAATGTGGGTCTTTCTTAAAGGCGGGCAATCTCCTCGCTTATGTAATGAAGTCAGTATCTAGTCAACTATTATAAGATAATTCTGAGTCAGTCCAAAGTAGTTGGTCACTATCAAGACCATGCACATGAGTAGGAAACATACAATCTTGCAGGAAATTTAAACTCTCATGGCAGAAGAAGATGACGATGATGGCATTGAAGCAGATATCATACACTTATATAGAAAAGTTCTCCAATGAGACATGATGACAATGTACTTAAACCCCTCAGTATCAAAATGTTGAAACTATTCCTCGGTTGTGACCTCGAAAATCTAGTAGATAGAAAAATGACATAGAAAGTCGAAGAGCCAAAAGGCCCTGCATGCTTGAACTGATGGAGATGTCGATCAGATCAGCCAAGGTGACGCTTTAAACCAAAAGACATCATTGTAAAAAAGGATAGTTGACCCCTGTTGTGAGAGGATGAGACTTCGATGGACTACTGCCAGATTAAAGATGGAGGCTGAAGAGTAACCAGTCACATTAGAGCCTTGCACACATGTGGTTTCCTATCAAGATGGCATCTATTGTGGCTGAGTTACCTATGCAGACTAGTATGCATGGTTGATGCACAGTGAGGACTACTTCAGTAGTAGTAGAGACCCAGGATGTTGATGCATATTTCTTTGTTCTCTTCGGGATGAAGAAATGTTTTGTTTGTGGGGGATATGTAGAGGGGGCCACTTGACCTCGTAAATGTCATCATATTTTTATAATTATAAGAGTTAAAAGTACCCTTAACAAATGTGTATTTGGAGAGGGTACAACCACTCCAACCTCTCTCATCATGTATAAATAGTAATCAAATATTAATACGAAGTTGGATTGGACATCCCTTCCCAAGTATTCGTGTTTGATGGTTGTGTATGATCGTTAATGTATGCTTGAATGTGATGTGAAATCCTAGCTTTCAATAGGACCTAAAGTAACTTTTTAGTCTTCTAAATTGAAGAAAAATTCCAAAATGCCATGAACCACCACATCTAATGTCTTGAGAGTATCATCTCCCCTTAAGTTGGGATATGGACAAAATTAGGAAGTTTTGAGTTCTAGGTAAGAGTCTATTTTCTATGAATATGGTTGGGGGAGGAAACTAAAACCTTAAACGTATCTTGTAAGGATAAAAATATATGAATGAGGCCTTGAATCACCACATAGAATATTTATGTCACATATTTGGTCTTAATAAGGGGATATGTGCTCTATTAGAAGTCATTTTTCACTATATTCTAATATGTAGGCCATAGGGAAAATAACATCATGTTGAATTGCCACAAATGACCTTTATAGAGTATCCTTAGTCTCCATATGGGCATACTCATCATTATGATATTTTTAAAATTAAGTATGGGTGTCTCAAGCCTAGATATGGTCAAGGGTAGAAACACAAGTTTTTGTTCCTAAATGAAGCTTCCAACAATCTCCTGCCAACAATTAAACCATTAGCCACCCCAAAGGAATACTCAAGGGAATCCTTTTCCTATGAATATGTATATATGTTCCTTATGATTTTTAGCATTATGTATGGGTCTTGGGGCCTTCAACATAGTTAGGGAAGGGAACTTGAACCTTAGGAACTTAAGGAATGTTCTAGCCATCCAAGGCAAATAAGGTTATCTTGAACATCCACAAATGGAATCCTAAAGCTATCATTGGCCTATGTTTGGGGATGCTAGTGCCATTAGGTGATTTTGAGTAGCATGTGCCATGTGTCTCAAGGCCTTAGAAGTGATATAAGGAAGAACATCATCCATTGGGACCTAAATAAAAAATGGATGCATCCAAATATATGAACAATGCATAAAAAAAACACACATGACTTCTCGAGGGTATCGATGGCACTATGTATGGGCATTATCACCATGGGTCTTTAGAGATGGTTATAGTGGGAAACCAAAACCTTAGGCCCTAAATTAATCTTATAACCATTCTGGGACAAAAATGTTGCATCAAAAATACACACATGTCCTCTTAAGTGTATCATTGGGATATGATTGAGGATGTCAATTCCATTAGGTATTTTACTGCAGTATGTGTTACAAATAGAAACTTCCTATGGCTTGGGGTGTACCACAACAGACTGAATGACACCAGAAATCAATCCATTCCAACATGAAAGAGAAATAAATACATATGACACTAAGGGATATGAATCATACCTTATTCCAGACGGTTGATGTAGATCTCCATTGAGCTTTTCCAACACAATTGTACTCATAATTTTCTCTCAAAAACAACAAACAAGACAAGCATGATATATGTCAAACTATTAGGCCTACTCTAGCATACATAAAAGATCATGTATAAGCAAATAAATACATCCATGGATAAAATTTTCATATTTATGCACATGTACTAGACACAAAATGGATATTTCTATTAATAAAATAGAGATACGATAGTGGCAACCTTTGTCGACGCTTCTTTGAACCCAATAAACCGAGTCCTCCACCACTTCAATCCTACATCACAATGGAACGATTACAAAGAAAAGAAAATCTTGGGAAGAGAATCGATGTGTAATCCAAAGGGACAAAGGGATGCAGACTCAAGACAAACAAGTGAGGCAATAATGAACTATAGTTTCCTTGCTCTCCAATTTCTCCTCCTTCAATGTATCCAAGAGGCTCAATACATAGCACTCCAAATAAGAAATGTAGGGTCGACTCTGAGTATTCTCAAGGCATATGGAAGGCCAAGAGTCAAGTTATTTGGGACTCAATGAGGAAAAATCCAAAAAAAATTGTTGTATGCACATTTCTCGATGTACATGGGTTTTGACTCAAAAGCTGCGTGTACACGCGAGTATAGCTTTCAAAGTCGTCTATACATATAAACAGATATTTCTTGGGGACTTTCTTGGGACATCAAAGTATAATATGAGAAAAGGAGTTACAATGAGTCTGCAGAAGGACATGGAAGGCCATAAAGATGTGATCTAATAAGTGTGGTAAACTTAGTTATAACAGATGCCCCCTAATGTGTGAGGTAAGAGGGGTAACATGATGGAAAAAATATATTATATGATCCAAGAGGATAATGGTGTCCACCTGCCTATTCCACTTGTAACCCCACAATTTTTTCTTTCAGTTTTTCAGTTTCCTTAATTGTAGCACAATTTACTATCTTTGGTAGTTTTCGGGTCCTAAACTTTCAGAGCCGTTTTAATGCCCTAAACGACGTTTTTTTGGAATCGAATGGTATGGAGAATATGAGTCTATTCTGGACTCGATGTTTGCGATAAATATATACATTCCTTGAATAGATATTTCTAACTATGTATCATGTGCGTCAAATGGAGATAGTATTCCAAAGTTACGACCCTAGGAAAGTGATGTACCAAGTTACCCAATGGAGCTCATATTCTGTCGTTTCACCTCCTAGGGTTAGATTTTTTTATGTGTATGGTTTTCCATTGTTTCCAAATAATATATAGGCCTTCGATCCTCATTGTAACATAGATTTTAGAGTCATGTAGCCTCCACATATCTTCTTAGAGATAAGCTACCAACACTCTAGCTAGTTAATTTCCATCTTGTCTATAAACAAGTTTCATTTCTTTCATATTAATTAAATGAAGTGCTATATATGTTGCATGTTTGTTTTTATGGTAATTTGTGTATTCTATTGCATTCCTGCATAAATATGGATCAATGGTTTCAGAGAAATCTACTCTTTCTTGATCCTTCTTTGCATATCCCCAACGAGGTCGGGGTATAAGGAGTTAGGGCTCGATCTGGTTGAACCTTTGCAAGATCAGCCTTGTAAACCTTGATGGCCACCCATGGGGGACGAAAAGAAATACAAGGGCACAAAATATCCTATCAAAATGTTTCTCAAAGAGGACCTTGAAAAACAAAGAAATGTGATGATGGATAATTTCACTCAGATCCTTCAATGACTTCCCACTAGCGACGCATCTGCATCTAGCAGCCACTCTGGAGGTGCAACCACTTTTAAGGTACGAGTAAACTTTGACATTCCCATATTTGATGTTCAAATAGATGAAAACACTGTATATATATGTTTGAATATATTAAAATGATATTTCTTTGATCATTACTTTTTCGACCAGGAAAATATTACTTTTTAACTACTCAAAGTCGCCCCCCATGTCAAGGACTGGTGGGAAACCTACTGTGAGAGAAAGGATGAGGAGGAATAGTCTCTCTTCTCGGCCATAACCACTTGGATTTATTTCTGAGACACCATAAAGGAACAATATAATCCCATGGGGAGATATTAGGACAAGTACATACAATGGACTATGCTGCGGCAACAAAGCGATCAAGATGTGCATGAGTGTACCAAGTTGGGTATCAAAGGTGTTCCACACCTGGTGCACCAAGTTAGCTATCAAAGATTCAGAAAAAAATTTGGTCCTGAAGTACAACAGTTTTCTGCACATGTACATTCAGGAGGAAATGGAGTTCCTTGGCATCTCCTTGCTTGGTACAGCATTACCGGTATGCTAGCAAAATTGAGTAAAAATTCAAACAGATGAAGCGAGACTTTGGATCTGTGAATAAAAAACAAGCGAAAGGTTCCCCCAAAATGCAGAACCAAGGAGAAATACAAGGCATGGTGACTCAATACAACTTGACAAAGCCTCAAGAAAAGAGCAAGAATGAAAAGCTGAATAAGGACACGAGAAAGTGGTGTGTGTTCCATAAGAGCTCCACTCACAAGAGAAGTGTGTGTCAAGCCAAGCAGTCACTAGTAGCCGAGATAAAGGATTCTGAATTAGATACATAATATGACATTGAATCAGAACCTGAGAAGGGGAATGACAGAGGGAAGAATATTATCGATGCATATCCCAACACCATCGTTGCCACCACGAAGATACAAAAAGAAGAACCAAAATATTCATAGGAGGAGGAGCATATTTTCCACTCCTAGATGTGGGTAAAGGGTTCCCCACTACAGTTCATTGTTGATAGTGGGAACCAAAAGAACCTCATTTCAGTAGAGGTCATAAAGTGGTTGGGATTTCCAACCACATCCCACCCAAAACCATACACCATCGAGTGGCTTCACCAAGTACGAGATCTCTGTGTCAGCCAGCAATGTCTCTTTCCGTACAACATCAAGCCCTTCATCGATGAGGTATTATGTGACATTGCTCCTCTTGATTTTTGTGATGCATTATTATACCAACAATACTTATGGAAATGACATTTTGTCTATGAGTCATGGCCTCGATTTGTTATTATTACGTTGGTAAATAAGTTGTACACCATACCATAGGTACCACCTCCTACTGCTACCTCTTTAGTTACTACAAAACAATGCAGTAAGATCATTTCCAAAACCAAGAAATTTTTTTTCTTGATGATCTGCCCTCAGGGAAAGAAGAAGACCATGGACAAAACCTCTAGAGAGGGATCCTCCGCACGAAAACAAATGGACAAGGTCATGGAGGAGTACCGAGACATATTCACCTCACCCACAAGGGTTCCTATGCACTATCAGGTCAAGCACCACATCGATCTGACCCGAGGTGCACGACTTCCCAATGAATAGATCTATCAATGCCCTTTTCTGGAGAACGATGAAATCAAGAGCTAGATTCAAGAGTTGCTACAGAAGCGTTGCATCCGTCCAAGTTCATCGCCCTGTGCGAGCCTGATTGTGTTGGTACAGAAGAAGGATGGGACTTGGAGACTATATATTGACTATCGGGAACTGAACAATATCACTATCATGAATAGGTACCTGATCTCATGAATTGATGAACTCCTGGACCAACTTAAAGGGAAGAAATATTTTAGAAATATTGACTTAAATTCTAGGTATGACCAAGTACTGATCGAACTAATAGATGTGTGGAAGAATGCCTTCAAATCCAAGGAGGGCCTTTTTGAATAGCTATTCATGCCTTTCGGGATGATGAATGCTCCCACAACCTTCATGAGACTGATGGATGACATCTTGTGTCCATTCACCAACTTATTTGTAGTAGTGTATTTGGAAGACATCCTGATCTTCAACTAGACTTTGGAAGAGCACCTCCACCACGTCTAACAGGTCCTCCAAACACTATGGAAACACAAGTTGTGTGCCAATTTGGACAAGTGCACTTTTGGCATGACCCAGGTTTAGTATTTGGGATACATTATTGATGAGTTTGGGGTGCATGTGGATCCAACCAAGATCCAAGTCATTTAGGATTGGCCAACCCCAACCACTCTAACAGAGCTTCGTAGCTTTCTAGGTCTTGCTAATTTCTACCACAGGTTCATGTTGGGATTCTCTCATATCACTTGGCCCTTGAGTCAAGTCACCAAGGGAGGAGAAAAAGAAAAATTATTCTAGTCGAAAACTCAATAGAAGGAATTATTAGAGTTGAAAAATTGCCTTTGTTGTGCCTCAATGCTCAAATTACCAGACTTGCAACAACCATTTGAGATCAAGACATATGCCTATGACTATGCTATTGGGGAAGTCCTTACTCAACAAGGGCATCCATTGGAATATCACAGTGAGACACTGTCTGAAACAGTCCGAAAAAATATCCCACTTATGACAAAGAGATGTATTCCATTGTAAAGGCCTGCCAACAATGGAAGCATTATATTCTAAGGAAGGAAACAATCATCCACATAGAACACTGACCCCTGCAGTTGATACAGACACAAGGGAAGTTACAGAACGATCGCCATAAGAAGTGGTCCACATATCTACCACAGTTTCATTTGAAAATCAAGTAAAAGAAGGGAAACACCAATAATGTTGTAGACTTCCTCAGTAGACCAATGACCATGGTGATAACCACCGTGCTCAACTCTTGTGAGCATGAGACTTTTGATTGGCCACTTCTCTATAAGAGCGATCTAGAATTCAGCCGCACATACAAGATGCTCTTGGAGGGTAACCAAGTTCCAAATTTTCACCTCTACGATGCACTAATATGTCACATGGGAAACCTTTGTGTTCCTTAAAGTGAGCGTTCCAATATTATTTGGGAAGTGCATTGCAATCAAGTCGCTGGGAATTTCGGGTTCGAGAAAATAGTGGAAGTAATACTTAAGTATTTCTACTGTCCAAAACTTAGACAAGATGTCAGGAAGTGCATCTGATCCTACACTGCCTGCTCCATTTCCAAACTGTCCATCAAGAAGCAAGGCCTCTATACTCTGTTGCCTACCCTTATTCAACCTTGGGAATCCATATCCATGGATTACATGTTGTGCCTTCCTTCTACTAAGAATGGCAATGACTGTGTGTTCATGGTCGTCAAGAGATTCTCAAATATGGCCATAATGGAGACCTTCAAGAAGAATATCACAGAAGAAGCCACTACTAAACTCTTCTTTGAATGAGTGTGGGTACATTTTGGGATCCCACAGTATATCATCTTATATCAGGATAACAGGTTCCTAAGTACATTTATCTCCATCCTATGGTCAATTCTAGACACCAAGCTCACCAAGTCCACATCTTTCCATCCCCAAACTGATGGCCAGATAGAGGTCTTCAACAGGATGTTCATACACATTTTGTGCATGTACAACTCAAAGCATCCAGGAACATGGGATGAGATCCTCCCCTATTTAAAACATAGCTAGAACCAGGCCCTCCACAGCTTAACCAACCACATCCCCTTTCAGGTGAGCTTGGGATTCCAGCCACTATGTCCCATTGATGTAGCCATGCCTTTTGCAGCTACTCAGGCTTATTCGAATCATGTATAGTCCGAAGTTTCCAAGACAAACAACTTCATTTAGCACATTCAACACATTCACCAACAGGTTCATGACATTTTGGATAGAGTCATTTCCAAGTACAAGCAGCAACATGATCAACATTGAGTGCAACACAACTTCCAGGTGGCTTACTATTGCTAAGAATATTGCACCTCTTGCAGACAAGAGTTCTTCCTCTAGTCTGAATTGTTTATATCTAGAATAAATGAGTAACAAAGGATGGAAGACTTCCCCTAGAGATTGTAGACATATTGAATGAATCCTTTGGTTGTTCTGAAGCATGGCGTAAGTGTCTCCTATGGTGATCAATATCCATGGATGTACCAGCACAAACGCATCAACTAGACAAGCAATGTCAAAGGTACCAGAATATAATCCACAATTCTATACTAGTGACTAAGGAATCTGGTAATAAACAGAATGATCAAAACATAATAGATTTTATGGGAAAGGAACCAAATTTGCATTAAAAATGAAGGATAAAGCTTACAACCATTTCCTTAGTGTTGTAACGCTCCTTCACATGCCACTCCTTGTCCTAAAAGCTCCAACTTGATCCTTCTATGCTCACCCTAGATTTGGCCAGAATCTCAATGCAGCAACATAGATTTTCTCTCTCTTTCAACCATGGGGTATGAGCCAGGTTTTATAGGCCTTTGGAGGATAGAGATGGTTGAGAAAACGGTGGGTGAGGTGGAAGGGAGATCCTACTAGAGGGGATCTCGAGTCCAGGTAGTCCATAGGAGTAGGGATGAGGGTGATATGAAGTATTCCTTCGAGAAGCTTCATGAATATTATATTTTTGACTTTTTTACTTGATCACCACTTCTCTTCCATGCTGATAGATCGTTACCAGGGTGTAACCTCTCTTTGATTAAAGGTGTGAAGCCATGGCACCGCTTATTGTCAAGAGACAATGGGCATTACTGAAGAGGGTAATGCCTCTTGCATTAAGGGAAAAGGAGGTGTCGGACTAAAATATGGGAATCAAAGTTTTAGTCCAATGTCCAACTTCCGTTTTTGGGAATTGAGGGAGATTGTTGATGTTTGGTACCTCAACACATGATGGTGATGAGATTTATGTCTAACAGCGACAAAGTGTGGCTACATTTTCAGAAGGAGTGCCTCATTGGACCCCACCGCAAGCTTCTCCTGATCTGATATGGGCCATACACCATCACCAAGGCTACCGAGGAGAATTCCTTCAAGCTCAATATTCCACCATTCCTTGGTCTGAACCCATTATTCAATGTGGACCACATTGGGCCCTACTTTCCACATATATTGGACACATCAGACATGGCAGAACAACTCACACCAACATATTTAAACCCATACTGCATGGAACAAGCCACAATTGATCATATTATGGACACACCGATTAAGAACAATTGCCAACAGAATATCTAGCTATATCGAGTTGTCAAAGTAGGCCAACTCCTTCACTAGGGAAAGTGGCTCACTAGGGACCAAGTTCAACAGAAATTCCCTCATCTCATGGAGGAACTCAACGCAATGGGGACCATTGATTCCTAGGGGGGGGGAATGATCCAGGAAGATATTGGTGGCCACCTGCCTATTCCACTTGGAACCCCACCATTGTTTCTTTAAGTTTTTAAATTTCCTTAATTGTAGGACAATTTACTATTTTTGGCAGTTTTCAGGTCCTAAACATCTGGAGTCGTTTTGAGGCCATAAATAACATTTTTTTCGGCATCAAATGGTTGGGAAACCATGAGTCTAATCTAGACTTCATATTTACAATTTCTAAATGTATTCCTTGAATAGATATTTATAGTGATGTATCATGTGCATCAAACTGAAATAGTATGCCAAAGTTACAACCCTGGGAAATTGATGTACCAAGTTACCCAACAGGGCCCATATTCTGACGTTTGACATCCTAGGGTAAGGTTTTTGGAGGTGTAGGGTTTTCCATTGTTTCTCAAAAATATATAGGCCTTCGAGCCTCATTGTAACACATATTTCAGAGGCATTATCTACCACATCTCTTTTCAGAGATAAGCTACTAGCACTCTTGCTAATTTATTTCCATCCCGTCTGTAAACAAGTTTCAGTTCTTTGATATTAATGAAATGAAGTGTTATTTATGTTGCATATTTTTTTTATCGTTATTTGTGTATTCTTCTGTGTTCCTACATAAATATGGATCATTATATCCATCCAAGAAGTGGAGCAATGAAGACCCAGCTGTAAGAACAAGCCACTCATCAATACAATACAATGATAAATCTCTGCACACGACTGAAAATATACATATAGAAGTCTCGGATACATAAGAGTACAATGTTCATGAATAGGCATGATATGCAAATGTCATGTGTGTTCATCTTCACATACAATATACAATGAATGAAGATCTCCATAATAGATGAAGATATCCGATAATACACTGGAACCTGGTAACGAGAGCTGACATCTCATGAATACTGGGACGATCAAGGAGGTAGAATATGTGGAATGCCACCAATATTAGAGGTCTTCTATGCAAACCGGTATGAGTACATGTCCTATCATGTGAATAAACATGTCAAGGTCAAATACGATAGTCCATCATCAGATTACCGATCATTGATGTATACTGTTAATAGACACGAGATATCCCACCGATACTGATAATGGGAATCAAGGTACAGAGTACAATCTAACAAGTTTGAATAGATGTGTTGAGGTCGAACACTTAAAAGAATCCATCGATCTTGTGATATTATTGTATTCCCAAAACTGCCGATGGCGAGAGAACCTACCACTGATGATTGTAAGTCTCAAGGCACTCAAATGGACTCTAGACTCCTATTCCAGAATAAATGATCTGAATTCAATGGAATGGAATCTATCGAAAGGTGGGAATTAGGGAATCCCCCATCAAATAACATGAGGTACTCAGCAACGCTGGATAATGTGGAAGAAATCAAAGGAACAAGATGTGCACGAACTAGTAACTGCACTAGGAATGGATGACATGCAAAGTCAAGATAAATGAGGAATGGCTGACTCAGACTGAACTTCCTTCAAACAAGAGAATAAGGTGAATGGTGGCTGAAGGTAGGTAGCATAGACTTGATATGAAAGCTGGGACATCTATGCGACATAGGAGGCATCAATAGAGGCTCCATATGGACTGGAAGCATAGACATTCAGTGGAGAAAACTCAAAGTAATGAGTACAGATCCTAAAGTCATACTAACAACCCAACCGATGGATGTGATATACAGTGCTCTATTCGAAGGCAAGATGACTCGACAACTACCAAAGATAATATCATTTCCTATCCATATTTTTATGTTTTTTATTTTTATTTTTTTGGACTTTTTTATATTTAAAAGATTGAAAAAGAATAAAAGTTCTTATAGTATACAGCTAGGAGGAGATGAATGTTGTGGGAATCTAGTTCCAAGTAGTGGAACATACCTATGATCAATACAAGGAAGCATGTGCAGGATAAGGACACTCGAGGGAAGGTCTCCTCCCGGTAAGGGATGATCAAGCTACAAAGGATATCTAAAAGGCTCTGCTTGGCTTGAATTGATACAAGCTCAGGCTACATGGGTTATAACTCTGAAGCGAAGAGCTGGCATAAAGCTCAATAAGGAAAGAAAAACACATGAAATGAAATTACAACTTGATATACAAGGGATTCCCTATGGGAGATGGCCAACATAAATTTCAAGAGGAGTATGAAGCTCTTACTCAAGGACATGGCAGGACTAATAAGGAACTCCCAAACCTAGAGGGGGAATCTCAACATGGGTACGAGATGCAAAACGTAATCTAAGTAGGTCACCCATGTATAGGAAAGCTCTACTACTCACATAATGTCACTTCTAAATAGTACTATGAAGGTTCCATGACATCATGAAGTGGGTTCGTACCTAGAGTCAAGGTGAAATGGCCATAAGGCAATGCATAATGCAAGTAGATGTGGAGTCCTAATATATATGCCAGTTCAAAATGATACTTTTCATGGGCGAGAATGGGTCAAATCCTCAATGAGAGTGTACAAACAATGGACCATACACGACAACAATATTAGTCCAAATCAGCTGGAAACATTCAGTAAAGAGTCCAAACTATAGGATATATGGAGGATTGATCATGACAACTGCATTCAAAGGAAAGAGTGCGATGGACGATGGGACATAAAAAAGAATGTAAGGTGTAGACCCAATGTTCACGTATCCTCTACAACCCCTGTGAGGGTGAACACTATTGTTAATACCGAACGAAGGGAGTGAAAATCCTTCGCAAATGGACTAGAGGATGGAATATGACCACTCCTGAATCTATGAGCAAGGTAAGGGGATGTGGTTCCCCCAGTCCAACACCATGGTCCGCACTATTACCTGGAGCAGGTGACATGATACTAGTAGTGATATCAGGCATGCTAAATATAAAAGGACCAAAACTCAAGAGAACATAAATATACTCAAGTAACCGCGATCCCAAAAGACAACTAGTGCACAAAGAGCACACTCTTAAGAAAATCTAATCCAAAAGGCAAGCAAGACAAGGGGAGGATAAGTGAGCTCCCGATCCCAGTAGGTATGTCTTCCCTAGGAGAGGCTCGAAACTCTCATACACTACAAGCAGAGGTGCATAACCAATTATAGTGGCCCTCAACTTCAATGCATAAAGTGATTGTGCTTTTCGACCCCTACCTCGTCATTAAACTCACAGAATAACCTCTGCAAATACCTCGTGCGATACCTAGGTAAGGAAACTAAGGTAACCCCAATATAAGCAATGCTCAAGAGGACAGTCATAGGTGGGATCGACCGTATGGGTAGGGTAGAAAATCCTGAAGCTCAAGAGCACCAACTGGTACCTCAAAAGCCCCCAGATACGAATATGATCCTGGAAATATATCTGATGCTCATAGAAATTGGCCAGGCACCCAATCACAATTGTGTACACTGCCTCGTACTTAAATCCTATGTAAGGAGATCCTCCTGAGAACACTAATTATACCAAGGATTTCACTCTCTCACCTGGACATACACCTACTTGTTTTGTTTTGTAGTCTTGGGTAATTAATTCACAATGAACTATTCCAAGACTCTAAATCCTAATCTTGTTGATGTACCCTATCAAAGAGAAATGTGTAATTCATTTTAAATTAAGCATTGATTTTAGTGGTTGTGATTACTCAAAGGGAAATGACCGTGCAACCAATGATATTATGATTCAATAGTGAAATTAAATGTGCACACCTAACAAACAATGCCAAGGGAAATTTTGTCTTTAAATATGAAGAAAGGGGTATGCCACTACGTGAAAATAAAAAATATTCATTCCTTTTTGAATTCCAATCCAATCCTTCCTATATGAAATCCTAAACACAACTCTCATCCAAAAAGTCCAATGCAAGTACCTCCTCAAATCCATAAGTGAGATGCAAGATAGAATGCAACTATATAATTATTTTTTATTTTCATTATAAAAGAATGAAAATGCAATCAAAGGGATAATGCACTAATGGTGTTGGTACAAGATAGGTCCCATGGAAATTTTAAGTTTCTGGTACGCACATAATGGTTTCATCATGGGCACTCAAATGAATTGGAAAGAGATGAATGATGAAGTAAGCCTACATGTGTTGGAGTAAGCTTATGTAGAAAGATAAAAATTTTGTAACCAATTCTTATTGTCGGATTCTCTGTTCAAAATCTCAGGCTAGTATTTCCAGATCTAGGAAAGCTGATAAAACTATGTAGAAAAGGATAAAAATGGCAGTGTAAACAATTGAAAAGGGTATATTAATGCTGGTGTTAGTTCATTACAAGGACATTTTGTCATGTTAACTAAAGCCACATTTCCAACAACTTGTTTTTCTTGTACATTTTTGGCAAATTGGTTGAGGAGGAGGAAGGATTTTTTGCACTATGGCTTTCCTACCTGGTTATAGGAGCTAGAGAAAATATTGTTTCATGGCTCATTCTTCCTAGAACAAGAGTGTTTGTTGGAGCATCTGGTGTTGTATTTTTATTATTTTCTGTTAGTGTTCTTGTCAATATCAGTTGGGATTGAAGAAAGATTCTAGAAGTTCTTATACTTGGGAAGTTCATTATTGAAAAAGTAATAGATGCATCCCAAGCTTCAACACAATTTATGGGTGTAGAATTTGCAAAACGAAAATGACAATTTTTCTTTTTCGAAAGAACTCCCTGTCCAAAGCAATCCTATCTCTCTATGAGAATGGGGAACTTTAGAGAATTCATGAGAGGTTGTTGAAAATAGAAGCATGTGAGATGAAAAGCAATCAGATCAACTCAGATAAGTTTGGCTTGAATATTCTCTGGGGATTCTTTTCTTAGTGACTGGAATTGTGTGTTTCATAGCCTTGCTTATGTTTTTTCGTCACTACTCCTTCATTATGCTCATAGAGATATTGAGGATTCCAAGTATTATACTCATGACAAGTGTTGATTGTCAAATGCACTCAGAATATTGCTAGCTGGTGAGAATATACAACATAAAACATATTTTAAACATCATTCATAGAAGTTTTTAATTTATGCCACTAAGATACAGTTATAAGATGTCGAGAGGTCAAATGAAGGTGATCCCAAAGTAAAATTTTGCAAGGTGACAAATGACAAGAAAAGACACCAATGAATTTCTTATTATCAAAGTTTCCAAAATGCCTAAGATTGAGTTGTAGTCGTTCATGACCTTCAATGCATTCAGTATTGGGAATTTCAACTTGTCACAAATAGAAGCACCCTATACTACATTGGCATTGTCCAAAGGTCATGTGTGCTCATGATTTCATCAGTCATTGCCATCGCAATTCAATTTCCTAGTAAAACTTAGCGCGTATCCTCTATAATTGACCTCCTGATATGGTTTCAATACTACATAGCTATTTGCATGGTTTACATTGCCAAGATTGATGGAATGAAATTGAAGCAATAACCAATGGAAAGAAGTCAAGGCTCTTACATGTGATAAGGAAAATCATGATTATGGTAATCGTAGTTATGATAGTAGAAGAATTGGGAAGCAGACATTAAATGTCAAAGGAGCTAGTCCACTGCTTAACAAATTGAAGCTTCTTTGGAAAAATAGTCATCATGAATTTGTGTTCTAAGTATTTCAATAAGCTCAATGCTACATAGCTCTCTTTTTTCTCCTCATTAGAGAGAAACTATGGAGGAATATATCAAGGCATGAAGATGACAAATGCACAAATGGCAGAGTACATTTTAAAAGAGATATTTTGGGTCAATTAATTCGAGAACTTCCAGATTTGAATGTAAAGGACCAACATCAAGATCATTTCCAGATTTACATAGGATCCATAATCAAATGTTAGCCATAATTAAGGGTACCCAATGAACATGTGGAAGCTAGGAGGATTTACCAAAGAAGTAGATCCATAAATATTGGCTCGTCTTCTTGGATTCAACGGGTGTCTCTTATCAGTTATAAAATTTCATCTGGAGATTATCTTCAAGATCAATTGACATCAAATGGAAAATGGTAGAAGTTATTTAGTTTTATTGATCTATATATACTTTTTATGTTTTGGAGAAAGGGGAGGAGGTTCCAGCCGAGGGGCTATGAGTCATTGTGAGGGTCGAGTTTACCAATATGAAACTTATTTTGAAGCTCTTTGGGTATATTTTGGGACTTTATGGAGGATGAGAAATATTAAATGAGCCACTCTTATTTTCTACCAATACAAATACTATTCAATGTTTTTGATACTTCTGTCATGATTCTTATGAAATTCAGTGTTTCTGATGCTAGTTTCTCATTATAGATGTGTGTCTTTGGATTCCCTTTTTCACAGAATGTTCTTCTATTATTAAGGCATTCAATATTCAGATATGTGATCAATTGTTTGTGATTATATACTTGGTTCATCGCTGGCTCATACATATCATATTGTTTGTATTTATGTACCTCTACATCATCCTTGTCTACCTTCCTTTGAAACTACCTATAAGTACCTTTGATGATTCATCCACACCTTCATTTTCCTCTTCTGCTATTAAAAATCTAGATTCATTGAATTTGAGGTGCCTAAACTTTGTGTTAACAGTTGATACAAATTTTAGGGAAAACAAATGGAAAAAGAAAAAAGGAGATAAATGACTAGAACTAATTTCAAGGAAAAATCAATGAAAAGTGATCTCTAGTCATGAAAGAAGTAGTCAACAGACAACATTAGTACCCAGGAAGACCCATCCACATTCACAACCCACCCAGCAATAACTTCCCACATCAAACGCAACCAAAAAGGAGGATGTGTGTGACTGTTCAATGAACAGTAGCATATGCACGCAAATTTTGGCCAAAAACCTACATGTATACATGACTTTTGGCCAAAAACCTACGTATGTACATGAATTTTAGCCAAAAACCTGCATATACAGAGAAGCAAGTGGTAAAAATAAGGAAAAGGGTCAAACCAATCTAGGGGAGTGTCAATGGATGAACGTACTATTAAATGTGACATAGAAATAAGGATAAATAGATATCAAGTCAAGCACATTGTGCCCCCAGTCCCCAAAGACAAAAACAAGGAACCTCCCCACTAGAGTCACCAATTCTATTAAGGAGAGAAACTTTCTATGGCTTGGGATGTACCACAACATACTGGATGACACCAAAAATCAATCCATTCCAATATGCAAGAGAGATAAAGACATATAAAACTAAGGGATATGAATCATACCTTTTTCTAGATGGTTGATGTAGATCCCCATTGAGCTTTTCCAACACACTTGTATTACAATTAGCTCTCAACAACAAAAAACAAGACAAGCATGCTATATGTCAAAGTGTTAGTCCTACTCGAGCATATATAAAACATCATGTATAAGAAAATAAATACATCAATGGATACAATATTCATCTTTATGTGCATGTATTGGACATGAAACAGATATTTCTATTAATAAAATAGATATACAATAGTGACAACCTCTACCGACACTTCTTCAAACCTGAGAAATGGGCTCCTCCACCTAGGCGTCCACCACTTCAATCCTCCATCACAATGGAAAGCTTACAAAGCAAAGGAAATCTTGGGAAGAATAGAAATGTGTCCTCCAAAGAGACAAAGGGGTGCAGACTCAAGAACAAACAAGTGAGGAAACAATGAACTATAGTTTCCTTACTCTCCAATTTCTCCTTCTTCAATGCATCCAAGAGGCTCAATATATAGCACTCGAAATAGGAAATGGAGGTTCGATTCTGAGCATTCGCAAGTCATATGTAATTCAAAGAGTCAAGTTATTCATGAATCTATGAGGAAAACTCCCCAAAAAAATTCTTTATGCACATTTCCTAATGTACGTGGGCTTTGGCTCAAAAGATGCATGTACATGCGGGTATAGATTAAAAGTCGTGTATACATATAAACAAGTAATTTTTGGGTACTTTATTGGGACTTCAAAGTATAATATGAGCAAAGGGGTCCAAAGATTCTGTAGAGGAACATGGAAGGCCATAAATATGTGATATACCAAGTGTGGTAAAATCAGCTATAACAGATTCCCCATAATGTGTGAGATCATAGGGGTAACACAATGGCTGAAAATACATTATATCCATCCCAGAAGTGGAGTAATGAAGACCTAGGTAGAAGAACCAGCCACTCATCAGTACAATACAATGATTAATCTCTGCTCATGACTACAAATATACGTATACCAGTCCCAGATACATAAGAGTACAATGGCCATGAATAGGCATGATATACAAATTTCATGTGTGGTCATTGCCACATACAATATATAATGAATCAAGATCTCCATAATAGATGAAGATATCTGATAATACATTGGAATCTAGTCACAAGAGCAGACCTCTCATGAATACTAGCACAATCAAGGAGGTAACATATGTGGAATGCCACCAATCTGGGAGATATTCTACGTAAACCATTATGAGTACATGTCCTACCATGTGACTAAAGGTGTTGAGGTCGAACATGATAATCCATCAGTTAATTATTGGTCATTGATGTATATCATTAACAGACGTGAGGTATTCCACCGATAATGATAATCAGAATCAACTTAAATAGTACAATCTAACAAGTGTGAATAGATGTGTTGAGGTTGAACACTTGCAAGAATCCATCAATCAGGGGACATTGATGTATTCCCAAAACTTTCAATGGTGAGAGAACTTACCACTGATGTCTATCAGTCTCAAGGAACTCAAATGGACTCTATACTTCTATTCTAGAATAAATTATATGAACTCGATGGAATGGAATCCGTAGGAAGGATGGAATTAGGGCATACACCATCAACCAACACGAGGTACTCAACAACATTGGATAATGTGGAAGAACTCAAATGAACAAGATGTGCATGAACCAGTAACTGTACTAGGAATAGTCAACATGTAAAGTCAAGATAACTTAGGAATGGTCGACTCAGGATAAACTTCTGTAGAACAACAGCATAAGGTGAATGGTGACTGAAGGTAGGAAGCATAGACTCGATATGCAAACTGGGACATCTCTATGACACAGGAGGCATCAACAAAGGATCCAAAGGGACTAAAAGCATAACCCATCGGTGGAGAAAAATTAGAGTAACGATTACAGATCCTAAATTCGTACTAACAACCCAAACGATGGATGTGATATACAACGCTCTGTTCGAAGGAAACATGACTCGACAAATTCCAAAGATAATATCATTTCCCATCTGGATTTTTATGTTTAGTTTTTATTTTTTTTTACTTTTTCAGATTGAAAATCTTGAAAAAGAATAAAAGTTCTTATAGTATATTTCTAGGAGGAGACGAATATCATGGGAAATCTAGTTTCAAGTAGTGGAACCGACATATGCTTAATGTAAAGAAGCATGTGCAGGATAAGGACACTCGGGTGTTAGATTTTTATTATTTAAGCAATATGATATTAGGATCTTATCTAAGAGAATAACATGCACAACAATAATCACAAGAGACAAGAGACACAAAGAATTTTCCTCGGGGAAACCATAAAGGAGAAAACCCCGCAACTTCCTCGGAGATAGAATGAGCACCAATGGCAGCAGTAAAACCCAAAGACAGAAAAGATGATCTCCAATAGCTGATCTCTCTCACTTGTGCCAGCACTTCCTTTCTCACTCATGTGCCCCAATTGAGTGAGTGTGTGTGTTATAAATATATAGGTCCACTCTCTATTTATATTCTTTCCTTCAATTAATATTGGACTCTGTTATGTCGGTTAGAGTAATCCTAACTCAGTTATGTAGGCTCGAGTAACCATAACTAGGGTACTAATGACCCGACTTACATTAAATCACCAGGGCTGACTTCTCTAGGAGAGTCTAACAACCCTAGTTCCCCACAACTACGGTGACTTCAACCCTTGATCAATAAGGGGGGTTACCCTCTATGACTTTACATGACTTGTTTACATTACTGATTCTTTCGATAGGAACATCGGGGTATGACATGGCTCAATTTCGTTACTGATACTTCTTGATAGGAAAATCAGGGTACAATACATAAGATATACAAGTGAATACATTCTGAAGTTACGAACACATCAACACTCCCTCTTAACTAGGAAGGTATTCTCTTGACATAATACATTAGCACATGTCTTCTTCTCTGGATCATCATCATTACTGCTTCTTCTATCTCGATCAATTGGTGCTATCTCAATTCTACTCATCATAGGAAGTTCTACAGAGCCATCCCTTTTTCGTGTTGGTTGTAGGCCTAGCCTCCATGTAGGTCTTCATCTTCTTCAGCACTTATATCTAACCATGGGAGAAACACATCCAACATCCATGTTAGAATGGCCCACCCAACAATTACATCTAACCATGGGAGGAACACATCCAACATCCATGTCAGAAAGGCATGACCAACACTCACATATGACCATGGGAGGAACACATCATGTATCCATGTCAGAAAGGCCCAGCACTCACATCTGACCATGAAAGGAACCAATTCAACATTCATGTCAAAAGGGCTCTGCACTTACATCTAACCATGAGAGGAACCAATCTAGCATTCATTTCAAAAGGGCTCTACACTTACATTTCACCATGAGAGGAACCAATCCATCATTCATGTTAGAAGGGCTCTACACTTACATCTGACCATGAGAGGAACCAATCCAGCATTCATGTTAGAAGGGATCTAAACTTACATCTGACCATGAGAGGAACCAATCAAGCATTCATGTCAGAAGGTCTCTACACTTGCATCTTACCATCAGAGGAACCAATCCATCATTCATGTCAGAAGGGCTCTGCACTAACATCTGAACATGAGAGGAAATAATCCAACATTCATGTCAGAAGGGATCTACACTTACATCTGACCATGAGAGGAACCAATCCAACATTCATGTCAGAAGGGCACATGGACTCATCACTTCCTCTTGGAAGGAACCTTGATCTAGAGAACAGCCAGCTTCTCTTTGAAGTATTCAAACTCCACTCTTGCCATTTCTCGCATAGAATCACATCAAGGCTGATTACGTCCAAGGATAACCTACAAGCTTCTCCAAGATACAAGGAAAACGTACAGTACCTTTTATGTCTGAGCCACCTACGAGCTTCACCAGGATTTTATGCTCAGACAACCTGTCTCACCAGCTATGCTAGAACTCCCTCTTTCAAGAGATCTCGATCTGGATCACATACAGGAGCTTCACTACTCCTCTCTACATCATACAAAATTGCAAGTCAAATTAATCAAATCAAATAGTAGTTTTCAAAAGAAACATACTACCTCCCAAATATCTGAGCAAGTGGCAACATATTTTTCCTTGGCTATGCTTAGAACCATGTAGGACTTCTTCTTGATAAACCAAGAGATCACATTTGATCTCATACTGAAGCGGCACCCTAAAGTTCTCTTCCTATCAATGGCACTTCCTGCCCAATCTGAATCGACATAAACCTCTAGGTTAATCTTTTGATTCACTTCATAATTTATCCCATAATCAATTATACCCTTCAGGTACCTCACTACATGATTTACAACCATCAGGTGAACATGTCTCAATGTGTTCACATCAATGAAAATATCTGGTATCGTATTTGTCAGGTACATCAAGGAACAAATCATCTGACGATACATCATGGAATCAGCCATCTCTTATGAAGCATCACTCAATAGCTTCAGGTTCGATGCCATAGCTGTAGTCATGGCCTTATAGTCCATCATCCTGAAATTCTTCGGGATCTCCACTACATACTTCCTTTCTCCAAGGGAGATTCCATCTGTATTCTGCCACACCTCCATGCCTAGAAAGCATCCTCTTCTTGCAACTTTAATGAGTTCCTTTTTATGTCAGGAACAAGTCATCGAAATATAACAAGAAAATCACTAGTATTCCACCTTCAACCTTGAAGTAAAGGTTGGAGTTCACTTTACTCTCAGTAAATACTAAATCCATCAGTAAGCTATCCATCCTGTCAAACCTCAGGATCTTCTGTAGTCACTCTCTATGAAGTGGAGAATCATTCTCCCTCTACCTTTCATACTCTGTGTGTTGAAACATTATGTACCATAGTGACAAGTAGATTCCTCTGCTATTAATATTCTATGGAAATTGAACCCAGGTGTTAGAACAATTACACTCACAACAATTGCCAATTACACATGCAAATTACTCACAAGGAAACTGAATATGGAGCAGAACACTAATCTATATTGAATAAGTGTACAATAGCCAACCCTGTGAAGTCATAGGATGCCACAATAAATAATTACATGAGATATTTGAATGCATAAGGATGCCATTCGAATTTGGTCAAAAGCAGGCTTACTAAATCTAAGCAAATCCCCCATAGGTGCATAAAGCAGTTTCCAAAACTATCTAGGAGCTCATGAATTGGAAAAATAAATTAGGAAAGATAAAATGTCATGGAAGGACAACTCATACATGCTTTTCATAAGAGAAAAGAGTGGAGGATGATGAGGACAAAAAACAAGTTAACTTCACCTAGTCAAACTTTCCTAATTGCCTTAAAAATCAGAAAAAGCAGGCAATAAAGCAGAAAAAGAAGACATGAGCTAGGGAGGCTAGGAATAAAGAAAATTTGATTCCAAGAGGTTTACCAAGCACTCCATGACTCAAATTTAGCAAGTTTGAACACTATGGATGTGTGGAGGACAACTTGCATAAGGTGGAATATGGAAACTAGGAAAATAAGACAAAAATTGGATTAATTAATGTCTAAGGTAGCTAACTATGGGTTGATTATTCTAACACCCCCCCTTAAGCCTGAATTATGAGTAAAATATCAGAAAATTATAGGGCCTAGCAACAAGGCTTAGTCACCCTTTACATACTGCATGTCCATTTAACCAAGGAAAGAGGCAAAAACCTAGTGGGAAAAATCCTCCCTTAAACATGGACAGTAAAACAAAATTTGGAAATCTTGTCATCACTCATGCTTCGTAGCATGATCAGCAATCCCTAGCAGTGATTTGAGATTGCTGAATGTCTTCTCAAAGAAAAACTTTGGTGAAGATATCTGCTACTTGTTCTGAAGATGAACAGAAGAGTAGGTGAACGGTGCCATCATGCACAAGCTATCTGATGTAGTGCATATGGATCTCAATGTGTTTGGTTCTCTACTTATGAACTGGATCATTGCATATTTGAATGGTACTCTGATTATCATAGTATATAGTAGTTGATTATTCTGATTCGAAGCCACACTCTCCAAGTAACCCTTGCAACCATAAACATTGAGTTGTTGCATTTACAACTCCCGTGTACTCTACTTCAGTAGATGAGAGTGCAATGGCACTATGTTTCTTGCTTGAAAAGCTGATTGGCCCTTCTACAAGAATGAACACATATCCTAATGTTGAATTTCGATCAGTGTTGTCACATTCCCAATCACTGTCAGTAAACCCAATCAAATCAAGATCAGATTTAGCTTTGTAGAAGATCCCATGAGTCCTTGTTCCCTGAACAAAGTTAAGGATCCTTTTGGTTGCTCTCCAATGGATCTCATAAGGCTGATCCATGTATCTTGAAGCCACACTTACTACATAAGAAATATCAGGTCTAGTATGTGTAAGATACAACAAACATCCAATCAATTGCCTATACAGTGTATTGTTTACCATAGGTGAAGAATCAGCTTCTTCAAGCTTAACTCCTGAAAGGAAAGGAGTCTTGCTTGGCTTGCAATCCTTCATATTGAATTTGTTCAGAAAATCCAAGGCATACTTGGACTGATGTAATTTGATTCCTTCTTTGGTTTGATCAATCTCAAGCCCCAAGAATTGGCTCAATAAGCCCAAATCTGTCATTGAGAAGGCATGGTTCATTGCATCCTTCAAGGAGGAAATTTCATCCTTTGAGCTTCCTGTAATGAGAAGGTCATCAACATACAAAAAAATGATCATTAATGAACCATTAATCAGCTTCAAATAGACATTTTGATCTGACTTGCATCGAACAAAATTCAGTGATAGCAGAAAGCTATCAATCTTGGCATACCAAGCCCTGGGGGCTTGCTTAAGCCCATACAATGACTTCTTTAGCCTGCACACAAGAGACGGGTTAGTATAAAATCCTTGATACTACTGCATGTAAATCTCTTCATTGATATCTCCATTCAGGAAAGCACACTTCAAATCCATGTGATGTACCTCCCATTGCTTTGAAGCTATAATGGCTAAGGCTAGCCTGATGGAGTCCATCTTTGCCACTGGTGCAAAGGTCTCATTGTAGTCTATTCCATGTACCTGTGAGTAGACCTTGGCTACCAATCTAGACTTGTACTTCATAGGTGAACCATCAGCATAAAATTTGGTTTTGTAGACCCACTTACACTGAACTAGCTTCCTCCCTGGGGGAAGATCAACCAGCTCCCAAGTGTTGCTCTTCTGGAGTGAGCTGAACTCTTCTTCCATGGCTGTTTGCCATATTGGATCATTTTTTGCATCTTCATATGTCTTTGGTCTTTATTCAAACATCATATATCATTTCTCTACAAACATAGGATCTTTCATGCATAGAGCATTCTCAAATTGAGATCTAGTCCTCCTAGGATCATTAGGGTTTCCAGCTAGTTCTCCAGCTGCATGAATGGTCTTGGATGCCCATTTTGGTATTGTAGGACTGTTAGGATATGAAATTAAATCATATTTAGAAGACATATCAGAATCAGCATGTTCAACTATCTCTTCACTTACATTCAGAGGTTCTGGTGGTGAAGAGGATTCTCCAACTTCCACTGCTGCTAGAGGCTCTTCTTGAAACTGAACACACCTTTCAATCAAGGCTTTGTTTGTGCTAAAATTGATCAGATTTTACCATTTTGAATATTCATAGTACCAAACAAATAGACACTCTTGGCTTTGGGGCTGCAAAGCCTTCCTCTTTTCTGTTGGAATTCTAGCCCAAGCCCTTGAGCCAAAAATCCTGAAATGGGTCACATCTGGCTTGTGCCCACTCCATGCTTCGAAAGGAGTCATACCATCAAGCTATTTATGAGGCACCATATTTTGGATATAGGATGCATATTTTATAGCCTCGGCCCAAAAATTTGGTGGCAAAGTCTTAGCCTTCGTCATGTAGGTTGCCATCTCTTTCAGTGATATGTTCTTCCTCTCAGCAACACCATTCTGCTGTGGTGTGTAAGGGATAGAATGCTGCATCTAAATACCTACATCTGCACAATATTGAATGAAATCAGACTTGACATACTCACCACCATTGTCAGATCTGAGGACCTTGAGTTTCCTCCAAGACTGGTTTTCAACCAAAGCCTTAAAGACTTTGAAGAGGCCAAAAACTTTAGACTTGTGTTTCAGGAAATAAACCCAGCAATACCTGGAAAATTCATCTATGAATGTCAATGCATATTTGGCCTGACTCATTGACATATGAGGAAATGGGCCAAAAACATCACTATGGATCAACTCAAGAGGTGCAGAGGTTCTCTTATGACTAGCTTTCTCAAATTTATGCTCTGGGTGTTTTCCTAAGATGCAACCTTGACAGACTTCTTTGGAAAACTTAATCTTTGGTAACCCTATGACCATTTCTTTTTCACTAAGATCAGAAAGATACTTGTAATTTAGATGGCCAAATATTTCATGCCAAATCTTTCTTGCCTCATTAGCATGAATCAGAAGAGCAGAGGGGTTTGAGTAGGGTAGGAAGTGTGACAACATGTATACCTTCTAAGTGTGATTTGCAACTCCTTTTGCAATGAATTTACCACTTGAGATATCTATGATCTCAACTTCATCAGGGGAGAATATGACCTTATTTGGAGACCCTGCGTGGTTCATATGATACACTGATAAGAGGTTAGAGGAAAGACCTGGAACATACAACACATTGCTGAACTTACCATGGTCAAGATCAATCCTCCCTTTGCCCAAACTTTCAATGAGAGAGTCATCTCCCAGTACTATTGGTAGACCTTTAGACATGTCAAGTGAGGTGAATGCCTTGTTGGTCGAAACCATATATCTTGAAGCTCTGGAATCAATGATGAAACAAGGTGAGCTTGATGTGCCAGCAACCAATGCATGAACTCTCTCTCTGTCTTCTAAATTTGATCCTCCTTCCCTCTTCTTTGAGCTATCTGGAAGGGAGATGTCATTCTTCTCCAGGAGTTGGGTCAACATGTCTATTTGCTTCTTCATGCAAGAGCTTTTAGAATGATTTCCCTTACTGCAGTATGCGCACATGCTCATTTCTCCTTTGTTCTTCTTCTTCTGGGGGTTCTTCTTGGAACCTTGAAGCTCCTCTGGAGACTTGTTGTTGTTTCTCTTTTGCTCAGGTGGATTTTTAGCTTTCTTCTTGATTTTTGAATCCACCCTTGAATCTACAGCAACCAGAGCTTGGTCCTTGAAGGTTTGATGGTGCCCATCATCACCAATTTATCTTGTTCTTGTGTGAGAGATTCCATGAAATCTGCAAGGCTAGGCATTTTCCAGGCTCAAGATGTTAACTTTGTTGCATAGAAGGTCGATAAAAACACTAAATAGTCAGGGCCAAGATTCAAGAGTATGGCCAAAACCAATTGCTCATCCTTCTTTTTGATCCCACATTGTTTTAGCTGCAAAACAAGTGCTTTGAACTTGGAAAAATAGAGTTGTAGGGATTCAAAGCTATTGGGACTCAGGGAGATCAATTCATTTTCAATTTGATGTCCCCTCATTTCATCTATCTTACCAAAAATATAAACAAGCTTCTCCCATACTTCATTCGGTGATTTTAATCCATCAAGATGGAAAAGGAGGTCTCTGGATATGCTCAGACACCAGAGACCATAGGCCTCATCCCTCCTGTTGTGCCATTTAATATTCTTTGCAGCTGCATTGGGCTCTGCTTCTGTTTCCATAGTCACTCTGTAGGGGCATTTTTCTCTCAACAGTATCTCCATCTCTTCTTTCCATTCAAAGAAGTTAAATGGAGTCAAGATGATCTTTTGAGATTGATCCATAGCTCAGAAATTGTCCCTTCAGTCAGCAGAATGCTTCCAGTCAATGATATCGAACCTGTAATACAAATTGGAAGGATAGAAATTGATCTACAAAGGCTCTGATACCATGTGGAAATTGAACCCAGGTGTTAGAACAATTACACTCACGACAATTGCCAATTACACATGCAAATTACTCACAAAGGAGACTGAATATGGAGCAGAACACTAATCTATATTGAATAAGTGTAAAATAGCCAACCCTGTGAAGTCATAGGCTACCACAATAAATAATTACATGAGATATTTGAATGCATAAGGATTCCATTCGAATTTGGTCAAAATTAGGCTTACTAAATCTAAGCAAATCCCCCATAGATGCATAAAGCAGTTTCCAAAACTGTCTAGGAGCTCATGAATTGGAAAAATCAATTAGGAAATCTAAAAGGTGATGGAAGGACAACTCATACATGCTTTTAATAGGAGAAAATAGTGGAGGATGATGAGGACAAAAAACAAGTTAACTTCACCTAGTCAAACTTTCCCAATTGCCTTAAAACTCAGAAAAAGCAGACATGCGCTAGGGAGGCCAGGAATAAAGAAGATTTGATTCCAAAAGGTTTCCCAAGCACTCCATGACTCAAATTTAGCAATTTTTACCACTATGGATGTGTGGAAGACAACTTGCATAAGGTGGAATATGGAAACTAGGCAAATAAGACAAAAATTGGATTAATTAATGTCTCAGGTAGCTAACTATGGGTTGATTATTCTAACACCATGCTCAAAAGTTTTTAGCTTCACCAATATTTTCATCAATCTAGTGTTATAGGTCATTTTGAAATGAGAACCTCAAATGTAAATAGCAAAAGATTAGATCTTACCGATTTGAGGTGTCCGTCCTAGTTCCGGAGTTGGCTAATCTAGGGTTTGTCAGAGAAACCCTAATTTTCAAAAATTGGAATCTTTCTAATCTAATTGTATATAAATATGCACCTCTTCAAGGCAAGCTATCCAATGTACTTCTTTTTCTGAAATCGTAGACGAAAGCTCCCAGAACACGAAGCCCTAGTTTTCTAATTTCCTCTATAGAAATGCCTTCTATTCTTTCTATGGTATATCCAAAAGTACGGATCCTATGTGTATAAAAATTATCATCTAGGTATCCTCTCCTGTCCTATTTCTAATACCATAGGTTTGATCAGAATTTGTTTCTCCAATTGGGACTTATGAGCATTTTCCCAAGGTGACTTGTTTCAGGACTGTTCAGTATAACAAAGTTGTACAGATTTCCATGTGTCACTAGTTCATCTTCAGGGTCTAAATATTTTCCCACACAACCTATAGTTTGTAATCTATCTGGAACAACTTGCAAAATTTCATTTGTACCTTTGTATCCCAATATATAGCAATTCTCCCTAGGTGTCCTATTTAGGGGAGAATCCTGCAAGAGGTTGGAACCTCTATTTCGAGGAAACATACCTCCCAGAATATAGTGAATCTGAGGTTGAAAGTTTTACATAAGGTAGATAAGGATTTTGTCTTCGGCTTGTGAATTTTTTGGCCTCTGATCCTTATCTAATCCTGAGATATATCGAATGTACCAAAACGCCCATTTAGTATTTTAGGTTTTTTCAGGACGAGGGTCAAATTAGGGTTTGACTTTGCTCGAGTTTTTCCCAACCAAAAATATCGACCTTGGTCTCTAAAATTCTATGTTGATGAGGAGAGAAATCCTATTCTGGTCTCACTCAAAAATTCCTCTTCTATAAAAAGCCCTAATTTCCCGCAGCAAAAACTGAAAATACCCAAAATTAAATTCTGCTTCAACAGAAAGATGCGCCCTTCAATGGAGAGTCAGCCTAGCCTCCTTTTGCTGATGGATTGTGGAGAAAGACCCAAAAATTAATAATCCATATCTTTTTCAGCTACACAGTGTCTTCTTCTCAGGTTAGCTCTGATACCATGTTATATTTTTATTATTTAAGCAATATGATCTTAGGATATTATCTGAGAGAATAACATGCACAACAATAATCACAAGAGACAAGAGACACACAGAATTTTCCTCGAGGAAACCATAAAGGAGAAAACCCTGCAACTTCCTCAAAGATAGAATGAGCACCAATGGTAGCATTAGAACCCAAATACAGAAAAGATGATCTTCAACAGCTGATCTCTCTCACTTGTGCCAGCACTTCCACTCTCACTCATGTGCCCCAGTTGAGTGAGTGTGTGTGTTATAAATAGAGAGGCTCACTCTCTATTTATATTCTTTAGTTCACTTAATATTTTACTCTGTTATGTAGGCTCTAGTAATCCTAAATTAGTTATGTAGGCTCGAGTAACCACAACTAGGGTACTAATGACCCGACTTGCATTAACTCACCAAAGCTGACTTCTCTAGGATATTCTAACAATCCTAGTGCCCCACAACTACAAGGACTTTAACTCTTAATCAATAAGGAGGGTTACCCTCTATGACTTTCAATGACTTATTTACATTACTAATTCTTCCAATAGGAACATCAGGGTATGACATGACTCAATTACATTACTGATACTTCCTGATAGGAACATCGGGGTACAATACATAATATATACAAGTGAATACATTCCGAAGTTACAAAAAAAAAACATTAGGGGAAGGTCTCCTCTGGGTAAGGATTGATCAAGCTACAAAGGATATATAAAAGGATCTTCTTGTCTAGGATTGAGACAGTATCGAGCTACATGGCTTCTAACTCTGAAGTGGGGATCCAACATAAAGCTCAAGAAGGAAATCAAAATGCATGAAATGCAATTACAACTTGATATACAAGGGAGTCCCTATGGGATATGGCCAACATAAAGTTCAAGTGTAGCATGAAGCTCTTACTGAAGGAGATGGTGGGACTAATAAGGGACTCCTAAACCTAGAGTAGGGATATTAGCATGGGTACTAGATGCAAAACATGATCTAAGTAGGGAACCCATATATAGGAAAGCTCTACCACTCACATAATGTCACTTCTAGATAGAAGTATGAAGGTTCCATGACATCATGAAGTGGGTTCATACCTATAGTCAAGGTGAAATGGTCCTAATTAAATGCATCATGGAAGTGGATGTGGATTCCCAACCTATATGCTAGTTCGAAATGATACCTGTCATGGACAGGAGCAGGTCAAAGCCTCAACGAGAGTGTACACACAATGGACCATACATGACAACAATATTAGTCCAAAACAACTAGAAATAGTCAGTAAACAGTCCAAACTATAAGATATATGGAGGATTGATCATGACAACTACATTCAAAGGAAACAGTGCAGGAGACGATGGGACACAAGAAAGAATGTAAGGTGTAGAACAACCAACGTTCACGTATCCACTACAACCCCCGTGAGGTTGAATGCTAGTGTTAAGACTGGACGAAGTGAGTGAAAATCCTCCACAAATGGAGTAGAGGATGGAATATGACCACTCCCAAATCTATGAGCAAGGTAAGGGGTTGTTATACCCCTAGTCCAACACTAGGGTCTGCACTAGGACCTGGAGCGGGCGACGGGATACTAGTAGTGATATGAGGCATGATGGATATAAAAGGACCCAAACTCAAGAGAATATAAATATACTCAAGTAACCGTGATCCCAAAATCCAACTAATGCACAAAGAGCACACTCCTAAGAAAATCTAAGCCAAAATGTAAGCAATCCAAGGGGAGGGTAAATGATCTCCCGAATGCAGCAGGTACATCTCACCTAGGAGAGGCTCAAAACTCTCATACACTACAAGAAGAGGTGTGTAACCAATTATAGGGGCCCTCAGCTTCAACACATAAAGAAACTATTCTATCCGACCCCTACCTGGTCAGGACACTCACAGATTAACCTATGAAAGTACCCCCTATGATACCTAGGTAATAAAACTAAGGTCATCCCAATATAAATAATGCTCAGGTGGAAATTCGTAGGCAGGATCGACTGTATGGGCAGGGTAGCACAACCCAAATCTCAAAAGCACAAACTGGTACCTCAAAATCCCCAAGATACGAATACGATCTTGGAAATATCTCTGGCTCTCACAAAAAGTGGCCAGGGGATGTACAAACCACAATAATGTGTGTTTCCTTATGCTTAACTCCTATGTAAGAGGATCCTCCTGAGAACACTAATTATACCAAGGATTTCACTCTCTCACCTGGATAGACACCTACTTGTTTTGTTTAGTAGTCTTGGATAATTAATTCACAATGAACTATTCCAAGACTCTAAATCCTAATCTTGTTGATGTACGTACCCAATCAAATAAAAATGTGTAATTCATTTTATAGTAAGTGTTTATTTTAGTGGTTTTGATTCCTCAAAGGAAAATGACTGTGCAACAAATGATGTTATGACTCAGTAATGAAAGTAAATATGCACACCTAAAAAACAATGCCAAGTGCAATTTTGTCTTTAAATATGAATAAAGGTAAAGGGCTATGCCACTACATGAAAAGAAAAAATATTCATTCTTTTTCGAATCCCAATGCAATCCTTCCTATATGAAATCCTAAACACAACTCTCATCCCATCAATCCCATGCAAGTACCTCCTTAAATCCATAAGTGAGATGCAAGTAAGAATGAGACTATATTTTTTTTTTGTGTTTTCAATATAAAAGAATGAAAATGCAATAAAATTCATTAAAATTCTCAGTCTCTACAACAAGCATCGAACATAATCCAAGCAAGAAACTAAGACAAAAAGGCTAATGCACAAATGGCAAAACAAGAAAGGAGATAAATGACTTGAACTACTTTCAAAGAAAAATCAATGAAAAAGTGGTGTCTAGTCATAAAAGAAGCAATCAACAGACAACATCAGTACCCAGGAAGACACAGCCACACTCACAACCCACCCAACAACAACTTCCCACATCAAACTCAAAACCTGCAAATGTACACAACTTTTAGCCAAAAACCTGTGTATACAGAGACGAAAGTGGTAAAAAGCAGGCCAAGGGTCAAACCAAACTAGGAGAGTGTCAATGGATGAACATAATATTAAATTTGACATGGAAATAGGGAGAAATAGAGAGAAACTCAAGCACATTTTGCCCCCAATCCCGAAAGAAAAAAATAAGGAACCTCCCCAGTGGAGTCGCCAATTCTGTTACGGAGAGAAACTTCCTATGGCTTGGTGTGTACCACAACATACTAGATGACACTAGAAATCAATCCATTCCAATATGCAAGAGAAATAAAGACATCTAATACTAAGGGATATGAAGCATACCTTTTTTCAGATGGTTTATGTAGATCCCCATTGAGCTTTTCCAAAACACTGGCATTCACAATTCGCTCTCAACAACAGCAAACAAGACAAACATGCTATATTTCAAAGTGTTAGGCATACTCTAGCATATATAGCCATAATATATAAGCAAATAAATACATCAATGGATACAATATTCATCTTTATGCACATGTATTGGAAAGGAAACAAATATTTCTAGTAATAAAACCGAGATACGATAGTGACAACCTCGGTCGGCACTTCTTCGAACCTAAGAAACTGACTCCTCCATATGGGCATCCACTGCTTCAATCCTCCATCTCAATGGAAAGCTTACAAAGCAAAGGAAAGCTTTGGAAGAGAAAAAATGTGTCATCCAAAGGGACAAAGGGATGCAGACTCAAGAGCAAACAAGTCAGGAAACAATGAACTATAGTTTCCTTGCTCTATTATTTCTCCTCTTTCAATGCATCCTAGAGGCTCAATATATAGCAATACAAATAGGAAATGGAGGGTCAAGTTCGAGCATTCTCAATTCATATGGAAGGCCAAGAGTCAAGTTATTCATGACTCTATGAGGAAAACTGCAAAAAAATTTCTTTATGCACATTTCCTGATGTACGCGGGTTTTGGCTCAAATCTACGTGTACACACGGGTATATATTTAAAAGTCGTGTATACACATAAAAATGTATTTTTTGGGAACTTTTGTTGGACATCAAAGTATAATATGAGAAAATGAGGTCCAAGGAGTCTGCAGAGGGACATGGAAGGCCATAAAGATGTGATCTACCATGTGTGGTAAAATCTATTATAATAGTATGCATGTGTCTTGAGAAATTGGAAATTTTATAGGAAATAACAACATTCCTTAGGCTCTAAATAAATTTTTGAGGCATCAAAATCCAAGAATAATGCCTACAAGCACCACGCATGACTTATCAAAGGTATTAAAGGGTCTATATATGGGTATTGTGCTCTTAAATCCTTTGACGTGGTCAGGGGAGGAAACCTAATCCTTAATCCCTAAAGAATAGTCTAGCCATCCAATACCAATATGGTTGTCTCAAACAACAACACATGTCCTTATGAGGGTATCATTCACAGATGATTTAGGATGTCAGAGCCATTAGGTTGTTTTTAGTAGTATGTACGTGTCTTAGGGGCTTGGAAATGTTACATGAAAGAATACCATGCCTTAGGCGATAATAGAACTATTGAGGCATCCATAGTCATTAACAATTCCTTTAAGCACTAAGCATGTCTTCTTGGGGTTATCATGGGCACTATATATGCATCTTGTGGCCTTGGGACTTTGGAGATGGTAAGGAGAGGAAATGTAAATATTCATCCCTAAGGAAATTTCTAGGCGTAAAGGGTCAAGAAGGTTTCCTAAAAAAACCACAATGGCCTACCGAATTTATTGTTGGCCAATGATTAAGGATATCAATGTAAATATGTAGTTTTGATAACTATGTATGTGTCTTAAATCCTTGGAAATGTTCCAAGGACAAACATCATTCCTTGGTGCCTAAAGAAGCTATTGAGGCATATAGAGCCATTAATATTTCCTTAAATTGTTAATATTATATGCTTCTACAACTTAATTTCTAAATTCGTGAGCATTTAATACATTTTAACAATAACAACATAAAGAGGATCTTAGACAGAAACACAATCACAAGGTACGCAACAATTTATCCTTGGAAACCCAAAAGGGAAAAAATGAATAAAACATCCTCAATATAGATTACCATAGTACAATTCCCAAAGAACAAGGTCTCATAAGAGAGAGATATAGAGAGAGAAAGAGAGAGAGAGATACTAAAACCTATAATAAGAGCCAAAGATACCAAAAACACTTTTCCTTTTCCTTCTCTATCCTTCCTCTTTCTCTCTCTTGCGCAATACATGAGTGAGTGAGTATGGACAAATGAGGGAGGGTTCCTCCCTATTTACACTAATCACTTGAATGACCTCATAACCTAACTGGGATGACCTATCAAAATGATAGGGTCAACCTACCTAGGAAAGCTAAAAATTATATTTATATTAATCTTGTCTCAGTATTATTGACCCAACTTACAATGAAGGATTTACCTCATGAATTTTACATTACCTTTTACATTAATGACATCTCTCGAAGGATGAATAATAATAATAATGATGATGTAAATTACAAGTATAATATTCTTCGAAGTTACATTATTTAAACACTCCCCCTTAACAAGAAGGGTATTCTACTAATAAAAATAACGAAAAGTGTGGGTTTGCACAACATCATCGAAAGGAGGGAGGAGTAGTCATCAAAAACATGATTTGGAACCTTCTATGCTACATATATAGATCAACTAAATTTTTGAACAAAATCAAATATCATCAACTGGAATGACGAACAACTTGTTGGAACATCATAATATACAGCATGGAGTGAGAGCATCATCGTCTGCAGCATGGAGCTAGAGCATCATCATATATAGCATGGAGCCGGAACATCATCATCTACACAATGGAGCTGGAGCATCATCATCTACAACATGGAGCTGGAACATCATCATCTACAGCATGGAGTTCGAGCATCATCATATGTAGCATGGAGCTGGAGCATCATCGTCATCTTTAGTACAAAGTTGAAGTCTCATCATCATCACATCAACATAAAAACAGATACATCAACAACAATGACAGCATGGTGCTGACTCATTAGCATAAAGTTGGAATAGCATCAACAACTCGATGTGTCAAGAATAACAAAATCATCATCATCAAATCAAGGTTGTAGCAACATACTCTATGGAAACATAATGAGGTAGGTGTATAAACAAGGAACATGATCCTTCCTTTCATAATTACAGTATCATGGATAGTCCTTCCTTTTGGAATTACACAATTCATTCCAACACATTTTTAGTGCTCAAGTTATCCTTCCTTTCGGGATTACAGGATCAAGTCTTTATGGATCCACCAATACTGATCACAACTGACACATACGTGCACAGGATGATCCTTCCTTTCGGAATTACGGGATCAAGTCCATCAATCAACATATTAAATGATCCTTCCTTTCAAAATTATGGGATCAAGTCTATCAACCAACATCTTATGTGATCCTTCCTGTTGGAATTAGGGATAAATTCCAAAGATAAACATTGAATATGATCCTTCCTTTTGGAATTACGAGTTCAAGTCTAAGGATGATCAATCCCAGCTAACCTACATGTTGTTATCATGATACAATAGTATCATCAGTACTAGTCCCTATTTCAAGGGAAGTACTTATGGACAACACCAATCTTGTCTTGGATTTATTCAAATTTCACACAAGACAGAGGCTTAGTCAACACATCTACAACTTGCTCAATTGTTCTCACATATTGGATCTTTATAGCCTCCTTCTACACCATTTCACGAATGTAGAAATACCATATTTCTATGTGCTTCATATTATCATGGAACACGGGGTTCTATGTCATCTTCATGCATATTTGGTTATCACATAGAATCATCGTGGCATCCATATCCAGATTGAGTAGACCTGATAACAACTTTCGAGTCCATATGGATTCACAACTGATGGAACGAGATGCAATATATTCTGCTTCTACAATGTTGAGAGAAACAATGGACTACTTCCTACTTAACCATGAGATCATTATTGGCCCCAGATTGAAACATCCACCTAAAGTAGTCTTTCTATCTGAGACACTTCCTGCCCAATATGAATCTGTATAACCATACAGTATGAATTCATGATCTCTTGTATAATTAAGACCATAGTCTACTGTACCTTTTCGGTACCTCATCAAAAAAATTTCATTTATCGGGTGAACATGTCTGAGCTCAACTAGATACTGAATCAAGGTGTTCACAACAAATAATATATATCGTTAGGTATTCATCAGAGACATCAATGAACCAATAAGTTGTTTGTATAGTGTCACATCCACTAACTATGAAAAACCATCAGCCATCAACTTTGAATTTGTATTTAAGGGTGTGGTCATGGCTTTAAATTCCAACATATCAAACCTTTTCAGGATTTCTACTGCATACTTCCCTTGGTTAAGTAATATTCCTTCTGGGTTCTTCCATACTTCAAGACCTATAAAATAGTGCATCAAGTCAATTTATTTTATCTCAAACTCTGCAATGAGCTTCTTCTTACATTCTTATATTTTCTTCACATTTCCTATAAGAAATAAATCATCCACATACAACAATAGTATGGCAGGTACATCATCCATAACCTTGAGATAAAGGTTAGGATCAACTTTACTTTTGGTAAATCCCAATCTCGTAAGAAAACTATCAATTCTTCCATACCAAACTCTTGGAGCTTGCTTCAACCCATACAGAGCCTTCTTCAGCTTGCATACATGTGTATTTATGTCTTCAACTTCAAAACCTTATGGTTGTTCTATGTACACTTCTTCTTCAATAACACCATTTAGAAAGGTTTTTTTCACATCCATATGGTGTAACTTCCATTCCATATTGGCTGCAAGTTCCATGATGGTTCTAATAGAAGTGTACCTTTCTACAAGAGAAAATGTCTCTTCATAATAGATTCCTTATTTTTGAGAGAATCCGTGTTCCACAAATATGGCTTTGTATTTTTCAATACTTCCATCGGCTACATGTTTTATCTTGTATATCTAGTTGGAAGATACCACACTTTTTCCTTTTGGTTTGGAAACTACTTCCCACGTGTCATTCTTCAGTATGGATTAGTATTCGTTCATCATGGATTCTACCCATTTTTTTTATTTTGAAGATCTTCTTGAAAACACATTGGTTCTTTGTCTACAAAATCACACATTAAATCCACATAACTAGAAAATGTCTTTGGCTTCTTTCTCTGTCTTGAGGAGCCTTCTAGATCACCATACCTCTTTGCATATTGAATAATTTCACAAGCCCAAGTTGTCTTTTTGTTGTGAGATGTATTCATGTGGAGAGGTTCTTGGGGATCCAATATTATGTTCTTCTATAATATCATGATCAAGTGAAGGTGCAACTTCTTCCATCAGTTTTGTAGCTTTGGGAGCTACAACTTATACATATGTTTCTTCAAGTTGTCATGTTTTGGATTTGTTGAGAGACACATCTTCATCAAATATTACATCCCTGCTAATTTCCATATGGTCATAACCTGGTATATTAATTATGAAGGCCTTGGAGACCTCACGGTATCCAACAAATATTCCTTTATTTCTAGAAGGATAAAACTTGTTTCTTTTCTCTTTTGGAATATGAAAAAACATTCGACATTTAGTTATCTTGAGATGAATGACTTCTGGTTTCTTTCATGTGAACATATCTTTAGGGGTTTGAACCCAAGTGCACTATGGGATATTTTTTTTTAGACATATATTGTTGTCCTTGTTGCTTCATCACATATGTGCATAAGAATATCTTGATCATGGATCGTAGTATTCAATGCTTCCATAATAGTTTGTCTCTTCCTTTCAACAACACCATTATGTTGTGGATTATAGGAAGTGGTAAGTTCCCTCTCAATCCTGACATAATTTCAAAAGTCTCCAAATTCATTTGAAGTATACTCTCCTCCATTATCTGACCTGAGTATCTTCATATTTCTTTTTGAAAGATTCTCTACCAAGTATTTGAATTCCTTGAACTTTCCAAAAACTTCATCTTTTTATTTCAGAAAGTAAACCCAAGTATTACAAGAGTAATCATTAATGAATGTTACATAATATAAATACCCACTTAAATATTTTTATGGCATTGAACCACATACATATAAGTTAACAAATTCCAATATTCCTTCTATCTTGGTGTTTCTTTTCAAAAATGGATTCTTTATGTTCTTTCCTTTTTGCACATCCTTTACATACTCCTTCATGATCAGTCTTTAGATCTAGTAAACATGTTACTACCATGCTCACATGTGGTAAGTATTTGTAGTTTATGTGAGCAAGCCTTATTTCCTGTATTTCACATGGACTTGTAGTATCATGAATCAAGGCTTCTTCTAAGTGACCTTTCAGTTTATACATGCCACCTTCTTATGTCCCAATAATAGATACATCTTCTAGATATTTTCCTCTAGGACACATAAGAACTTCACCATCTATAGAACATATTCTGCAATTTATTCCTTTGATAACTTCTTGGCAGGTTCTTATTCTTCTTCTTCGTCTAAATGAGCGTGATATATTTTGTTATTCCTCCTCTTGTATTCTTGTTTTCTTGTTGCAAAGTTTCTGGAAATGTGTCCTATCTTATCACAATGGTAACATTCATAAGAGGAGAAGTATTTCTTCTTGTAATTTATCTTTTGATTATTTTGAAAATTATTAGGAGGATGAGACTCCTTATGGGTTTCCTTCTTCAAATTAGGTTTTCCTCTTCTTCTTATAGTATGAGAATCTAGATCATGGTCATCATATCTAAGTAGTGCTTCTTAGATTTCTACTCTAGATTCAACTTGAACACATTCTTCTAATAGGATTTCGAATTGTAGACTTTCCTTTCTTGCAAAAATTGTATGGATATAAGAATCCCATGGTCTAATAAGACCATTGAGAGCGGTCATTAATAATTCATCTTCATCGATCTTGTCTTCAATTTACTCTAGTTGTTATTTAAATTGACAAACCCTTGTGAAATATTCTTGGATAGGTTCACCCTTTCTCATCTTTGTACTTTTGAGTTGAGATCTCAAATTCATCTTCTAGTTGATGTTTCTTCCTTCATATATTCTTTTTATGGAATCAAACATATCCTTAGGCATATTCTTAGAGGAAACTTGAGGAATCAAATGATCCTTGATAGAATCTGCTATGATCCTCTTGTCTCTAATAATGTCCTTCTTGTACTTTTCCTGTGCTTCATATTCTTCGGGATCCAAGAAAATTTCCTTCATAAACTTTGCAAGATCATTCTATTCTAGAATGAGTTCAATTCTGTATTTCCAAGCACAAAATTTTTCTATTACTTCCAACTTGTCATCAAGCTTAGTGCTTGGAGGCATCTTGTCCCACAGAATAGAAAATGACAAAAAATTAAAATATCTCGGGAATGAAAACTGTAATTACCAAAATATGTGCTTAAATGATGAGAGTATGATGGTATAGTCAGTTTCTGAATAATTAAAACTTTAACCCTTGAAAGTAGACTTGTGAAATTTTCGACTAGAGTTTCTGGTTCTGATTCTGGATTTCTAGTTTTCTCGTTTCTTGTTTTTTTATGCCAAGTCAAACTAGGGTTTGAATTTATGAAGCATCTATCCACTGAAAAAATTCAATCCAGGTTCCAAAATATGCACTTAGTAGGGGAACACTTCCCAATGTCACTTGCACTCGAAAATTATTCTAGAGGAGGAAACCCTAATTTTCTTTCCCGGAGAAGGATAGAGAGATTTACCCAGTGAAATATTCTCTTTTAAGTATTTCTCGCATACCATGTTAAGTTTATATGTTGCTACAAGTTAATTTATAACTTCATGAGCATTTAATACATTTTCACAATAACATTATAAAGAGGATCTCTGAAAGAAACACAATCACAAGGTACACAACAATTTATCTTGGGAAACCAAAAAGGGAAAAACCCAACATTAATTCCTCAATACATATTACCAGAGTACAATTCCCAAAGAATGAGGTCTCATAAGAGAGAGAGAGAGAGAGAGAGAGAGAGACCAAAAACACTTCTCATCCTCCTTCTATGTCCTTCCTCTTTCTCTCTCTTGCACAATACATGAGTGTGTGTGTGTGTACAAATGAGGGAGGGAGGCTCCCTATTTATACTAATAACTCAACTAAACTTTTAACCTAATTGGTCTAACCTATCACTAACAGGGTTGACCTACCTAGGAAAACTAAAAATAATATTTATATTAATATTTTTTGGGTACTATTGACTAGACTTACAACGGAGGATTTACCTCTTGAATTTTACATGTCCTATTAAATTAATGACATCTCCTAAAGGAGGAGGAGTAATAATAATGTAAAGGTTCAAGTAGAATATTCTTTGACGTTAAATTGTTTTTTATTCAACCAATTCCCAAATATAGCATAAAAAGAGCAGAAATAGACAACAAGAGAGTAATCCACACCTAAAAAGTGAATAGCTGTGATAAATGTCAATCCTCTTGGAGGGAGGAACCTCCTTACACAATGTACCGAGGATACAAAACAAGATAATATACTATGATTACTAAAATGAGAATAACTCCTTCCTATATATAGGATATAAAGGTGTACAATAACAACTAATAAACACACTAATATACCCAAGCCTACATAAATAATATGTAATGCACCACAATATAGGGGGTCATGCACCAGACTATATGGTGTAATGTGTCATCATTAAGGGCTTAACATGCCCCTCCCCTTCAAAAAGTGTTGTCCTTGTTGGATACATTTACCATCATACTCACTCTTTCGGTCAAATTGGCCTAGTTAAACCACTATCCTAAGTTTAATTGACATCAGTGGAGCATTAATTACCATCATCCCAGTCACTCCCACGCTTACCTACAGTAAAGGAGGATAACTTAGCCTTCTCCTACAGTCAAGGAGGCTAACTGGAGCACTCCAGGGGTGATCTGTGTGACATTAATGCAACTAACTGCTAACTGGTGGTTACAATCAGTTCAACCAATCAGTTACAGTCAGTTAAGGCGCCTCCATTCATTAAATATATTATTTAATGATTATTTAATGATTAATTTATTATGATTTAATGAACTGGAGTCAACAAGGTGCCTCCACCAACTTCTGATGGTCAGTTCAGCTTCAGCTAACTTCATCAGGGTTCATTGGAGTCATGCAGGACTAGCACTTGATGGTTGGATTGCTATGACATGTGTTTGATCTCCTTCAGTTGAGATTCAGTCATTTATTGCACTCCAACTTCAGTTAGGGTTTGGTGAGTCAATTAGGGTTTTGGTCAAGTGGTTAACTGAGTGAGATTGCATGGCAAAGAGTCAGTTAAGCTAGAATCACTCATTGAATTCGAATTGTCCCTTAGGTATTCGAATTCTTCATGGATTTAAGCCATTGCTATGCATGGAAATTGTAATCCTTTATTGTTTATAAAATATACAAAGAGGATACCTATTTTGAATCCAGTTATTTTCCAATTCATGAGTATTTGTTAATAATTCTTTGATGATTTTGATTCCTAGTTCCTAGATCATGTGCAAGAATTAATATGGTATCAGAGCTTACGGCGGGACGAAGAACAATCTCTCAAGAACAAGATTTTTGACAGATTTCTCCATGGAAAGTGAGCAATAGCTCAAAATTTCAGCACTGCACCAGAAGCCAAGGCTTACCACTTAATACCCCAAGTAAAGAACTTGTTGATCAATCTTGCTTGATTGACTATGCTGCCTTACCCCTTTTGTTTCGATTTGCAGGTCTTAACAGGTACAAATTCGAATGGACTCATCAATCCCTCCTCTCACCCCATTCACAAGCTATTCGGAATGGAAGTTGAAGATGATTGCATATCTCAAGAGACAAGGTCTCTATGAGGTGTCTATTGGAATTGGAAGAGAGACTTATGAGAATGAGAATGACTGGCTAAATGACATTGACAGAGCTTTTGGATCAATATATGTGGCCCTTGATGATGACTTGTACTTTGTTTTTTATTCTGCTGAATACCCAAAGGATCTCCGGACAAGATTGGACAAAAACTTTGGCAAGCACAATGAGGATCATAATAGTACTTTCGAGATTACAGCCAGCACCACAAGAGTTCTTCACTCAAAACTCTCAGCCTCTACTCTCTCTGATGAAGTTTTTCAAGATGAAGATGAAGCAGAATCTTCTACACATTCAATTCGAATTGAAGAAAGTCTCCATGAAGTGACTCCTTCTTCTGATGCTCTGAAAGTTCATGAGATATATGATATATCATCTTCTCATATTTCTGAAACAGAAGAATACATTCTAATATCTAATATTGAAGAAAAATACTGCTGCACTTCCATGCAAACATTCAATGGTGATTTTCCTATGAATTCTGTGCAAAATTTACCAGTAATTGCTTCCGAAAGTGAAGAGAAATTTGATATTTCTCCCTCTAATGTTGCTGCTGGTGTGAAAATATGTAATACCTTGGATATTTTGGAAAAAATATCAGATTATAAGAGTGACACATTCGCTCTTTATGATCTAGATCTTCCAGCAAATTCCTGCAGGATTGCATGCACCAAAATTCAGAATTTTGAAGAAGAAGAAAACTGTGCATCTACCGTCTCGATTGACCATAATTTTGGATCTGATATGAACCTTATTGGATCTGATATGATATTATTTGGATATGATCTGATATTTATTGCTTCAAAATTTAAGGTTCATAAACCTTCCGTACTTCTTGTAGCTGTTCTCATCAACGGTGTGAAGAAACAAGTACCGCAAGTCTCCTTCGAAACTACTACTGGGGATTTGATTTGATTTCATAGTTTTGGATCTGTTGTGAACTTATTTAGATCTGATTTACATTCTGATCTGATATTATTTTGTTCATATTTTAAAATCCAAAATCCTTCAGTCATGCTTGTAACTGCTCTCACCAATTTCGGTGTGAAAAATCAAGTACCGCAGTTCTTCTTCAATTTTGCTGCTGGGGATTTGGTGTTAGTTTCCTCTTATGAGGTTGCTGATATTTTATTTTGTGATTCATTAGATATTTCAGAATATATATCATATTATGGAGCTCAAGCATTCACTCCCCAGATCCCCAGGGATTCTCTACCTTTGGGCACAAGCTCATCTCCTCACAGAACTAGTAAAGAGGAAGACATTCTGCATCCGCTTTGACACTTGCTCCTAAGATTTGGGGATGATTTTACCAATCATGGTTTGCTATTCAGGGCTGCAAAATATCAGTTTCTTGATTGTTCCACACATGGTTCGAATCCTCAAGAACCTTTGCTCTCTCTTCAGATGACTTCAGTTGCTCTACATGGGTCCAATTTTCACCGTGCAGCTGTTTATATTTCTGATTCAGTTGAGTGCATTGTTTTTCTTCCAAAGTGGAAGATTCCTCCAGACATATTAATTTAGTTTGGATTCATAGGTTCGCATGCACAGTCTCAGGATGCTGCTGCATAGAAGAACCAATTCTTGATTTACTGCTTAGTTTGAGGGGGAGTATTTTTCCCATGAGGTTTTTCCCGTTTCCTTGGTTATATTAAGCAGTTACTTTATTGTACAGGGTGACCTATGGCCTTTGTTGCCAGGGCCCTAGAATTTTATGCATCTATTTTTTCTAACTCTTCCTGAGTATAGCTTAAGGGGGGGTGTTGGAGACATTTACCATCATACTCACTCTTTCGGTCAAATTGGCCTAGTTAAACCACTATCCTAAGTTTAATTGACATCAGTGGAGCATTAATTACCATCATCCCAGTCACTCCCATGCCTACCTACAGTCAAGGAGGCTAACTGGAGCACTCCAGGGGTGATATGTGTGACATTAATGCACCTAACTGCTAACGGGTGGTTACAATCAGTTCAACCAATCAGTTACAGTTAGTTAAGGCGCCTCCATTAATTAAATATATTATTTAATGATTAATTTATTATTATTTAATGAACTGGAGTCAACAAGGTGCCTCCACCAACTTCTGATGGTCAGTTCAGCTTCAGTTAACTTCATCAGGTTTCATTGGAGTCATGCAGGACTAGCACTTGATGGTTGGATTGCTATGACATGTGTTTGATCTCCTTCAGTTGAGATTCAGTCATTTATTGCACTCCAACTTCAGTTAGGGTTTGGTGAGTCAATTAGGGTTTTGGTCAAGTGGTTAACTGAGTGAGATTGCATGGCAAAGAGTCAGTTAAGCTAGACTCACTCACTGAATTCGAATTGTCCCTTAGGTATTCAAATTCTTCATGGAGTTAAGCCATTACTATGCATGGAAATTGTAATCCTTTATTGTTTATAAAATATACAGAGAGGATACCTATTTTGAATCCAGTTATTTTCCAATTCATGAGTATTTGTTAATAATTCTTTGATGATTTTGATTCCTAGTTCCTAGATCATGTGCAAGAATTAATAGTCTTCGACAATGAAGTAGTTTTGGATGCTGATGTATAAAGCAGTCATCTTCCCATGTTGAATCTGATGTGGGTAAGTTCTTCCATTTAATGAGATACTTTGAAATTGATCGATTTCGAATATTTCTAGTTCGTATTTCAGTAATTTATTTAGCCTCCAAGATGATTTTTCCTTCCTCATCAAGTTCTGGTAACATCATTTGAATTGGTATCTTGTCACCCATAACCTTATTTAAACAAGAAACATGGAAAACTGGATGGAATCATGAAGATGCAGGTAGTTCCAATTTGTAGGTCACACTACCAATCTCTTGTAATACCTTGTAGGGACCGTAGTATTTAGGTGATAATTTTTTATCCTTCTTGGTGTTTGTATGGTTGTAGTATTAAAAACACCCAATCCCCAACATTAAATCTTCATTCACTATGGTGTTGATATCCTTGTTGTTTCATTCGATTTTGTGCTAGATTCAGATTGTCCTTTAAGAGTCAAAGAACTTGTTATTGATGCTCGATGTGGTCTTCCACTACTTGAACCTTAGAGTCACTTAGTGAAGATATAATGAATGGTGGATGGTATCCATTCAGTTCAAAAATTAGGGTCATCTTTTATGATGTATGGAAGGAAGTATTATACCACCATTCTGCCAAGGGTAACCACTTAACCCATTATATTTTTTTATCAACTGCAAAACATGTAGATATCCTTCCAAACATTTGTTTACTATCTTCGTTTGTCCATCATATTGAGCGTGATAAGATGAGTTATGATCCAGCTGAGTACCCAAACAATAAAACAATTCGGTCCAAATTTTTTTAGTGAAAATGGGATCCCTATGACTTGCTATAATATTTGGAGAACCATATAGTTTTTGTACTGTCTCGATAAAATAATTTGCGACCATGATTTCTTTGAAGGGGTGATATAGTGCACAAAAGTGTGCATATTTAGTAAGTTTATCAACAACCACCATGATGACAGCCTTTCCTTCATACTTTGGTAAACCTGTGATAAAATCCATTGATACCTCTGTCCACCTTTGGGTTGGAATATAAAGTGGTTGTAGGAGACCAGGAGTCTTAATTGTTTCCACTTTATTTTGTTGCCAAACCAAATATTTTGCCACAATTTTTTGAACGTCAATTTTAAGACCATCCACAAAAAAATCTTTCTTTACCCTGTGGTAGGTTTTTAAGAAACCTGAGTTCCCTCCTATTGGTGAAGAGTGGAATTTAGAAAGTACCTTTTGCTTGAGCTCGGAACTCTTACCAAGATATAAGCGATCTTTATACCATAGCAAGTCATCTTTCCACCTAAATGTATTAGAGGCATTGGCATCTTGTTGCAGCTTTTGAATAAATATCCATATTTTTTTGTCATTTTTCCATTCGTCCATTGCTTCAGCTATCCAATCTGGTTGGATGATTGAAATATCATGGAGTATTGCTTCAACATCCTCAGCTTTCCTGGAGAGTGCATCTACGATAACATTTTGCTTCCCCTTTTTCTAGATGATTTCAAAGTCATATCCCAACATCTTTGTTACCCATTTTTGTTTCTCTTCTAAAGATATCCTTTGTTCCAAGAAGTATTTAAGGCTATCATGATCGTTTTTAACCTTGAAATGTCTTTGTATAAGGTAGAGGTGCCATTGCTTCAAGGCATGTAGTATTGCCAACATTTCCTTCTCATAAATGAGATTTTTTAAGTTCTTTCCCTTTATTGGATGACTTGTGAAGCGAATAAGGTGTCCTTCTTACATTAGTACAACTCCAATTCCATTTCATGAAGCATAACATTCCATAATAAAGAATTTTGTGAAGTCTGGTGTCTCCAAAATAGGAACTTTACACATGCCCTCTTTTGTAATACCTCAGTTTTGACCCCATGGTATTTAATTGTGCATGATGTAAATATTGTATGAAAATCATGGAGAGGAGCTAAATTCTAAGGCCTTTCCCTTGATTCATGTTTTCTGGATAGGTGATCAAGGTTGATACCTATGGTTTTGTTGCTAAGTCAAGCACATTATAGATATATATATCTTCATATATCATGTAAATGTACAAATTAATATAATACCACAGCTAGCTATGGGGCTGCAGACGTTAAAGAGATAGATGGGGGCATTATTACACAAGAGATAGGGTAGAGATTTAGTCAAAGCCCCCTAAGACAATAGCGTGTGCCATATGTCAATGACGAAACCAATGAATCCTCAACTACTCTTTTTTTTCTATGTCCTCAATCATCGATTTCTTCCAGAAGTTGGTTGAGGCAGTTAATTCCTTGGGCAAAGCAAGGCATGGTAGTATGATGGCTTGACTAAGAAAGCCTACAAGTATGCAATCTATAGAACCCATATTATTGCTTCTTCAGCAAGTAACCTCACATGGGAATGCGTGCCCATTCCCTCATCCTTGAGTCGCACTAAGCGTTGGGGGAATTATTTGTGCTGTTGGTCGAATGGGCTGGAAAAGGGCCATGTTTTTTGTTCATGGTTGTTCACCATTCTACCCTTTTGTTGTCCCAAACCATTTGATCATTTTGATATATTGTTCATGCGCATTGTTGGTGGTTTGACCATCCTGAGTTGTGGACGTGTGGTTTAGCAGTGTTTGTCTGTGTAACATTGTGGTATGAAACCCTGTTTCCTCTGTCATATAGACTGGAGCCTGTGAGGATGTGTTTTCCTTATGGATTGTTTTGTTGTGCATCCCTGTTTTGTTTTGAAGACCAATGAATGGAAGAGGCCATAATGGGATGATAAACCTAGTGAAGAGAGGAACCTTACAGATAGATCAAAAGGGCTGGTAAATTTTTTCTTCACACCTTGAAGAGTAGTAGAAGGGAAGGTATGGCTTGAGGGATCATGTAGCAGCGAAGGGAAGACTTCCTTCTGTTGGGTGGTGCAGCTATTGAGGAGGAAAAGACAGATATTGTGTAGTTGTCCATGGCTCTGTCATTGAGCTCACTAGCTTAGCAATTATACCTTTCCATTTCCTTGGATTCCCGATAAGCCCAACTATTAGTGGGTTTGGTTGTGTCTTGTGATTTTTTTGGCTTGTTTCCTAGTATCCTATGAAACCCAATGGTCTATTTTCTTGGTTGGATAGTCTGTGAAACCCCGTAGTGTGTTGGATTGACTATGTGAGTATGTTTGGTCATGTGTAAGCATGTTATTCCATAGTTCCTTATGGAAATCATGCCCATCTCGAGAGTGGAAGTGTGTTGAGAGATTAATGAACACAGTGGCCTACGGTTGGGTGGAATGTTGCAGCGACATAGCTAGTTGCGGAACAGCTTAATCATCAAGATAGGTATTCTCTATTATTCTTGTTTATGCATTGAAGTTGCTTATGAATGAAGATGATGAATTGATAAGGAATAATTCTTGCTATGAATGAAGTAGGATTCATCGTTGCAAAAGTTTCTTTGTTATGCTTGTTTATTCCATATAAGTGTCTATGAAACACTATGTTCATGCTGGATGCTTGTTGATCACTAAGTAGAGGTTTTTCCTTGTGTATATTTCCTTGCATTTTACTTTTGGTTTCCTTGTATGTTCAATGCATTTTTATTAAGTCCTTGGAGGCTAGAAAATCCTAGTTAAAGGTTCAGTTTGCAACTTACCTAAGTGTTTTCACAAATAGGGATCCACAGCAAAAGGAAAAATGCGCAAGGCGGGAGAAAGAATTTTAATCAAGGCAAAGTGCAGGTTTCTATACCTCGGAATTCGCATGCGGAAGGCAAGAGGAAGAAAATTGGAGAAAGGATAAAGTAAAGAGTTGCTATTCTGATTCCCGAATTCTGCACTAGAGGGAAAAAAGGTGGAATGCGAAAGGCAGGAATGAGGATAGAGGTTTCGTCATCTGATATTTTTCCAAATTTTGAGTTCTGAAGGCAGAAGGCGAAAGGCAGAAGATAAAAAAGTGGTTGAAGGACTCTGTCAAGCGTTATGCTTCCGTATAGTGGGTTCTGAGGGAATAAGGTGGAAGGTGGAAGGAGGAAGAGTGGGTGAATTTTTTTCATCACACATTGCATTTCCAATTTCCTATTTTTGAGGTTGAAAAGGTGGAAGTGGAAGTGCAAAAGGAACAGGTGCAGTGCAAAGGAAGATTTTTGCACATAGAATGGATGTGTTAATGACAAAGCAACTATTATAGTGATGTATAGAGGTTCTTAAGCCTAAGAATGAATGTTGAAGAGTGTGTTAGCATCTGTTCCCTATGTTTGAAGGGAGAAAAAGTGTTCTTGAAGAAACATTTTTAATAATCCGCATTATGGGGTATGGGGATGTTAGAGTTTGGTATTAGAGCTGCGGGGTGTAGCACTAGGACCTAAATGGGTGAGAATGAGAAATTGGTAGAGATAATAATACCCTCTAATACCAACATTGTAGTACACTACATTTTGGTATCAGAGCTGCAGGTTGCAGCGTTGGGCCTGAACGGGACAAGTTGAGTAGTTAACAGAGCTGCGGGTTGTAGCATTAGGCCTGGATGGGCCACGTGACAATAAGTAAATGGTTTTAATAATGAATTCACTATGCAACTAACAAATGATGTTGTTAACACATTTTGCAGAATCATAGTACAGATTGAAGAAGTGGGGTTTTGGCTCAGCCATGAGAACCTAGGGCATGTATGATAACGCAAAAAACCCTTATGATAAAGAGGAAGATTCTATGGGAGAAAATGTCTGAGTTGGAAATGCTGATACAGATTCCAATGAAAGGATATCTCAAGAAACTCCACTATATATTGCATCCACCATGAGAATATTGAGGGTGGAGATGCAAAGTTACAGGGATGACAATGAAATATTAGTTAACGCTCAGGAAGAGGAAAATCACCTGAATGCATCCATGTTGTAAAGTTTGACAGACATCCAAAGGCGAAGGAACTCAGAGCATCAAACATTAAATCCAGAAGAACATAGGAGCGATGCTAAAAAAAAGAGACCTTTTAGTGGTGATATAGGAACAACTCATGTGATGAATTCAAGAAGGATAAGCCTCATACGTTTAATGGTGAGATAAAGAACGATCAAGAAATTGAAGCCTGGCTTCTTGGTATATAAAGGCTAGGGTAGGCATATTCAATTTTACTGGAAGAGCCTCCATATGGTGGGAGCACTTTAGGAAAGAGAAGAAGATCAGTGAAAGGAATATTGTGTGGAGATAGTTCCAAAAGTTTTTCAAGAAGAAGTACCTCTCTGATAGGTACTATGATGGTAATATCAAATAATTCCATGAGATGAGATTGGGAAAATATACCATGGAAGAGTATGCCAATAAGTTCTTGGAACTATTAGGTATGTTAGGTATATCAGGGATGATAAAGTAAAAATCCAACATTTTTTGAGTGGGATGCCTCAACCCTACAAAGACAGAATTGAGTACTATGAGACTACAACTCTAGAATAAGCAATTAGGAAAGCTAAATATTTCTATGAGAAAAGAAAACGCAATCCTGATTACCATAATACATGGAAGGAAAGCATGAATAGTATGATCAAAGGAAGAAAGGTTTCAAACCCTCTAACTTCAGGAATCAGCAGAATAAGACATCACAAGCTATGAACCATCCAGATAAGGTGATGGGGGAGAAGACAAGAAATCGAAAAGAAACTAGAGAACCTCTCCAATGTTGGAGATTTGGAGGACCCCATTTGCGTAGGAATTGTCCACTTGAAAATGGGAATGTAAGGCCAACTTACCACATTCAAGAGGTAGAAACTATGGATCAAGTATTAATGACAGTCCCTAGAATTTATGCAGCACTGGAGGACCTCCAGGAAGATCATCAATTAACCATGGTTGAGGTTGTAGGTAATATTGTTGAGCAATCGGTTTCCATTTTGATGAACCCTAGATCTACTCACAGTTATATTACTCCTAGAGTAGTTGAGATTGGTACTTTTAATAAGTTAAAGCATAGAAAGTCATGGTTAGTTCAACTAGCCACTGGAACCAAGAGAAAGGTTAGTGAAATGGTAAAGCAATGCCCATTGGTCATGAATGGGATAATCACTTGTTTAGATATGAATGTTCTACCAATGGGTTCCTATGATGTTCTCATAGGAATGGACTGGTTGGAAGCACACAGATTCAAGCTTGATTGTTACAACAAGACTTTTGAGTGCTTGGTTGAAGAAGGAAACCTAAGGGTTGTGAAAGGAATTCCAAAGGTGATTTCTGTTAGGAAGATTTCAGCCATGCATTTGAAGAATTTCTATAGGAAATGTTGTAGAGTCTATTCAGTCCATGTATTGGAGGAAACAGAGAATTAAAATCCTAGGTTGGAGGACTTTCATGTTTTGCGGGAATTCAAGGATTTTTTTCTTGATGATATTCCAGGGCTTCCTCCAGAGAGGGACATTTATTTCACATTAGAACTTGTGCCAGGAGTAGCACCAGTGTCTAAGACACCCTACAGGATGAGTAAACTAGATATGCTAGAGTTGAAGATGCAACTGCAAGAGTTGTTGGAAAAGAAGTATATCAGACCAAGTGTGTCCCCTTGGGGAGAACCTGTTTTGTTTGTGAAGAAGAAAGATGGTACACTTATATTCTGTATTGATTAGAAACAACTGAACAAAGTAATTGTAAAGAACAAATATCCTTTTCCTAGGATTGATGACCTCTTTTATAAAATGAGAGGAGAAAAGGTATTCCCTAAGATTAACTTAAGGTCTGGTTATCATTAGGTAAGAATAAAGGATAAAGACATTCATAAGAAAACCTTCACAAAAAGGTATGGACATTATGAGTTCGTAGTGGTACCATTTGGTCTCACAAATGCACCATGTACATTTATGTGCCTTATGAATAGTTTTCTCAACTGGTATCTAGCAAGTTTGTTCTTGTCTTCCTTGATGACATTCTCATTTATTCTAAGAATGAGGAAGGGAATGGAGAACATCTAATATTGACATAAGTTGTACGCAAATTTTTGCAAGTGTGACTTCTATAAAGATATAATTCATTATTTGGGTCACATTATCTCAGATGAAGGCATATCTGTAGACCTCGAAAATATTGAAGCCATTATGAATTGGCCTATGCTAAGAAATGTGATAGATGTAATATATTTTATGGGCCTTGCAGTATATTACAAGAGATTCATTGAGGGATTCTCCAGGGTTGCACATCCTATCACTTCCTTGCAGAGGAAGGGGATAAAGTTTGAATGGACACCAAGGTGTGAGGAAATCTTGCAGCAGTTGAAGCACCTTCTCACAAGTGCACCAGTTTTGAAGAGTGCAGATATGAAGAGAGATTTTGTGGTGTGCGCTGATGCATGTGGACAAGGACTTGGAGGATTTCTCTTGCAAGATGACCACGTGGTATGTTATGAGTCCAAAAAGCTGAAGGATCATGAGAAGAAATATGACACTCATGACTTATAACTTATAGCCATAGTACATGCTCTTAGGAAGTGGAGGCATTACTTAATGGAAAGAAAGCTTGAGTTAAGGACAGACCACGGTGGTATGAAGTATTTGTTTGATATCAACCTACTCCAAATGCTAGACAAGCTAGATGGATGAATTTTTTATATGAGTTTGATTTTTAAATCAAACACATAAAAGGGAAAGAGAATAAAGTCATTGATGCACTCAGCAGGAAGGTGCATGAAATGCACTTGGCATCTCTTAGTATTTTCCAATCAGATGTGAGACAAGAGATTGTTAATCATGCTGCTGAAGATGAATCGTATGTGCAGGTAAAAGACAAATTTCAGAAATGAATTTGTTGGGGGATGGGGCAGACCTGGGTTCTTATGCTTTTATCTTCGCACCAACAAACAGACCGACAGTGTTGGCCCTTTCGGCAACAACCTGTGAACAGGTTGCAGTCTCACCCGAAACAGCTATGGGGTGCCATAGAATCAGGTTTCTGCAGGCAAAAGAGGGATATTACTGTACCTTTAGCCTTTAAAAAGAATAATCATGCAATACAGAGCTTCGACATTCACTTAAATAGCTTCGCAGTATAGATAAAAAGACAATTCTTGCTCAACCCTTAACTGGGAATTCACGGTGAAGTTAATACTTAGCGATTTATCTTGCTCTATCATTCATCTACTTATCAATTGCATAAAAACATAACAGGAACAAAATAAAAAGAACCACCACAACACAAGATATACGTGGTTCACCCCCAGTGTAGGGGCTACTTCCATAGAACTACGTTTATATTCAACACTTTACAAAACAACACAGTTCTCATCTACGCACTCGACTACAGATCTTCTCAACAACCAAAAACTATGCACTTAGCTGCAGAATCTTTCTTCCAAAACCCTCTGCACACTCAGTTGTAGAGGTCGTCCATGCAATCAGCTGGGACTTAACCTTAACCCAAAAATAGACCTTAGCTTCTTTGCATCACATTATCATCATAACACAAAAGATTCTATAATTTCCCTTGACTCCTTTACATAAGTTCCTATTTATACAAGTGCACTATTACAATACCATGGGCTTAAACCATGGGCTTAAAAACCATGGGTACCCAAAAACCATGGGACATTTAAAAAAAGAGGGGCTTCGACCCAACCCCGAAACCCCTAAGACTATTTCGGACCGTAACTCTTCTTACAAGCTTCACACCAAAACCGTGGAGTTGTCAAACTTAAGGACCTTCAAGGTCTGAGCCCCATCAAGCCCCTAAGACTCACCAGTGTCCCGTCCTCTGTTGCTTTTCGGGTGCAAGAATCTTGTTAAAGGCTTCGACAGTTCCATTTGCTTGAGGATGGTAGGTAGTACTCTTCTGATGATATTCTTGAAATTCTTAGGTCAATGCTTCAATAGTCTTATTTAGAAAATGTGATCCTTGATCACTGATAAGAATTCTAGGACACCCAAACCTTGACAAGATATTATCAAATATGAACTTCACAACTGTAGCAGTGCTACAGTCCTTGACTGGTTGAGCTTCGGCCCAACGAGAAAGGTAATCAGTTGCTGTAACAATGTATCTTGCTCCAGATTTCTTTGCAGGGGGATTGATTGGTCCAACAAAATCAATAGCCCACTTGTCAAATGCTTATAAAGTTACCTGTGGAACCAGAGGCATCTCATCCCTCCTGGATGGTTTGCATGTCCTCTGATAGATATCATAGCTATGGCAATACTCTCTTGCATCCTTATGAATCATATGCCCCCACAATCCAGCTGTCAGAATCTTCTCTGCCATAGCTTTTCCTTCTTAATGACCTCCGGCTGCTCCAGAATATGCCTCAGCCAAAATCAATGGATTTTCATGCTCCAGGACACATCTGTGCAGTATTTCATCTGGCCCCATCTTATATAGTTGTCTTTCTATCAAGGTAAAGTCAGCTGCTCTAACCACCAGTTGCTTCTTCTGCTGTGTTGTCATCTTAAAGGGTGCAAAATCGGTAGACAAGTACTGAACAATATCCTGAAAATAGTCATCAACCATTTGGATGGCAAACAACGGGGCATCAGGAAGACCTTCGTCCAAACTAGTGGGCTCTTCTCCTGACTCAAGCCTCGACAAGTGGTCAGGCCCTAGGTTAAGTCTTCCTGGCTTAACTATGATCTCAAAGTCATACTCCTGAAACAAAATCAGCCATCTGCATATCCTTCCACCTAACACAGGCTTGTTAACCAAATAATTCAAAGTAGAATGGTCAGTGAACATCTTAAAATGAGATCCTAACAAATAATGTCGAAACTTATGCAAGGCATAAACCATAGCTAGACCTTCTCGTCCTGTTGTAGTATAATTCTTTTCTGCTGTGGACACTTTTCTACTTGCAAAAGCAATAGGGTGATCAATATTACCATCACCTGACTGAGCCAATAATATACCTAAAGAAATGGAAGATGCATCGACATGAACATCAAACTCCTTACTCCAGTCAGGGAAGACTAATATAGGGGCAGTTACCATCTTTTCTTTCAAAATATCCAAGATTTCCTGACATTTAGGTGTCCACTCAAACTTAATATCCTTCTTTAATTTATTTTCCATAGGGGTTGTAATCTGAGCATATCCTTTAATGAATTTCCTGTAATATCCAGTATGACCAAGTGTAGTACGAAGTTACTTAACAGACTTCAGAGGTGGCAAGTTCACAATAATGGCTATCTTCATAGGATCCACCATCAATCCTTGCTTGCATACAATGTGACCTAGAAGAATTCCAAAAGGTGCACAAAAGATACACTTATTCAGGTTTAATGAAATCTGATGTTGTCTACACTTGTCCAACATAAGTCTTAAACTGGTTATATGATCCTTCAATAACCCAAAGATATTCCAATCATCAAAGTAAACTTCCAAGAACTTATGAATAAATTCCTTAAATGCAGATATGCCTACTCTGGAAAACATAGCAGGTGCATTCTTCAATCCAAAGGGCATAACAGTATACTGAAAAGATCCCATTTCTGTAGCGAAGGTTGTTTTATGTCAATCCTCTAGAGCAATTCTGATCTGATGTTAACCTGAAAATCCATCAGTAAAAGAATACACTTCTTGACCTCCGACATTGTCTAAAACTTCATCTGTAAAGGGAGTAGGAAAAGGATCATGTAAACAAGCATCATTCAGCTTCCTCAGATCAACACATATTTTGATTTCTCTCTTGGTCTTCTTTTCTTGTACTACCATAGGGCTAACCCATTCGGACTCTTCGACAGGCTCAATGATTCCTGTAGCGAGCATCTTATCTAGCTCCATCCTGACTTTTTCTTTATACCTAGGATTCAGCCTATAAGGGCCCTGCTTCACAGGATTCGCATCATCTTTCAAAGGGATTTTTATCACTCCTATATCACCAAGGATACCTTTCATTTCTGAGAACTTCATTGGAAATAAGTCATGATACTCATGGAGGAGTTCAGTCACTTTGCTCACCATTTCTTCGTCCCAATAATCGCCAATGGTAGCGTACTTAGGCATTTCTTCTAATCCAATGTTTACTTTCCTTGTCTTCAAGGGCTAAGTTACTTCAGGTGATTCGACTACTGGTCCATGTACTTCGCAATGTCCTTCTAACTCAAGAATATTAATGTTGTGAGGGTCATCGTCTTCATGAATGGCGAGGTTATAGCATTCTACTGCATTAGCTTCTTGTTCCTTCCAATCATGTTGGTACTCGGCTATTTCTTTATCATCAAACACCTTAGTATGGATCAACCTAATAGCTGCGTCCAAAGTAGGGCAAACCTCAATAATAGAAAATGTGAGCACAAAACTATTAGCAAGGCTAACCCAACTTACAGTACCATGGCAAAGCTCCACCTTCGCATACCAATTCTTTGCTACAGGTTCCAGAGTGTGTACAAACCTATGTACCCATTCTTCACAAGGTACATGCTTCCATTCTTCATAACACTGCTCCAAATGTTACTAAGGGCTAGTCTTACCATTAAATCTGCTTCGTACCTCCTGAGGTTGATCCATGAATCTTAGGTGAAGAAACTTTTGACAGGCACTCCAACTGTGAATATACTTTTTATGACCATTCCACCATCTGGCAGCTGTGGCTCTGAATACTGAATCTAGAGTCTCTATTTTTTGTGAATCTGGTACTTGTTCTGAGAATTGTACAATAAAATCTTCTGGGTCTATCAAGCCATCAAAAGTAGGTAAGATTCTTGTTTGTGAGCCAACCCATCTAATAGAATTAGTAATTCTTGCACATTGATGTCCATGTAGCTCATAAAATCGATCCTGCCAATTCTTTAGGCCTTTGTCTGAATCAATCATGAAAGAACTGTCACACTACCAATCCATTATACCTTCAGCAGTAGGGTTAATGTAGTATTCTTCTTTAGCTGTGATGTTGTAAATATGATCCAAAACATCCTTATCTTCAGCTCTGACTGGCTTTGTATGCCTTTCTCCTTGAGAAGGGTCTAACGGTACTATGACTCTCAAGCCTTTTCCTTCAAAATTCATATGTCTATTCTTAAGGTTGATTACTGCATCATTGTCTAATTCCCATTCAATTCCTAGCAATGCTGGATAGGGGTTTCTATCATCAATTATTTCAATGATTCAAAATCTACTAAGGTACTGGCTCCATCAATATCTACTGGTACACTAGGGAATCTTCCCAAGGGCACAATCTTCTGCTGATTGGCTAATATCAACTGTATAGGGGACCATTCAAGCGTAGGTTTTCCCATTTGTTCCCATGTCTGCTTAGTTAGGACATTCACTTCTGATCCCAGGTCTAAAATGATATCAATCATGTCATAATCTCCTATCTGAGCATGCAATCTCATTTCTCTTCCAATCCTTCTAACTCTATTAACAGTTTTTCCTCTATTAGAACTTCACTGAGGTTTGCAAGACGCAATAACTTTCTATAACTCATTCAAAGCATTCTAATTTCTTAATAGCTTCATACAACTCTATAAAAATGATGTCAGTGTACTTACTTGATCCGGCGAAGCTTCTTGAAACTGTAACTGCTGTTGATGCTGTTGCGTAGTTGCTACTGATGTTCTCGGGTCAGCAAAGTCTTTTTTAGCTTCCATAAATGTTCCTTTTTCTCATCCAACATTGAAGGCTGGAATTTTCTCTGGGGTCTTACGGACCCAAGCCTCGTCAGGCTGTTTCCCTTTATTTTGCACCTGCGTCATAGTTCCACTCCTGGTAACAACGTTAATGGTTGGGACAGGTATTTTCTCTACAGCAATCATCTAAAAATTCTGAGTAGGAGTGCCATTTATTTCTTGTATATTGGCTATCAATTGTGGGCATTGCTCAATCACATGATCTACTGCTCTGCAATATCGACATGTCGTATTTGGGTTCTGACAGTCTCTATCTACATGTCATGCCTTATTACAGTTATAGCTAATAATATGGCCTCGTCCTTTTCCAAGAATACCACCACGACCATGACCTCTAAAATTACCTCGACCTGGTGTACCACCACGGTACCCATATCCATCATTGGCTTGTGCATCAGTTTGTACCCTATAAGCATCATAGGTTCGCTCTCTCATGAGGTCAAAACTGTGACATTCGTCTTCGTTGTGTCCAACTGACTTACAGAACTTGCAGTAGGGATTCTTAGGTACTTGAACATATCTCTGTAGCAGATAGAAATCTTCAGGTCGATGCTGGCCAGTTGTTCTATAGATCTCACTTAATAGGAAATTAGGGTTAAACGGGTTTGGTGCACCAGTATTCAAATAATTTCTTAATGCAGGACACTATTCTTTGTCATGAACTTCTATCTTACATCATGTACACGAAACCTCTTCTCGAATAGATTTCCCTTTTTTCATGTCGCAAAGCTCCAAAGCCATTTCTGCTAACTGTGCGTGTATCTGGAATATTTTAGAGTTGTCTCCAATAGGAGTTGTTTCAAGTTTCATAGCAATTTCCAATGCCTCTTGCTGATCAGCACCCTTCTGTTGCATAAGTGGAGTCTTGATATTAGGCAATAGTGCTGCAATGAACCATTATTTATGCTGTTCTGGTCCAATAGTGAAGCTAACTTGATCCAACAGAACCTTGAACCTTTGATCAAAGTCCCGAACTGATTCACCATGCTTCTGCTGAATTTATTTCAGTTCAGTTATACACTGTGACTCCGATTTAGGCTTCTTAAATTATTTGATCATTTCTTTTTTAATATCAGCCAAGATATAGTTCTGAGTACTGGAAAACTTCATAAACCAGGTTAAAGCTCGGTCTCTGAAAGAGGTGACCATCTGTGTTGTTCTTGTATTTTGATCGATAATATTCTTAGCAGTCCAAATAGCTTCGCATAAAAACCAAAACTACTATGGATCCTCTGATCCAGTTCCTTTAAAAACTAGGAGCTTGATGTCATCATTCATATGGGCCATAGTGAATCGAGGGGGGGAGGACAGGGAGGAGGAGGGGGACTGGTAATAGGAGGAAGGGAACTTACTGAGGTAGACTGACCTGCGACTGGACTACTCAGGCTAGGGTTACTTTCAGACTGCGAAGGGTTCTCAGGGATAACAGATCTTCACTGCGGAGTTATAGGAGGGTTTCTAACAAAAGGGGTTTCTTTAGATTCTTCAAGAATTAATGAGGTATAATCAGTATTCTGTCCTAAGCTATAGGATCCAAGAGTTCTCTTGTATCTTTTACCATTGCGAAGCAAACCACTTTGCTCCTCGAAGTCACTTTCGCTTCCAAACATAGGTTAGTAGCAATAAATCTAGCAATCTGATTGGATAAGAAATATGCCTTTCTCAGCCAAGAGCATTTTAATTTTTAGACTTAATGAATTCAAGTACTTACCCCTTGGTCCTTTGAAAAAATGTCTTTCTACTTCGCTAAAAGAAGTATGTGTGTCGATGGCGAACTCCCTCACAAATGCTTCAAGGGTTCGCGTTGTCTAGAAGTCAACAACTCTTGATACCGTGTTGTTCACACTTTTCAACAGCTTAATTCTTTCTAGGGTCCAGTCAGGAGACTAATATTCTTTGAAGTTTGTATTTCTTTCTGTCAACCTGGATAACCACTGGTGCAATTCTATGTGGATACTAGCAAAGAAATTTTCATAAATATCATTAAAAACGTACCTATGCAAGAAGTCATCTAAGCTACGACGAGGGTCCTTATTCTCTTGTTTAGCAAATTTTAGATAAGTATCTCCAACCCAGTCACTGATTTCTTTTACTGAGGGCCTCCAAATCATATCCCTCTAGGTACGATGTAGATCCCTCTTGAAGCAGATACTGGTTCAACCGACAACGGAACCAATTTGTTGGGGGATGGGGCAGACCCGGGTTCTTATGCTTTTATCTTCACACCAACAAATAGACCCACAGTGTTGGCCCTTTCAGCAACAACTTGTGAACAGGTTGCAGTCTCGCCTGAAACAGCTATGGGGTGCCGCAGAATTAGGTTTCTACAGGAGAAATAGGGATATTACTGTACCTTTAGCTTTAACAAAGAATAATCATGCAATACAGAGCTTCAACATTCACTTAAATAGCTTTGCAGTATATATAAAAAGACAATTCTTGCTCAACCCTTAACTGGAAATTCATAGCAAAGTTAATACTTAGGGATTTATCTTACTTTATCATTCATCTACTTATCAATTGCATGAAAACATAATAGGAACAAAATATAAAGAACCACCACAACACAATATATACATGGTTCACCCCCAGCGTAGGGGCTACGTCCATAGAACTGTGTTTATATTCAACACTTTACAAAACCACACAGTTCTGATCTGCGCACTCAGCTGCAGATCTTCTCAATAGCCAAAAACTGCGCACTTAGCTATAGACTCTTTCTTCCAAAACCCTCTGCGCACTCAACTACAGATGTCGTCCACGCACTCAGCTGGGACTTAACCTTAACCCAAAAATAGACCTTAGCTTCTTCACATCACATTATCATCATAACACAAAAGCTTCTATAATTTCCCTTGACTCCTTTACATAAGTGCCTATTTATACAAGTGCACTATTAAAATACCATGGGCTTAAACCATGGGTACCCAAAAACCATGGCAAATTTACAAAAAGATGGGCTTTGACCCAACCCCGAAACCCCTAAGACTATTTCGGACCGCAATTCCGCTTACAAGCTTCGCACCAAAACTGCAAAGTTGCCAAACTTAAGGACCTTCAAGGTCCAAGCCCCAACAGAAGTATTGAGAAGAGGTATGAAGGATATAAATTGGAAGAAGATGGACTTCTTATTTATAAAAACATAATTTACATTCCAAGTGTATAAAATTTGAGGAGAATTCTTATGGATGATATCCATCAGACTCAATATTCTGGTCACCCAGGATACTAGAAGACAATTGCTACAGCCAGAAAGCAGTATTTTTGGCCAAGAATGTAGAAGGACATTGATGAGTACATTTCAATGTGCATGAAATGTCAGTAGGTAGAGGTTGAGCATAAACACCCAATAGGTTTGTCACATCCCTTTCCAGTTCCGGAGTTGAAATGGAAAGTGATTTCCATGGATTTTATTATAGGATTTCCAATGACTTGGAGATAACATGATTCCATCATGGTTGTGGTGGACAAGTTGACAAAGGCAACAGATTTTACACCTGTCAAGTCCACTTATAAGACTGATGCTAATGCAAAAATATTCACGAAGGATATTTCCAAATTACATGGATTGCCTAAGGAAATAATCTCTCACAGAGATCTTAAGTTCACTTCCAATTTTTGGAAGTGTTTGTTTGCAAATTTGGGTACCAAGTTGAACTTCAACACTTCCTACCATCCTCAAACTGACAGAAAGATAGAGAGAGTGAATCAAGTGTTGGAATACATGCTTCACATGCATGTGATGAACAAACCAACCAAGTGGGAGGATTTCTTACACTTGGTAGAACTTGCACATAATAATGGACATCAAGAATCCTTGGGGATGAGTCCATATGAAGCCTTGTAAGGAAAAAGGTGTAGGACACATGCGACATGGGATAATCCAGTGAACAAAATTGCACTTGGTCAAGAATTGCTCAAGGATATGGAGCAAGATGTTGAAAATATCATAAAGACTTTGAAAGTATCCCAAGATAGACAGAAAAGTTATGCAGATAAGCATAGGTTGGAAAAAGAGTTCAATTTTTGGGATCATGTTTGCCTCAGAGTGAGGGAAAGGAAGAGTTCCCTCAAGCTTGGAATTTGTGCTAAGATGTATCCTAGATACCGTGGGCCATTTGAAGTGCTTGAGAGGATAAGTCATGTTGCATATAGACTTGCATTTCTTGCTAGCACTAGGGGTCATAATGTTTTTTATGTTTGTTTTCTTAATAAATATGTACATGATCCTAACCATGTGATTGATTAGGATTTGATTCAGGTGGAACCCAAGGGATAGTTCCAAATTGAGCCATTGTGAATCCTTGACAGGAAGGCCACAATACTCTAGAGTCGATCCGTTGGACAGGTAAAGTTGCAATGGGATCACTACAGCCCTAAAGAGGCTACATGGGAGTTGGAGGATGCCATGTGATTGGCACATCCGTTTTTGTTCAATTTTGTGGAGCACTGAGGGCACTGCCAATGTAGCATTTTTGTTTAAGTTGGAAAACACTGAGAACAGTGTTGATTGAAGGGGGGGGGGATTGTAATAACCTGATTTTGACCCCATGGTATTTAATTGTGCATGATGTAAATATTGTACGGAAACCATGGCAAGGAGCTAAAGGCCAAGGCCCTACCATTGATTGATGTTTTGTGAATAGGTGATCAAGGTTGATACCTATCATTTTCATGCTAAGTCAATCAAGCACAGCATAGATATATATCTTGATATATCATGTAAATGTACAAATTTATATAATACCATGGATAGCTATGGGACTACAAACGTTAAAGAGATGGGGGCATGATTCCATAAGGGATAGGGTGGGGAGTTCGTCAAACCCCTTGAGCCAATAGGGTGTGACTAGATTTCAATGAGGAAACCAATGAATCCTCGGCTACCATTTTTTTCCTGTATCCTTAATCATCAATTTCTTCCAGAAGTTGGTCGAGGAATTTAATGCCTTGAGCAGAGCAAGGCATGGCAGTCTGATGGCTTGACTGAGCAAGCCTGCAATTCTGTAGTCTGCAGAACCCATATTCTTGCTTCTATAGCAAGTAAACTTGTAGGGGAATGTGTGCCCATTCCCTTATCCCTGAGTCATGTTGAGTGTTGGGGGCATTATTCATGTTGTTGGTCAAGCGGGTTGGAAAAGGGTAGTGTTTTATATTCGTGGTTGTTCACTAATATACCCTTCTATTCTCCTAGACAATTCGATCATTCTGATCCATTGTTCATGTGTGTTGGTGGTGGTTCAAACATCCTGAGTCATGGACATGTGGTTTCATAGTGTCTCTCTGTGTAACATTGTGGTATGAGACCTTGTCTCCTTTGTGTTATAGAGTGGATCCTGTAACACCCCGGGTTTGACCCCTTTTGCATTAAATATACATGATACATATATTGTAAATAATCATGGTGAGGAGCTAAAGGAAAAAGCCCCACCATCTATTTGGTTGTGTTATGTTTCAGATTGGAATGGTTGTCGATGGTATATCGGGACATACGACATATATTAAATTGTGACATCATGTAAATGTGCATTTTAATTAAATAACCCAACCAGCTATGTTCATTGCAACTAAATTGAGAAGGGGCATGATTCCAAAGGATAAGGAAGGGGAATGTTGAACATTGAGTCATGGGGGAAGAGACATGTGTCAACACTCTCTTTTTCTCACCACCACCTTAGTTATTCCATTGTTAGTTGGGGGCAGTGATTGGCTGGAAGAAAGACCACTACGCTCACACTCTCTCCAGGACACATCTTTTGGCCTCTCCACTATCCCGATCGTGGCTATTCATTCACCTTCACGTGGGCTGAATTAAAAGAATCTAGAATTCGTTCTTGAGGGGTTCGGTTCTCCTCTTCCTCACTGATTATTGGACTGCGAACATGTTCAGTTCTCCTCTACCTCATGGATTTGTTGGCTTATGGATCAATTCTTTCCTCTGTTCACGCAGAGTTTTGTGTCTTTTTCCACCATTGTCAGACTGCATAATGGTTTTTTTATTTCCATCATTGAATCATGGCTATAATGGCATCAATAGTTCTGTGAGTTACGTCTTTGTCCATCATGCATAGTTGGGAGTTTTCTTTCCCCATTTTCTCCCTGTGCAATTTCTCCAGCGATTGCATTGAGGATTGGGTGCTGTGGGTTCATAGTCGTTTGTGGGCTGTTGTGTGCCCATGTTTTTCTTGGCTGTCTTTTCCCTTTTTGTGGTGGTATCGCTTGGAGAATTACTGGGAGTTCCTATGTTCTAGTCGATTGTGTTTTTCCCCTGTAAAAGCTTGAATAGCTGTTTGGCTACTTGCATGCAGTGGTTTTGTCCTCAGACTGCATTGGAGTAGTGAATGAGGGCATGATGTGCTTGATAAACTTAGTGGTTGAGAACCACACAGACAGATCTACTGAGCTGGATTTCTTCTCCACAACCCCTGAATAGCACTGGAAGGGAGATCAGGGTCTGAGGGACTGTGTTGCAGAGAAGGGACTGATTTCATTGTGTTGGGTGTGTGTGGGTGTTCTAGAAGCTAGGCTAGTTCCAGTGTTGGTGTCTGCATCTCTCCAATGATCTCAACATCTTAGCATTTAGCCTTTCCCAGCTCCTGGATCACCTGATAAACCCAACTATGTTGGCTTGGCTGATCTGTTGTTCGCTTGATAAACCCCACTGTGTTGGCTTGGATGAACTGTCTACCCTTGTGGTGTTGTTATACCTAGCTATGTGTAAGCCTGTTAGTTCCTTATTCCTTAGGGAATCATGCCCAGCTTGGGGGTGGAAACATTGCTAAGAGATTGAGGAGCATGCAAGCCTATAGTTGGGTGGAACATTGCAGCGACATAGCTAGTTGCAGAACAAGTTCTTTATAAGATAAGTATTCTTGCCTAACTTGTGTCTGCAATCATATTTACCGTTGATGAATGATGATATACATGTTAAATGTTGATCTGTATATGCATGAGTGTTGATTGATATGTTTTTCTTCCGTTGTGAATATGAATGATTATGCTTCGTAATATGTTTTATGTTTTTAAGTTTCATGCTTCAACATTATATGTATGTATGTTCATGTTCATGGGGCTAGATTCCTGGATGATGTGATGTGTATTGTAGCGTCCTCTTTCCCTGTCAGAGCATTGGGGATGTTACAGTGTGGTATCAGAGCTCTGGTTGCAGCATGGGCCTGAATGGGCCATGAAGATGCAGTGACAGAGCTTATGTTGCAGCATTTGGGCCTTAGAGGGCCATGAGAAATAGTTAACAGAGGCAGGTTGCCTACTGCCTAGAAGAAACCCAGAAAAATGGGTGAAGACAAGAAAATTCAACAATTTTCTAAGTAACAAAATCATCGGCCCATTGGAGAACTTAGTGCAAATTTCCTCCGACATGGTGGAAGTATTAGTCTGATGGCCACTCGATGGAGGACAGCCGACAGAAAATTTCACAATTTGTTAAAGGTCTGTCAGCTGTCGGTGGAAGATAGAGGATGGGGGAGCTGCAGTTTCGGCAAAGATCAGTCGAATACCACCAAAACCACAGCTCCATGTAGTGGAAAGAACCCTTGATGTTTTGATTGTCAGCGACCAGTGAATGTTAGTGGAAGGGAGTGCTGATAGCGACAACGGAGTAAGTTTTCAAAAAAATTCTAAGGTAAGAAAATCATCGACGATCGACGGAAGTTAGTGGTATTGATCGCCAATGAACATTGACAAGAATTAGTTGAATGGATTTCCACTGTTGCGGGTGACTAGGGAACTAACCATCTGATGCAGCAGTTGCTAGTCTTTCTAACAGTCGACGTGGTGGAAGAAAGTGAAAGGAGAAAAGTTTTGAAAATTTTTCTAAGTCATAAAATCGTTGACGAAATTTAGATGAGGAACCGTCGATGCAGCAGTGGACCCCAGGAGAAATTAGTTGTTAGAACCATCGATGCCATTGGTGGAAAATAGTTGTTGGGATATCCAACACCACGGAAGGATTTAGATGTTTGTCAGTCCACCGTTGTGGCTACTGTTTGTGTCAGAAATTGTTACTAAGGCTAGGGTGACAAGCCAACACAATCTCAAGAGTAAAACTCAATAAATAAAACAAAGTTTATGGTTTTTGGTGTGATTTAAATGGTTGTAAGCTTCAAGAACATGCAGGGAATACATTCAAGAGAAAAGCAACAACTAAATCATAAACATAAACTGATAAAGATGCCTAACATATCACATAAGATCCAATCAAAGAGACTATGCTGAGGTTCATACATTAAAGGATAAGCATTACCAGAAAAAGACATTAACTAGCAATGAAATTATCATTTAAGAAGAAAAACATGCTCAATAACAAAACCAACATAGATAAATTGAAGGGGAAAGAGTCATATATCACATTATTTCATCAATAAATTCCTATAAGAGTTACAGTACCTATCTCTGAACAAGTCTGAAAGTATAAGCAGCTTGCAGACCTCCTGATGCTCCCAAAATCAAAACCCCTCTAATGACTTCTAAAACTCTCTAAATACTACTTTTACAAAAACAGTTAGGTATCAAAAACCCTAACTCTCCTCAACTGATTCGATGGCTAAAGAAAAGTTCCAAAATATTACAAAATGTGAAATTTACCACAAATAGTAAATCACTTAACTAACGAGCTTTTCAAAAAGATAACTAATAACTAACTAAACAACTGTCTTATGTATCTTTTGCTGCCCTTGGGTTTTCTTGGAAATCCATGATCTGGAAGGATATGCTGAATATCTAGATCTTGCATTGCTTTTTCCTGACTCTCCTTCATTTCCTCGGGGCTTATGTCCCCCTTGTTGGTTTTGTTAATTTTCTTGATACATATCTGAACAGCTTCTAATAGTTCCTGGTTGTTTTCATCATGTTTGAGACCTTCCTGATAAGTTTCCATGGCTTTTTCATATTCTTTCATGAAGAACTGAATAGCAGCTTTCCTAGAATAGCCTTTTGTAAATGATGGATCCAGCTCAATACACTTATTGACATCCTTAAGACCTTTTGGCAAAGCTCCAAGCTTTGTGTAACAAGCTGCTCTGTTATTATAGACCCTTGCATCATTGGGATTCCTTCTAAATGTTTTGGAAGCATCTTCTGTAGATCAAAGGTGTTTTCCTGTCAAAGTGGCAGGATGTGCACCAACTGTTTGTTCCAAGGCTATTATATCAACACTAGACAGGCCATGGAAGAGGAGGCAGCTGCTTTTCATAGATTTCTGCTTTTGCAATATCTGTATGAGCTGTAATAGATACAAGCCCAGTCAAAGCTTCTAAATGAACAAGAAGTGACTTACTTTTGACAAGCCGTTCAACAAATCAGCTGCTTCTTCTACCTTCTTGTGTTTGAGCTTGAAAGAGGCTGTTTCGAGCATTATTGATTCCAAAGTATGTTGATCTTCTCCCATGTTGCTACTCCACCACTCTATAGCAGCATTGAAAACAGCCTCTTCCCCATCAATATCACGTAGCAACAGCAAGCGTTTACAGTAAATTACTTCCTTCTGTCTTGCAGAAAGCTTATGCTCAAGGCTATCAGCAAGCTGCAGTCCTTGACCTGTACCGCTCTTGTCAATTAATTTGTCAAATTTCTTTAATCCATCAAACACATCCTTGGCACCCTTCAATGCGATGAGGTTATTCGTTGCCACTGCAATTGATGGAGCATCAGCTAGCTTCTGATTTAGAATATTATTATAGGCTGTCATTGCATCCCCAGAGTTCCCTAAAGCCTGTTGCACATATGCAAGCTGAACAGAAATGGGAGCTAGTTCAGTCTCTATTTCCTCCTCAGTATATTCCTCTTCTATCAGCATCTCTTGCCCTATCCTGCGTGCAAGAAGTAAAATCTCTTGAGCTTCTGCAAAGTTGCTTTTCTCAATAAGAGCACATGCTGCATTATATGCCATCTCAAAGCTGCTATTTGGGGTAACTTTCAAAGTCGCCATTAGAGATGATATTTCATTGGATTTTCCACCACTAATGAATGCAGTGATAATATTGGTCTTCAGTTCAATGGAATCAACCTTGAATTTCTGAATAAGCTTCTCATAACTACTTATGCATGAATCCACAGCACCTTGCCGGTAAAGAATTTGTGCCTCTAATTGCAAGACACTGGAACTCCTTTCTTGAACTTTTAAGGCTTTCAGAGCTTCATCTAAACGATTTTGCCGATACAAGTAATATGCCTTGTGAAAACTGAAATCAATCGAAATTCGGTGGGAAGATTGAATCAGGGACAATGCATCATCAACCTAATCAGACTGGATGAGTGCCGCCACCTTGCAGTGCAATGCATCCGCCTCTGCTAGAGCAACACACAGAATCTCATCTGCAACTTTGATGATCTGCTTGTAATCGCTGGCTTTGATATGCTTGTCTAGGCTTGTAAACAAATCTTCAAAAGAAATAGATGACCCAGGATCGGCCTCTGCCTCGGGCTCAGGATGAAATTCTGGAGCAGCTGCTTGACTAGTGGATTTGGGCTTTGCCTTTGTCTTTGGAGCCATTATTCCCCTTTCTTTGATGCTATACATTATCTAGCATATATCCCTCTGGTAGGATCACGTTCCAGATTAACCAAGAAACTTTACTGCATGAAAAATAGGGCAGAAACGCTGAATCTCATTCATGCAGTTACCAAGAGTTGATTTTGGTGCTACAACCATATGTGGACCTTTTATCCCTCGAAATTCATATAAATAACCAAGCAGGAAATCATTTGCAAGGTATTTCCAAGGCCCCATTCCATCTTGTTAATTCCACCCTGGTTGATCTGGATTTCATTTTTTAAGAATGATAAAAACACTTCCTTTCCATTCATGGGAAACCAAGAGTCGAGTCTCTTCAACAGCAGACCAGACAGAGTGAGCATATTGACGCCATAGAATACACACATTGCCTCGAATGTACAGGTGTCCTTCAGGGTGCGATTTTACTGCAGACAGCACGATCATGAAGTCCTAATTTCCCGTGAAACCACCAAAACCTCAACTCAGCTCTGAAACCTCATTTCCGAACTTTGGACCCAAAATACCGGTGCACTACAAGTTTTAAATTCCAAAATAGAGATAGGGACAAAATATATTCTCAACCAAGTCGGTTTAAACGACCAACTGTCACGCTGAACTGCATTTGGAGCAATGATGAACACGTCTTTCCTCACGAACCGAAAACACCTGAAATCATGATAATCCTAAAGCTCACACGTAGCAAACCACTCAAAATATGGGATTAGTCATTCACCGACTAAAATCATGATAAAAACTAGCTTGAAAATCGAAAATAAAAGGGCCGCGATATTCTTGTAGTGCACCCTTTGTAAATTTTCTGTCCAACGCTACAAGAATATCCCCAATGCTAATTCTTCGGTATTTTTCAGCTTTTTGCTAATTTGTAGGAGGTTTGAAAGCTACCAAAGTTGTAATCATGTCTAAATGATCTCTAAATACGCATTAATGAATCAATTTTTGATAATATGACCTTCTTTAACCCCTTTTAAAAAAATGCAAAAGACCACAAATCAAATAAAACCTATAAAAGTATGCCCAAAAACTATCAAATCATCAAGAGAACTCCTGAAGGAGATCAAAACTAAAACTTAAAACAAAGGCTTAATGAGAAACAAACCAAAATTGGAGAAGTCAAACCAAAATTGAAGAAAAATTTTACTGACTTAACATCTGGCTCCAGCTGCGGGATGAAGTCCTCCCTGTGAGGCTTCAAGAACCTGTAGACTAGTGCCTTCTATATTCTATCTACCTGTCTATAAACTTCTATTGGGATATGGAGTCATTAATCTTTTAGTACCTTCTGTCTTCTATCCCATCTGTAGCTTACATGCAGCCTGCTCTGCTTATTCATGAACTGAACAAAACTGAAAAAGTTCTAACTGCTCATAGGAAAAGCTTATTCCTCTGTCTACTCCTACATCTAACCATTAGGAGCAGAATGATCAAGTAAAAGCATGCTTCCAATGAAGCCATGTCAGAAACTGATTTACAGGCACCCTGCTGAATCTTGACTCAAAAATTAATGAAAGCCATCTCATACAAAAAAAATTGAGTAAATGATAAAGACAATTTCCTTCTGACAAAAATATCTTAACATCTATGCTGCTGAGAGAGTCTAAAAATTCAGCAACAGGGTCTTCAAAATCATAAAAGAATACCTCCTTGATCTGTTGTTCCAATTGGCTATGTTGCAGCTGCTCTTCTTTTCCTTCACAATCTTCAATACCAAATGTAAATTGCTTGATCTCTGCTAAAGGAAAATACAAATTGAATTTCTGATCTGAAACTTTCTGCTCCTCTTCAGATTTGATACTATTTCCCTGTGTCTGCACATCTGAAAACTGAACGCTGCCCTCATTATCTTCTGTAGATGTGAAACTATCTTCTACTAATATGCCAGTATGCTCAATGTGTTCAAAGTTTTCAGAAGGAGTAATCTGATCATCATCTTTAAAGATTTCGAAATAAACAATCTGATCATCATGACAGTCATCTTTAATAAATGAATTTGATACAATGTTAATAGCATCCTCATGGCTATCGTGATGTGAATCAGCAATTTCTTGATCATAATGTAGAATATTCTCTTCAGCAGCATACTCATCAAAGATAGGTGAACAAAAAACTTTTGTATCTGGTAAAGAAAGACAGGCAATATTCAAATCCTTCTCATGAATCACAGGAGAAAAAATGTCATAAGAAACCTCTTCAAAAATTTGGGAACAATCCTCTATTGTAACTGATTGTTCATACACATCAAAGGGAGTATGTGCAACAGAGATAAGATCTGATGCATCTACAGATATATAATTCTCATTATAACCATTTGTATCATGAAGATCTTCCTTAACAACATAACTTTCATTTCTACAAACAAAAGAATCAACTGCTTCCTGTTGATATTCCTGTAATCTGGTTTCATCAAGATGATATGCTGGCTTGACACAGCAAGCAATTTCCTTTCCAATAATCATGTCTTTGCGGGATATATCAAGACTAGAAATATTTTCAACAGATTTATGACAAGCATCAATACTCTTTTGATCATCTCTCGGCTGAAAAGAAAAGCTAGATGAAATTTGAATAAAACCTGAGTCTTCACAAACCTTATCATTTCCTTTTTCATCACCATCTTGGTCGAATATAGGAGAATCAAGATAACATTCTGATGACAGAGATGAAGCTTCTTGAATAACAGGGTCAACAATAACATCATGAAACAGATTTGGAAAATCCCCACCTTGTTCCTCATCATAATTTGAAATAGAATATTCATAAGGAGAAAGAATATATTTCTGGTTTTCAAACTGAAGATTAGGCAGTCCCTGCAAATTTTTTTCCACATGGATATTGCAATTTTCTCTGGTCTACAAATCTGGAAGATGTGGGCTGCTCTCAACATCTATTGTTGCTCTAATACTTTCACCTGTTGAACTTTCAATCTGTTCATCATATTTCAATTTTTCAAAGGAAGCAATATGATCTTGATAAGAATCTAAGGTAGTGGATGTATAACCGTTTGAAGCATCTATACTATGGCCATCATCCTGTAGATCATCAATATCCTCTTCCTTGACAGCAGTATCTAAAAATGTTACATTCTCATCTTCAACAAATTCTGAATCTTCAACTTCTTTATGACATGTTTTGAACTCTTGACTGTACTCATCATCATGGTTCTTTAAATCAGAAATCGTATGATAAACATTAGCCTGCTCACAACAATCTTTTAAAAAAGGTTCAGCTGGGTACAAATACTTACAATGCTTCTGAAAGCATGTGTGGAATTATTTTAGCGAAGAGATGTTAGCAGCGGGAAGAGAAAAATACCAATCTCGTGCATCTTTTTCAAGTGAATACATGAACATCTTCATGAGCACATCTTCATGTTGGATATTTAACTGGACCATGCATTGATGAAATTTGATGAGGTGATCTGATGGATTATCCTCTTTGTTTTCTCTAAACCATGGAAGACAATCTCCCCAAACATCCATAATAGGTACTGGATTTGGAAAACCTGGAATATCAGAAAAATTTAACGGTGCAAACCTTCGAGCCACAATAGCTTCCATGGACATTGGCCCGTGCATCTTGAAATAGTGGAGTCGCCAATTAATTCTTCAAGACAAATTTAGTTTCTTCTCCTCAAAAAGAGAAAGGGGGAACAGTACTTGAAACTAATTAGGGCTGCATAAAGCTGAGGATAACTGAAACTTTCTAACTCTTCCAGCAGCCACTGTGTCAAATTTTTTGGTGAAAAAAGCCTTCAAAAATGATGGTTCAAGTTCACCTCTCAAACCAGGAAAATAGATGAGTATCCCAGGGAAGATATGCTTCAGCTTCGTCCCCGGCAACGGCGCCAAAGATGTTTGTGTTAGAAATTGTTACTAAGGCTAGGGTAACAAGCCAACACAATCTCAAGAGTAAAACTCAATAAATAAAACAAAGTTTATGGTTTTTGGTGTGATTTAAATGGTTGTAAGCTTCAAGAACATGCAGGGAATACATTCAAGAGAAAAGAAACAACTAAATCATAAACATAAACTGATAAAGATGCCTGACATATCACATAAGATCCAATCAAAGAGACTATGCTGAGGTTCATACATTAAAGGATAAGCATTACCAGAAAAAGACATTAACTAGCAATGAAATTATCATTTAAGAAGAAAAACATGCTCAATAACAAAGCCAACATAGACAAATTGAAGGGGAAAGAGTCATATATCACATTATTTCATCAGTAAATGCCTATAAGAGTTACAGTACCTATCTCTGAACAAGTCTGAAAGTATAAGCAGCTTGCAGACCTCCTGATGCTCCCAAAATCAGAACACCTCTAATGATTTCTAAAACTCTCTAAATACTACTTTTACAAAAACAGTTAGGTATCAAAAACCCTAACTCTCCTCAACTGATTCGATGGCTAAAGAAAAGTTCCAAAATATTACAAAATGTGAAATTTACCACAAATAGTAAATCACTTAACTAACGAGCTTTTCAAAAAGATAACTAATAACTAACTAAACAACTGTCTTATATATCTTTTGCTGCCCTTGGGTTTTCTTGGAAATCCATGATCTGGAAGGATATGCTGAATATCTAGATCTTGCATTGCTTTTGCCTGACTCTCCTTCATTTCCTCGGGGCTTATGTCCCCCTTGTTGGTTTTGTTAATTTTCTTGATACATATCTGAACAGCTTCTAATAGTTCTTGGTTGTTTTCATCATGTTTGAGACCTTCCTGATAAGTTTCCATGGCTTTGTCATATTCTTTCATGAAGAACTGAACAGCAGCTTTCCTAGAATAGCCTTTTGTAAATGATGGATCCAGCTCAATACACTTATTGACATCATTAAGACCTTTTGGCAAAGCTCCAAGCTTTGTGTAACAAGCTGCTCTGTTATTGTAGACCCCTGCATCATTGGGATTCCTTCTAAATGTTTTGGCAGCATCTTCTGTAGCTCAAAGGTGTTTTCCTGTCAAAGTGGCAGGATGTGCACCAGCTGTTTGTTCGAAGGCTATTATATCAACACTAGATAGGCCATGGAAGAGGAGGCAGCTACTTTTCATAGATTTCTGCTTTTGCAATATCTGTATGAGCTGTAATAGATACAAGCCCAGTCAAAGCTTCTGAATGAACAAGAAGTGACTTACTTTTGACAAGTCGTTCAACAAATCAGCTGCTTCTTCTACCTTCTTGTGTTTGAGCTTGAAAGAGGCTGTTTCGAGCATTATTGATTCCAAAGTATGTTGATCTTCTCCCATGTTGCTGCTCCACCACTCTATAGCAGCATTGAAAACAGCCTCTGCCCCATCAATATCACGTAGCAACAGCAAGCGTTTACAGTAAATTACTTCCTTCTGTCTTGCAGAAAGCTTATGCTCAAGGCTATCAGCAAGCTGCAGTCCTTGACCTGTACCGCTCTTGTCAATTAATTTGTCAAATTTCTTTAATCCATCAAACACATCCTTGGCACCCTTCAATGCGATGAGGTTATTCGTTGCCACTGCAATTGATGGAGCATCAGCTAGCTTCTGATTTAGAATATTATTATAGGCTGTCATTGCATCCCCAGAGTTCCCTAAAGCCTGTTGCACATATGCAAGCTGAACAGAAATGGGAGCTAGTTCAGTCTCTATTTCCTCCTCAGTATATTCCTCTTCTATCAGCATCTCTTGCCCTATCCTGCGTGCAAGAAGTAAAATCTCTTGAGCTTCTGCAAAGTTGCTTTTCTCAATAAGAGCACATGCTGCATTATATGCCATCTCAAAGCTGCTATTTGGGGTAACTTTCAAAGTCGCCATTAGAGATGATATTTCAGTGGATTTTCCACCACTAATGAATGCAGTGATAATATTGGTCTTCAGTTCAATGGAATCAACCTTGAATTTCTGAATAATCTTCTCATAACTACTTATGCATGAATCCACAGCACCTTGCAGGTAAAGAATTTGTGCCTCTAATTGCAAGACACTGGAACTCCTTTCTTGACCTTTTAAGGCTTCCAGAGCTTCATCTAAACGATTTTGCCGATACAAGCAATATGCCTTGTGAAAACTGAAATCAATCGGAAGTCGATGGGAATATTGAATCAGGGACAATGCATCATCAACCTAATCAGACTGGATGAGTGCCGCCACCTTGCAGTGCAATGCATCCGCCTCTACTGGAGCAACACACAAAATCTCATCTGCAACTTTGATGATCTGCTTGTAATCGCTGGCTTTGATATGCTTGTCTAGGCTTGTAAACAGATCTTCAAAAGAAATAGATGACCCAGGATCGGCCTCTGCCTCGGGCTCAGGATGAAATTCTGGAGCAGCTGCTTGACTAGTGGATTTGGGCTTTGCCTTTGTCTTTGGAGCCATTATTCCCCTTTCTTTGATGCTATACCTTATCTAGCATATATCCCTCTGGTAGGATCACGTTCCAGATTAACCAAGAAACTTTACTGCACGAAAAATAGGGCAGAAACGTTGAATCTCATTCATGCAGTTACCAAGAGTTGATTTTGGTGCTACAACCATATGTGGACCTTTTATCCCTCGAAATTCATATAAATAACCAAGCAGGAAATCGTTTGCAAGGTTTTTCCAAGGCCCCATTCCATCTTGTTAATTCCACCCTGGCTGATCTGGATTTCATTTTTTAAGAATGATAAAAACACTTCCTTTCCATTCATGGGAAACCAAGAGTCGAGTCTCTTCAACAGCAGACCAGACAGAGTGAGCATATTGACGCCATAGAATACACACATTGCCTCGAATGTACAGGTGTCCTTCAGGGTGCGATTTTACTGCAGACAGCACGATCATGAAGTCCTAATTTCCCATGAAACCACCAAAACCTCAACTCAGCTCTGCAACCTCATTTCCGAACTTTGGACCCAAAATACCGGTGCACTACAAGTTTTAAATTCCAAAATAGAGATAGGGACAAAATATCTTCTCAACCAAGTCGGTTTAAACGACCAACTGTCACGCTGAACTGCGTTTGGAGCAATGATGAACACGTCTTTCCTCACGAACTGAAAACACCTGAAATCATGATAATCCTAAAGCTCACACGTAGCAAACCACTCAAAATATGGGATTAGTCATTCACCGACTAAAATCATGATAAAAACTAGCTTGAAAATCGAAAAATAAAAGGGCCGCGATATTCTTGTAGCGCGCCCTTTGTAAATTTTCTATCCAGCGCTACAAGAATATCTCCAATGCTAATTCTCTGGTATTTTTCAGCTTTTTGCTAATTTGTAGGAGGTTTGAAAGCTGCCAGAGTTGTAATCATATCTAAATGATCTCTAAATATGCATTAATGAATCAATTTTTGATAATATGACCTTCTTTAACCCCTTTTAAAAAAATGCAAAAGACCACAAATCAAATAAAACCTATAAAAGTATGCCCAAAAACTATCAAATCATCAAGAGAACTCCTGAAGGAGATCAAAACTAAAACTTAAAACAAAGGCTTAATGAGAAACAAACCAAAATTGAAGAAAAATTTTACTGACTTAACAGCTACCATGTGGACTAAAACGCTGACATGTAGTGCTTAGTGGTTTCGACTACCGACAAAAGAAGAAAGTTTCAAAATTTTATTTAAGTGTCGAAACCATCGGCGGAAGTTAGTTGATGAGACCGTTGATGGACGTCGGCAGAAAATAGTTGATTGAGCGCCCACCGTTGCGGATGGCTAGACAACTATGCGTCCGACGGGTAGAGTCTCCAACCACTGATGGCGTAGAATTTCTGAGAGTTTTCTAAGGAGCGGGATCATCGGCTATCGAAGGAGAATAGTCGTTGGCATCACTGATGAATAGAATATGGAAGAGCCGATGCAGCGGAAGACAAGGAAAGAAGAAAATTAAAAATTTTCTCTAAGGCATGAGATCATCGGCCATCGGGAAATGTTAGTGGATCAGATCACCGATAGGGAAAAGTTCAATGAAGGTGACTCACCATTGTGGCTGCTTAGTCAACTATCCATCTGACACAACAAAAACTAATTCTTTCCACCGCCGATGGGGTTGTGGCTGCGGAAGACATAGGAATATCGTGGGACGCCATTGCGAAAGCCTTGACAACTATCCTGCGGATGGATTAGTCTCTCCACTCACCGATGCCGACATGTTTAGTGTATAATGGTTTCAAGTTTCAATAACATACTACGCTGGCGTGTAGTGCTCGAGAGTGCCAACACTGCAAAAGAGTTAAGGCTTGTGGAAACCACCATTGCGGACACCTAGAGGACTAAGTGTCCGATGCCACAGTAGGATGCCGCTCCGACCACCGACAAAGCTTTGGTCCATGGAAATTATAAGGGGATTGTTGGCCGTCGTTGCAGAATGATAGACCGTTGCAGGCTCGATACAGCGAAAGGAAATAGACAAGAGACTCACCGATATAACAGAATATTAGTAAGGAGAAGAATCGATGAACAGTAAATTTTCTCACCAATGTCGACCGAAAGTTTAGTTGATTTTCCCGCCGAAACGTCAGAGAGAAATAAATGAATAGAACGCCGATGAACTAGGTGTTTTGACCACCGAATTATCGGATAGATAGCTGGGAAGGGGTCTGATTGGGCCTAAGGAGATTTGGGTTTTTCAAAGGAACCTCTCAGTAATTTTTCAAGCAGTTTTCGACTGTCTTTCAGTCAATTTTCAACAGATTTCAGCAGATTATCAGCAGTCACAGGGATGAAAAGAAAGAGAGAAAAACTTTGTATTTTAAGCAAAATTGTGTTTTATGAATTTCTAGAAGAGGAAGGTAAGTAGTTTTGATTTATATTAATGATATGCATCTAACCGTTTGTTACTAACACATTGCAGAATTAGAGACAACTTCCAAGAGTAGTACTCCAGAAAGAACAGTGTGGTAATGCAAGAGGTGGTTCAGTCATGAGAACCCATGATGGGTATGATGCTCAGGATTCTTACAAGCGAGCAGAAGATGCCATGGGAGAAAATGTTCGTAATGGAAATGATGACATAGAGTCTAATGGAAGAAGATTCCACGGGACACCGTCCGAGGTTACAGCCACCATGAGAATCTTGGTTAAATCCTAGGAAGAGCAGCATCAATTGAATGCTTCCATATTGCAGAGTTTGATAGACTTGCAGAAAAAGATAGATTCTGGATGGGGTACATCAAGGCCAGAAGGCAGTAAAAGCAACACTAGGAGAAGGAGAAGGACTTCTAGTGGACCATCTGATTCTGAAGAATCCAGTGGAGATACAAGTTCATCTTCTCATATGAGGAAAATAAGAAGACAGCATAGGGATTTCTCTTGAGATGAATTTAGGAAAGCTAAACCTCCTACATTTGATGGTGAGATAAAGACGGGGCAAGAAGCTGAAGCTTGGCTTCTTGGGATAAAGAAGAACTTTCAAGTGTAGGATTATTCAGGAAACATGAAGGCATGAGTTTCCATATTCAATCTGAATGGAAGAGCATCCATTTGGTGGGAACACTTCAAGCAAGTAAAGAGGATCAGTGAAATGAAACTGAAGTGGAAACAATTCAAGAAGTATTTCAGGCAGAAATACCTCTCTAACAGGTATTATGATGACAAGATCAACGAGTTCCATGAGCTAATATTGGGACAACAAAGCATGGATGAATATGCAAACAATTTCTTGGAATTGTTGAGGTATGTCTGGTACATCAGAGATGAAAAAGTGAAGATCCAGCGGTTTCTGAGTGGATTTCCTCAAGCCTATAAAGATAGAATTGAGTTTTATGAACCTAGGACCCTTGAAGAAGAAATAAGGAAGGATAAGTATTGATATGAACAAAGCAAAGGTAAACCTGATTACCATAAGGCATGGAAGGACAAGAAGAATGAGAACTTTGACCAAAGAAGGAAAGGTTTCAAACCTTCTAGATTCAGGAATCAGCAAAAGAAGCCATCCCAAGCTGCGAGTAATCCAGTTGGAGTGACAGGTGGAAATCCTAAAGAGCCACATCAGAATAAAGGTCCACTCAAATGTTGGAAATGTGAAGGACCTCACTTGCATAGATATTGTCCACTTGAGAATGAAAGTGCAAGTCCAGCTTATAACATTCAGGGAGCAGAAACAGTGGGTCAAGTAGCAAGAGCAGTCCCTAGAATTTATGCAGCACTAGAGGACTGCCAGGAAGATCACCAGTCAACTGTGGTTGAAGTTGCAGGTAAGATTGTTGAACAATCTATTTATATTTTGATTGACCCTAGTTCTACTCACATTTACATTACTCCTAGAGTAGTGGAGATTTGTGCTTTTAAGAAGGTAAAGCATGCAAAATCTTGGTTAGTTTAGCTAGCCACTAAGACTAAGAGAAAGGTCAGTGAAGTGGCAGGGAAATGTCTATTGGTCATGAATGGATTGAACACTTGTGTATATCTGAATGTTCTACCCCTTGGCTCCTATGATGTTCTCATTGGAATGGATTGGTTAGAATCTCAGCGAGTGAAGCTTGATTTCTATAATAAGACTTTTGAATACATGGAGGAAGAAGGAAACCCAATAGTGGTGAAAGGTATTCCGAAGGTAATTTCAGTAAGACAGGTTTCAGCAATGCAGTTGAAGAAGTTCTGTAGGAAAGGTGTAACTTCAGAATGTATTCACTTGTATTTCCTATCTATTGTAACCCGATTTTTATTCCGGGATGTACTTGAGTCATGTCATGCCCCGATGTTCCGATCGGGAAGTTTCTATAATGTGAAAGTCATGTCAAGTCATTGTGGGTAACCCTCCTTTTAGTCAAGGGTTAAAGTCCCCACAGTTGTGGGTCCCTAGGGTTATTATACTATCCTAGTGAATTTGACCCTAGGTGAGTCATTTTAAGTCAGGTAAATAGTCCCCACCATTGTGTTACCCTCCTATTGGTCGAAGGAGGCAAAGTCCCCACAAGTTGTGGGGCACTAGGGTTATTAGACACTCCTAGAGATGTCAGCTCTAGTAAGTAATTGTTAAGTGAGGCCGACATGTTGGAGTGGGTTTCAAGTGAATGAAATAATATAAATAGAGAGTGAACCTCTCTATTTAACATACACACACTCACTCATTGGGGTGCATGAGTGAGAGGAGAAGTTATTGGGACAAGAGAGAGATTGCTACTGTCAGGAGATCATCTATATGTTTTCAGGTTTTAATTTTGGTGTTGATTCTATCTCTGAGGAATTTGTGGGGTTATCTCCTTTATGGTTTCTCTGAGGAAAATTGTTTGTGTCTCTCGTCTCTTTTTTTTTATTGCTGTGCATGTTATTCTCTCAGTTAAAATATCCTAAGATCATAATGCTAGCTTGAATGATAAAAATATAACATGGTATCAGAGCTAACTTGAGAAGAATAAATTGTGCAGCTATAGAAGCTAGGGATTATTAATTTTTGGGTCTCTCTCCACATTCCATCAACAAAAGTATGCTAGGATGACTCTCCATTGAAGGGCCATCTTTCTGTCGAAGCAGAATTCGATTCCGAGCATTTTCAGTTTTCGGTGCGAAAATTAGGGCTTTCTACAAAAGAGGAATTTTTGAGTGAGCCTAGAATAGGATTGTTCTCCTCATCAAAATTGAAGTTTAGATACCTATATCAATATTTTTGGTTGGGAGAAACTCTAGGAAAGTCAAACCCTAGTTTGACCCCGAGCTAGAAAAACCCTAAATACTAAAACTGCTAAGTTTTGGTACATTCACTATATCCCAATATTGGAGGAGGATCGGGAGCTGAAAATTGTAGAGAACGAAGATGAAATATGGATTTACACTGTGTCCAAAATGGAGCCTTAGATTCACTAAATTCTGGGAGATACGATCCCTCCAAGGTAGAGTTTCAGCCTCTTCCATAATTCATCCCTAAAAAGGACACCTCGGGAGAATTTCTATATCTTGATCTACATAGGTCCAAATGAGATTTATGAAGGTTTTCTAGAATGGGCACGGAATTTAATTTCTATGTTCTGATTTTTAGACTCAGAAGCTGAACCAGTGATATGTGGCAATCTGTACAACTTCATTGTTCTGAACAGTCCTATAACAGGTCACCTTGGGAAAATGATCATAAGTCCCAATTGGTGGAACCAATTATGATGAAACCTATGGTTTTGGAACAGGGACATGTGAATTTACCACAGTGCAAAATTTCAGACATAGAGGAGTAGTAATTTTGGATATAGCACAGAAACATTAACAAGAATTTATGCAAAAGAAATTGGAAAACTAGGGCTTCCTGTTCCAGGAGCTTCCCTGCACTATTTTCAGAAAATGAGTACATTAGACAGCTCCATTCGAAGAGATCTATATTTCTATCCAATCAGATCTAAAAGATTCCAAGTTTTAAAAATTAGGGTTTCTCTAATAAACCCTAGATCAGCCAGCTCCAGAACAAGGACGGACACCTCAAATCAGTAAGATATAATCTTTTGCTATTTTCATTTGAGGTTCTCATTTCAAAGTGATCTATCACATCAGCTTGATGATAATATTGGTGAAGTTGACAAACTACAAGCATGGAAGTATATGATCTCTCTAAAGAAAATGAATTGGAGACCTACAGAAGGAGAGAGGTTCTAGTTCCAGAGGGAGATGAGGCTAAAAGCCTTACATAAGAAGATCATTGTTGATTCAATCATGAATCAACTTGTACCACAAGTGTCTTCCCTAAAAGACATCAAAGATGTTTGATTGCTTGACCAAGCTATTTGAAGGGAAGAACATAAATCAGAATATGACCTTAAGGAACCAGTTGAAGAATGCGAAGATCCATAATACAGAGACCATGCAGTCATACTTTACAAGGGTCTCCCAAATCAAAGAACAACTTGAAGCGGTAAAAGAAGAAGTGAAGAATGTAGAAGTGGTGATAACCATCTTGAATGGTCTCCCAGGATCATGAGATTCATTCATTCAAAGAATGTGTGCCAGAAGAAATTCATTACTTTCAGCAGACTCCGAGAAGAAGAAGAAGCTCGACTCATAAGAAGAGAAGAGAAAATGGGAGCAACTGAAGATCAAGCTCTCACCATCCAAAGAAGATCCCTCAATCAATGAGGAATATGAAGAGCTCAAATCTTGAAGAACCTCTTATCCACCTTAACATTTGGATAAAAAATGATGCTATTATGAATGAAGAAGACAATGACACTGAAGGCTCAAGAAGAAGTCTACCCACAAAACAAATAAAGATAAGTATTCAATTGTCATTTCATGATATTGTTTTGTTATGCATTTGTTTATATTCAGTTGATGTATTATGCATGATAGGATGTTTGCATTAATGATAGTATACTACTAATATGCATGTGATGGCTAAGTAGCTCATGGTGCTATACAACTCTCCATTTCTACTTATCTAGAATGAAACCTCTTTGCTGACATATTGGATTAGTGCACAATCTCAATGTTGTCCTAGTAGAGATGGAAGGCATCTAGAAAAGTTTCTGTGAGATATGGATGAATGTTGTATTGGCTAAAGTAGTTGCATAATCATATATTTATGCATAATAATTTTCCAGTATGAACATTCCTTATGAAAAGTTTCTAACCATACAAATGCATTTGACTAGTAGGAAAGATCGCATACAAGCAAAGAAGGATGAGACTTGTTCCGAAGAACAAGTGATGACATTTCAAAATGAAAAATAATATGACTAATGCAGCAACATCATTGATGCAAAACCTTCTAAGAACAAAGGGAAGATCAGTTCAAGAAGAATAATGTCTAGGATGCAGTATCGATACATGAAGGGAAATTTGTAGTTCCATCATGCAGTAGATGGAAACATCGTGGATTACAAGGCATAGACTACAAAGACACATTTGCAGCCATTGGAAGTGAAGTCACATGACATACATAATTTTGTGTGCAAATGAAAGAAGGCCTTGTACGAGTTCAAAAGACACCCATGGGACAACACATACATGATGAGCTTGATGAATATCTTAACCTTTGCTACAAGGTTGATAAAGGATGACAAGCTCACAGATGGGTGTGAGAAAAATGCTTTCAAAGATAGAGGATCTTGGTATCCAGTGAACCTAGATGGATACATAGAATATTAGTAGCATAGGAAGCTACTTGTCACTCCGATACAAAATGTTTCAGTGCATAAGTACGGAAGACAGAGGGAGTATGATGCTCCGCTTCAGAGAAAGTGACTGCAGAAGATATTGAGGTTCGACATGGTATGACATGATGGATAGATCACTGATGACTCTAGGGTTTACTGAGAGTAAGGTGGATTCCAACCTTTGCTTCAAGGTTGAAGGCAGAAGACCAGTGATGCTCCTGTTATGTGTTGATGCACTATTTTCTAGGCATGGAGGTGTGGACAAGGGAAGTATGCAGTAGAGATCCTGAAGAGGTTCAAGTTGATGGACTGCAAGGCCATGACCACACCTATGGCATCGAACATGAAGCTATTGAGTGATGCTTCATCAAATACAGTTGATACTATGATGTATCACCAGATGATTGGTTCCTTGATGTACCTGAGACCAGATATTTGCTTTGCTATGAACACATTGACACATGTTCACCTGATGGTTGCAAAGCATGCAGGGGTACAAATAATTATGGGCTCAAGTACGATGCGAATCAGAATATTAACCTAGAGGGTTATGTGGATTCGTATTAGGGCAGGCAGTTCCATTGATAGGAAGAGCATTTCAAGGTGCTACTTCAATATGGGATCACGTGTGATCTCTTGGTTTGACAGGATGGAATCCTGCATGGCGCTGAGGAAAAAGATGTTGCCACTTGCTATTTGGGAGAGAGGAGCAGTGAAGCTCCAATATGTGACCTAGATCAAGATCTCTCAAAAAAGGGAGTTCTAGCATAGTTAGTGAGACAGGTTGTCTGAGCATAAATCTTGGAGAAGCTAGTAGGTTCCTGGCGAAGCTCGCAGGTCATCCTTGGACGTAATCAGCCCTAATTTGATTCTATGCTAGAAATGGACAAAGTGAAGTTTGAGTACTTCAGGGAGAAGCTTGGTGTTCTCCAGATCAAGGACCCTTCCAAGGGGAAGTGACGAGTCCGGAAGCCATTCTGACAAGCAGGTCAGATGTAAGGGCTGATCCATTCTGTCATGGTTAGAGGATTGGTTCCTTCCATGTCAGATATGAGTGTTGAATCCAAATCCATTCTGATGAGTAGGTCAGATATAAGGGCTGATCCATTCTGTCATGGTGAGAGGATTTGGTTCCTTCCATGTCAGATATGAGTGCTGAATGCCATTCTGAGAATGGAGGTACCTGGTTAGTTACCAGGAACACTCAGTCCAGGACTAAGAAATCCATTCTGACGAGCAGTTCAGATGTAAGGGTAGAGCCATTCTATCATGGTTAAAGGATTAGATTCCTCCCATGTCAGATATGAGTGCTGGCCATTCTGACGAGTAGGTCAGATGTTAGGGCAATTTCCACTCTCCGGGAGAGTGGAGGCACCTGGTCCATTACCAGGTATCTCAGTCTCGGTATGGGGACCATTCTGACGAGGGCGTAGGATTTGGTTCCTACCAGGTCAGATGTGAGTGCAGGCCATTCTGATGAGGGTGTAGGACTTGGTTCCTACCAGATTAGATATAAGGGCAACTGCCATTCTTCGGGATAATGGAGGCACCTAGTCCATTACCAGGTAGCTCAGTTTGGGATTGGGGGCCATTCTGACGAGGGTGTAGGATTTGGTTCCTACTAGGTCAGATGTGAGTGCATGCCTTTCTGACGAGTAGGTCAAATGTAAGTGCTGAAGCCTTTTCACAGATGATAGTGATGTCCTATCATGCTAGTGAATGTGAGTGCTAGGCCTTTCTGATGTGATTGTAGGCTCCTACATGATCAGATGTGAGTGTTGGACGTGCCTTTCTGACGAGTAGATCAGATATAAGTGCTGGGCAGGCCATTCTGATGAGTAGGTCAGATATAAGCGCTAAAGAAGACCTACATGATGGCTAGGCCTACAGCTAGCATGAAAGAAGGCTGGCTTTGTAGAATTTCCTGTGACGAGAAGAATCATGAGATAGCACCTATGGTATTGATCCAGATTGAGTGATGATCCAAATCCAGTGATGATGTTCAGTGATGATCCAGATCGAGTGATGATCCAGATCCAATGATGATGACCCGTGATGATCCAGATCTAATGATGATCCAGATCCAGTGATGATGATCTATATCGAGTGATGATCCAGATCTGAAGATGAAGATGAATTTAAGACGAAGATGACTTGAAGATGTAGATGACGAGATGATCCAGAAATAAGACCAGTGATGAAAATTGTGTCGAGAGAATACCTTCCTAGTTAAGAGGGAGTGTTGATGTAATTGTAACTTCAGAATGTATTCACTTGTATTTCCTATCTATTGTAACGTGATGTTTATTATGGGATGTACTTGAGTCATGTCATGCCCCGATGTTCCGATCGAAAAGTTTCTATAATGTGAAAGTCATGTCAAGTCATTGTGATTGGTCAAGGGTTAAAGTCCCTACAATTGTGGGGCCCTAGGGTTATTAGACTATCCTAGTGAAGTCGACCCTAGGTGAGTCATTGTAAGTCGGGGCAATAGTCCCTACCATTATGTTACCCTCCTATTTGTCGAAGGAGGCAAAGTCCCCACAAGTTGTGGGGAAATAGGGTTATTAGACACTCCTAGAGATGTCGGCTCTAGTAAGTAATTGTTAAGTGAGGTCAACATGTTGGAGTGGGTTTCAAGTGAACGAAAGAATATAAATAGAGAGTGAGCCTCTCTATTTAACATACACACACTCACTCATTAGGGTGCATGAGTTAGAGGAGAAGTTGTTGGGACAAGAGAGAGACTGTTGCTGTCAGGAGATCATCTTTATGTTTTTGAGTTTTACTTTTGGTGTTGATTCTATCTCTAAAGAAGTTGCGGGGTTTTCACCTTTATGGTTTCCCCAAGGAAAATTCTTTGTGTCTCTTGTCTCTTGTGTTTTATTGTTGTGCATGTTATTGTCTCAATTAAAAGATCCTAAGATCATAATGCTAGCTTGAATGATAAAAATCTAACAAAAGGTTTCCAGTTTTATGCAGCTCATATTCTGGAACCAACAGGAGATGAGACTCCTAGGTTGGAGGACTATCAGGTGTTACAGGAATTCAAGGATGTGTTTCCTGATGAAATTCCAGGGCTTCCTCCAAAGAGGGATATTGATTTCACCATTGACCTTGTGCCAAGAGTAGCACGATTGTCCAAGACACCCTACAAGATGAGTACACTGGAGATGCTAGAGTTGAAGATGCAACTGCAAGAGTTGTTGGAAAATAAGTATATCTGACCGAGTGTGTCTCCTTGGGGAGAACCGGTTTTGTTTGTGAAGAAGAAAGATGGTACACTCAGGTTATGTATTGATTACAAACAGTTGAACAAGGTTACTGTGAAGAATAAATACCCTTTTCCTAGGATTGATGACCTCTTTGATCAAATGAGAGGAGCAAAGGTATTTTCCAAGTTTGACTTGAGGTCTGGTTACCATCAGGTGACAATCAAGGACGAAGACATTCATAAGACAGGCTTCAGGATAACGTGTGGACATTATGAGTTTGTAGTGATACCATTTGGTCTCACAAATGCACTGGCTACATTTATGTGCCTTATGAACAACGTCTTCAGCGAGTATTTGGACAAGTTTGTTCTTGTTTTCCTTGATGACATTCTTGTTTATTCTAAGAATGAGGAACAACATGAAGAGAATTTGAGATTGACATTGCAAGTGCTCAGGGAACATCAGCTGTATGCAAAACTGAGCAAGTGTGACTTCTACAGAGATAGAATTCAGTATTGGGTCACATTATCTCAAAAGAGGGTATATCAGTAGACCCTGAGAAGATTGAAGTCATTATGAATTGGCCTACTCCAAGAAATGTGATGGATGTAAGATCTTTTATGGGACTTGAAGGATACTATAGGAGATTCATTGAGGGATTTTCCAAGGTTGCACATGCCATCACTTCTTTGCAAAAGAAGGGGATAAAGTTCGAGTGGACTTCGAAGTGTGAAGAGAGCTTCCAATGGTTGAAGAATCTTCTCACCAGTGCACCAGTATTGAAAGTTGTAGATCCAGAGAAAGATTTTGTGGTATGTACCGATGCATGCGGATAAAAGATGGGAGGAGTCCTTATGCAGGACAACCACATGATATGTTATGAGTCAATAAATCTAAAGGAGCATGAGAAGAACTATGCCACTCATGATCTAGAGCTTTCAACCATAGTACATGCCCTCAAGATGTGGAGACATTACTTGATGGGTAGAATATTTGAGCTCAGAATAGACCATTGTGGTCTGAAGTATTTGTTTGATCAGCCTACTTTGAATGCTAGGCAAGCAAGATGGCTGGAATTTTTATGTGGGTTTGATTTTGAAATCAAGCACATAAAGGGAAAAGAGAATAAGGTGGTTGATGCGCTCAGCAGAAAGGTACAAGAAATGCATGTGGAATCTCTTAGTATTTTCCAATCAGATTTAAGGCAGCATATTGTTAATCATATTGCCAGAGATGAATTGTACAAGCAGGTAAAAGACAAATTGCAGCAGCAAAGTCTTGAAAAGAAGTATGAGGGATATAAATTGGAAGAAGATAGACTTCTTACTTATAAAGGAAGAATTTATATTCTGAATGTAGCAAATTTGAGGAGAGTTGTTATGGATGAAATCCATCAAGCTCCATATTCTAGTCACCCAAGATGTCAGAAGACAATTTCTACAGCTAGAAAGTAGTACTTTTGGCCAAGACTGAAAAAGGACATGGCTGAATACATTTAAAGGTGCATGAAATGTTAATAGGTAAAGGTTGAGCATCAACACTCAGCAGGATTGTTGCAACCTTTTCCAGTTCCGGAATGGAAATGGGAAGTTATTTCCATGGATTTTATTACAGGACTACCGATGACTTGGAGACAACATGATTCCATCATGGTTGTGGTAGACAAGTTGACAAAAGCAGCACATTTTATACCAATGAAGTCTACACACAACATTGATGACATTGCAAAGATCTTCATGAAGGAGATTTTCAAATTGCATGGATTGCTGAAGGCAATAGTTTCTGACAGAGATGTCAAGTTCACTTCCAATTTTTGGAAAGGATTGTTTGTGGATTTGGGTACAAAGCTAAACTTCAGCACTGCATACCATCCTCAAACAGATGGGCAGATAGAGAGATTTAATCAGGTACTTGAAGATATGCTTCGCATGTATGTGATGGAAAAACCAGCCAAGTGGGAAGATTACTTACACTTGGTAGAGTTTGCTTACAACAATGGACAACAGGCATCCTTGGGGATGAGTCTGTATGAAGCTTTGTATGGAAGAAGGTGTAGGACACTAGTGACTTGGGAAAACCCAGTGAACAGATTTGTGCTTGGACCAGAATTGCTCAAGGAAATGGAGCAAGAGGTTGTAAAGATTAGGCAGAATCTGAAAGCAGCACAGGACAGACAGAAAAGCTATGCAAATAAACATAGGATGAACAGAGAGTTCAGTGTTGGGGATCATGTTTACCTCTGAGCAAAAGCAAAGAAAATTTCCTTGAAGCTTGGAAGTTGTGCCAAGCTGTCACCTAGATACTGTGGGCCATTTGAAGTCCTTGAAAGAATATGGCCTGTTGCATATAGACTTGCATTGCCTGCTAGTACTAGAGCTCATAATGTTTTTCATGTTTATTTGCTTAAGAAATATGTACATGATCCTAACCATGTGATAAATTGGGATGTGATTCAGGTGGAACCCGAGGGAGAGTTCCAAATTGAGCCAATGCACATCCTCGACAGGAAGGTCATAATGCTCCAGAACCGAGCCATAGGGCAGGTAAAGGTGCAATGGAAGCATTACGGACCTGAAGAGGCTACGTGGGAGCTGGAGGATGCCATGCGATTGGCACATTCATTTTTGTTCAATCCTGTCGAACACTGAGGCGGTACCAGTGTATCATTTTCTTCAAATTTTGTAAAGCATTGAGGATAGTGCTATTAAAGGGGGAGGGGAATGTAACACCCCGGGTTTGACCCCGTTTGCATTAAATATACATGATACATATATTGTAAATAATCATGGTGAGGAGCTAAAGGAAAAAACCCCACCATCGATTTGGTTGTGTTATGTTTCAGATTGGAATGGTCGTCGATGGTATATCGGGACATATGACATACATTAAATTGTGACATCATGTAAATGTGCATTTTAATTAAATAACCCAACCAACTATGTTCACTGCAACTAAATTGAGAAGGGGCATGATTCCAAAGGATAAGGAAGGGGAATGTTGAACATTGAGTCATGGGGGAAGAGCCATGTGTCACCACTCTCTTTTGCTCACCACCACCTTAGTTATTCCGTTGTTAGTTGGGGGTAGCGATTGGCTGGCAGAAAGACCACTAAGTTCACACTCTCTCCAAGATGCATCTTTTGTCCTATCCATTATCCCGATCGTGGCTTTTCACTTACCTTCACGTAGACTGAATTAAAAGAATCCAGAATTCATTGTTGGGGGGTTCGGTTCTCCTCTTCCTCAATGATTGTTGGCCTGCGAACATGTTTAGTTCTCCTCTGCCTCACGGAATTGTTGGCTTGCAGATCAATTATTTCCTCTGTTCACGCAGAGTTTTGTGTCTTTTTCCACCATTGTCAGACTGCATAATGGTTCTGTTATTTCCATTGCTAAATCGTGGCTGTAATGGCATCAATAGTTCTATGAGTTGAATCTTTGTCCATCACATATAGTTGGGAGTTGTTCTTTACCCATTTTCTTCCTGTGCAATTTCTCCAGCGATTGCATTGAGGATCGAGTGCTGTGGGTTCATAGTTGTTTATGGGCTGTTGTTTTCCCACATTTTGCTTGGCTGTGTTTTCCCGTTTTTTGGTGGTTTCGCTTGAAGAGTCACTGGGAGTTTTTACATTCTGTTCGATTGTGTTTTTCCCCTGTAAAATCTTGAATAGCTGTTTGGCTACTTGCATGCAGTGGTTTTGTCCTCAAACTACATTGGAGTGGTGAATGAGGGCCTAGGGTGCTTGATAAACCTGGTGGTTGAGAACCACACAGATAGAGCTACTGAGCTGGATTTCTTCTCCACAACCCCTGAATAGCGCTAGAAGGGAGATCAGGGTCTGAGGGACTACGTTGCAGAGAAGGGACTGATTTCCTTGTGTTGGGTGTGTACAGGTGTTCTAGAAGCCAGGTTGGTTCTGGTGTTGGTGTCTGTAGCTCTCTAATGATCTTACCAGCTTAGCATTTATCCTTTCTCAGCTCCTAGATGGCCTGATTAACCCAAATTGTTAGCTTGGAGGATTTGTTGTTCGCCTGATAAACCCAACTATGTTGCCTTGGCTGAACTATGTACCCTTGTGGTGTTGTTATCCTTGTTTATGTGTAAGCCTATTAGTTCCTTATTCCTTGGGGAATCATGCCTGGCTCAAGGGTGGTAGCATTGTTGAGAGATTGAGGAGCATGCAGGCCTATGGTTGGTTGGAACGTTGCAGCGACGTAGATGGTTGCGAAACAAGTTCTTTTTAAGATAAGTATTCTTTCCTAACTTGTGTCTACAATCATATTTACCATTGATGAATGACGATATACATGTTAAATATTGATCTGTATATGCATGAGTGTTGATTGATATTTTTTGCTTTCGTTGTGAATATGAATGATTATGCTTCGTAATATATTTTATGTTTTTAAGTATCATGCTTCAGCATTATATGTATGTATGTTCATGTTCATGGGGCTAGATGCCCAGATGATGTGATGTGTATCATAGCGTCCTCTTCGCCGGTCAGAAGGTCGGGGATGTTACAGATTCTATGAGGATGAGTTTTCCTTGTGAATTATTGTGTTTTGCATTTTTGTTTTGGTTTGAATACAAAGGAATGGAAGAGGCCAAAATGGGATGATAAACCTAGTGAAGAGAGTAACCTCATAGACAAATCAAGTGGGTTGGTAAATCCTTTCTTCACACCCTAAAGAGAACTGGCATGGAAGGTATGTCTTGAGGGACTCTTTAGAAGTGAAGGGAATACTTCCTTGTGTTGGGTGGTGCAGGTATTGAGGAGGCCAATCCATATCTTGTGTAGGTTCCCATGGCTCTATGGTTGAGCTAACTAGCTTAGAAATTCTACCTTTCCATTACCTTGGAATCCCATTAAACCCAACTGTTAGTGGGTTTGGTTATCTCCTCCGATTTTTTTGGCTTGTTTCCTAGTATCCTATGAAACCCAATGGTCTATTGGCTTGGCTGGATAGTCTCTGAAAGCCTCTAGTGTGTTGTATTGACTGTGTGAGTATGTTTGGACATGTGTAAGCCTATTGTGCCCTAGTTCCTTATGGAAACCATGCCCATCTCGAGGGTGGCAGTGCGTTGAGAGATTAATGAACACACTGGCCTACAGTTGGGTGGAACATTATAGCAACATAGCTAGTTGCGGAACAACTTAATTGTCAAGATAAGTATTATCTGTTATTCTTATTTATGCATTGAAGTTGGTTATGAATGAATATTATGAATTGATAAGGAATAATGCTTACTATGAATGAAGTAGGATTCATCGTTGCAAAAGTATATATGTTATACTTGTTTATGCCATATAATTTTCTATGAATCACTATGTTCATGTTGGATTCTTGATGATGAATAAGTAGAGGTTTTCCTTGTGTATATTTCCTTGCATTGTACTTCTGGTTTCCTTGTATGTTCAATACATTTTACTTAAGTCCTTGGAGGTTAGAAAATCCTGGTTAAAGGGTCAGTTTGTAGCTGACCTAAGTGGTTCTGCACCCCGAGTTCCATAGCAGAAGGAAGAATGTGGGAGGTGAGAGAAAGAAGTTTAATCAAGGAAGAGTGTGGGTTTGTGCACCCCATTATCCAACTTTGTAAGGCGGAAGGCAGGAGGTGAAAAACAGGAGAAAGACTAAGGTAAAGAGTTGGCCTTCCGATTCTAGAGTTCTGCACTAGAGGGAGGAAAGGAGGAATGTGGGAGCGAGTCTAGAGGTTGTGTCATTTGATAGTTTTCTGAATTTTGAGTTTCAAGGGATGAAGGTGGAAGGTGGAAGATGGAACAATGGTTGAAGGAATACGTCAATCATTATGCTTCTGACTTGTGGGTTCTGAGGGTGGAAGGTGGAAGGAAAAAGGAATAATACTAGGCGAATGTTTTACATCACACATTACATTTTTTATTTCCAATTTCAGAGGTTGGAAATGCAAAGTAATAGGTGTAGTGAGGAAGAAAGCTTATGCACACAAAATGGATCTGTTAATGATGAAGCAATGGTCACATTGATTTATAGAGGTTCTTAAGCCTACTCATGAATGTTGAAGAGTGTGTTACTATCCATGCCCTATATTTGAACGCAGAACAAGTGTTCTTGAAGAAATTTTTTTAATAATCCGCATTATGGGGTATGGGGACATTACATATTTGATTTGTTGAAAGGCTTGAGTTTCCCCTATCATCCAAGAAAATGAATCTTTCTTCAATAATTATGTTAAAGGAGCTGCTATTCTTCCACAGTTTTGAAAAAACTTGCGTTACTACCCTATCAGACCTAATAATCCTCGAAGATTCTTCAGGGTTTTGGGAATCAGCCAGTCCATCATGGATTTAATTTTTTTACGGTCTACCTTAACACCTTAATGAGATAAAATATGACCCAAATACTCTACCTCATTTATCCCAAAGAAACAATTTGATTCTTTTGCATATATTTCTTTCTCTTTTAGTAGTTCCAGTACCTTGTCAACATGTTGAACATGTTCTTCCCAAGACTTGCTATAGATTAGTATATCATCAAAGAATATGAGCACAAATTTTCTAAGGAAAGGATTTGAAATATAATTCATCAAACCTTGAAATGTGGAAGGTGCATTTGTTAGACCAAATGGTATAACCAAAAATTCATAGTGAGCTTCATGATTTCTGAATGTTGTTTTGGGGATGTCTTCATCCTTCATTTGAATATGATGATACCGAGAACGAAGATCCAACTTTGTGAAGACAACTGGTCCATGTAATTCGTCTAACAACTCATCAATGACGAGAATGGGAAACTTATATTTAATGGTGATCTTGTTGAGCTCTCTATAATCATGACACATACGCCATGATCCATATGGCTTGCGTACCATTACCACCGATGCAGAGTAAGAAATTTGGCTAGGCATAATTATTCCATCCTCTAACATTTCATCCACCATATGCTCAATTTCACTCTTTTGGCTAAAGGGATATCGGTAAGTTCCGATGTTAGGAGGAACACTACCTAAAATTAAGTGGATAGCCTGATCAAAGTCATGAATAGGTGGAATACCTTTGGGAATATCTTGAAATACCTTGGAATGCTTATTAATGACCCTTTGAAGATCTAGGAGATAGGGAATTTTGAGGTTTGAACATCTAATGAGTATAATTGTGCAACTATACCTTGATGTCCCTTATTTAAAAACTTGTTCATACCATTAGAGATTATCACCTTGCTTGGTTTCCTGTGATACCATTTAACTCATGTTCTTTACCTTCCCATGATAAATTCATGAATTTTTTTTGAAAATTAAAAGCCATTGTTCCCAATGATTGTAACCATTGGACACCCAAGACAACATCAACACCACCCACTAGTATAGCAGTCATTAGACTATTCAATACATATCCCCCATAGCTAGATTGATATTATGGCATTTCCCTGAGCAATTTATAGTTCCTCCATCTGCAATCATTACTTGAAATTATGGTGCTGGATAAACAAAGCAATTGAGAACCATGGCTAATTTACAGTGAATGAAATTATGAGCACTACCAGAATTAATCAACATTGTTACCTTCTTATTTATGATGTATCCTTCTATCTTGAGATTTTGCGGAGTGCTAATTCCATCCAATGCATGACAAGATATAGTGGGAGTAATTTCTTCTAAAGTATCCTCTTCTATTTCTTCTAAAGTCACCTCTTCTTGAGATGCTTCCTCTTATTTTGATTCTTCCTCTTCACAATCTATGTAGGATAATTTCTTCTCGTTGATCATATGTCCCTTACTATAGTTGCTGTCACAATTAAATCATAATCCTCTTTCTCTTCTTTCATCTAGTTGTTGGGGTGTGAGCCTTTGTGGTGGTTTAGAAGAAGGAACATTATTTCTCTATATGTGTTGGAGAAGGCCTTTCGAGTAGTCATTTCCATATTTTTACTTTCAACCTTCCTTTCCGTCATGAAATCCTTCTCTAGAGATGATGGTTCAAAGAGACACGCCTCGTGTTGAATGTTATCTTTCAAGGTTCCAATAAAGATATCTAACAAATTATCTTCTGAAATATTCTTCACTTTAAGACTTAGCTGTTGAAATTGCTTGTTGTGATCTGTAACTGAACTCTTTTGCTTGAGATTTACCAATTGACTGAAGAAGGTGTTGTTATTTATATCCCCATATTGTGCAATCAATTTTTTGGTGAATATAGACTGAGATAATATACTCCTTTTTACGGTCACAAATCCATTGGTACCATACAAATTGATCAGGTTCTAAATACAAGGATGCAATAGTTACCTTTTTCATAGTGGGAACCTGGTGTACATCAAAGAATTGCTCCATCTAAAAAATCCACATGATTGGATCCTTTCCATCATACTTTCACATGTCAATCTTGGGGATAAAGTATTTTCTTGGACCTGAATTGAACCCATGATGTTGTAGTGAATTATCAATTTTTGAGGACTACAAATTCCTACTCTTCAATTTTTTTTCAATTTTCTCTAGACGTGACTGGAATAAGTCATATTTTTCCTCTGTATCCTCTTCTTGAGTAGATACTTGAGGAATAAAGTTATGTTTGATATCCTTGATAAACTCCTTCAATTCTTGAAGATATTCTTTACTAGCTATCCCTTTGAGATATTATTTACTAACCATCCCTTTGAGATCTTATTTACTGTCCATCCCTTTGAGATCTTCTTTAGTAGCCATATTCTTTTCCAATTTAGCAAAGTCATCAATTTTCACATTTCCTTTAATCATATCTTCCAACTTAGACGCTCTAAGAGAAATGTCTTCCATTTCCTTGTATGTCAGGGATGAATCCTCTGGGGGTTTGAGTGGCGTGTGATTATTTCCACTTCCTTTTGGTGGAATTTTCATCAATATCACACCCTAGGGTTTACCAAAAATATATCCTTATACTAAAAGATATTCAAATTCAAAATGGTGTACCTTTTTAAAACCCTAACTAGGAGATTGTTTTAGGTTCGACTTGTAACTGAGGTAAAATTTGAATTACGACTCCTATGATTCAAAAACTTTGGCATGTAGTACCTTGATCTATCCTCTTTCCAATGCCGCATGTATGACCTAATTTGGACGAGCCAACAAAGAGTTATTGAAAATATACCGAATCTTCTTATTTTTGGCATATCTAGAAGAGAGAACTTGTACTATATGCCATATGTCCATTTTTTTGTTTCTGTATCTAAAAATTCTACCACAGATACCCCAGTCCGTATTCCTTCAGATGCAACTAGTCTCACTCCATTTGGATCTCGGATTCCTCATATATGACCTTTTTCCCAAGAACATATTTTTTAGACTAATTGTAGGACTAGTCAAAAACCATATATTCCTACGCAATTATCTATGAAACTATATGGATTAGTATCTAATTTTCATAGTGGAGATATTTTGACCTGTGTTGGAAGTGGGTTTTTAACCTCAATTTATGAATCCTTGTAGAAACAAATTTGTAGTGAAAGTTCCAAGATGACTCATTTTGCAGAAGCCAATCTCGAGGAAAGAGCTCTGATACCAAGTGTTATGCAACCAAGTCCTAGATATGGCATAAAAAGTGCAGAAATAGACAATAAGAGAGTAATACACACCTAAAAAGTGAATAGAAGATATAAATATTAATCCTCTTCGAGGGAGGAAGCTTCTTACACAATGTACTAAGTACACAAGCCAAGATAAGATACTATGCTGACTAAATGAGAAGATCTCCTTCCTATATATAGGAGATAAAGATGTAAAATAACAACTAATAAACCCACTAATAGACCCAAGCCTACATAAATAATATGTAATGCACCACAATATAGTGGGTAATGTGCCGCACTATATGGTGTAATGTGTCATCATTAAGGGCTTAACATTGTTTCAACATAATTCATCATCCATGAATTTTAGGGTGATTTGCATTATGTATATGAGTCTTGGGGAATTATACATGTTTAGGGGAAGAAACCCAAATATTAGGCCTTCAAAAAATATTCTAGTCATCCCAGGCCAAGAATGTTGCCTCAAACAACCATATATGGCCTCCTAAGGTTATTAATGGCCTATGATTGAGGATGTTGCTCCAAACTAATAGATGGTTTTGAGCAAGAGGGGTGTGCCTAAGGCCCTTTGAAATGTTCCAAGGAAGAAAACATGACTTAGTCCCTAAATAAATTATTGAGGCATCTAGAACCTTGAGCAATTCCTCAAGGAACCACACATGACTTTTTTGGGTACCTTTGGTAGTATGCATGAGTCTTGGGATGTTATTCATTGTTAGGGGAGGAAACATGAATCTTTAAAGGCCCAAAATGAATTTTCTAGCCATCTAGGGCCAAGAGGGTTTCCTTAAACAACTAAATATTTCCTCTTGTAGGTATAATTGGGTTATGATTGAGGATGGTGGTCAAAATAGGTCATTTTGAGTAGTATTTATGTGTATCAAGTCCTTGGAAATGTTATAGGGAAGAATACCATGCCTTGGACCGAAATAAGACTTTCTAGAGCCATGAATAATTCCTCAAAGCACAACACATGGATTACTGAGGGCGTCTTTAACACAATTTATGGGTCTTAGGGGCTAGGAACCGTTGACATGGCTAATGGAGGAGACCTAAACCTTAGGCCCTAAAGGAATATTTTATCCATCTAAGGCCAAGAAGGTTTCCTCAAACAATAGTACATGGCCTCCTAAGGGTATCGTTGGACTATGATTGAGGATTTTGGTGTCATTAAATTGTTTTTGGAAATATGTATGTATTTTAGAGGATTGGAAATGTTTTGGGGAAGAATACCTTGCCTCAAGTTCTAAAGAAACCGTTGAGGGATATAGATCCATGAAAAATTCCTCAAAGCACCACACATGACTTTCATGGGTATCCTTGGAACTATGTATGGGTTTTACGTACTTTGGACTTAGAAATGGTTAGGGGAGGATATTTGAACCTTAGTCCTATTGTAGCTATAACAGATTCCATGTTTGATCCAAAACATGAGAGCCCAAATTTTTATATGCAAAAGGTGATGCTTAAGTTCCTTAGTCATTTTGGCATTCCCTTATTGTTTATCGTTATTTCTATGTCTTTGTCGTGATTGATTTAGTTAACATTTTTGAAATTTATGCATTTTCGTGTGTTTGTTGTGACTTGCGGAAAGAATTATTTTTCCCAAAACTTTGTCTTTCCCACAACCCACAACCCGCAATTGTGGATTGCGGGAAGGTATTTAATCCATGATGTGTTTTATGTCTCGCAACTCGAATCCTGCAATTGTGGATTGCGGGATTTATTTGTAGAAATCTTGAACTTTTAATCCCGCAACCCACAAATTGCGAATTGTGGAAAGTAGTTGGGTTAATAAATTGTGTTGTGTGTTTTCGCAACCCACAACCTACAAATTGTGGATCGTAGATTGTAGAAAGGTTAGTTAAACTATAGGATCGTTTTCATTCCCGCAACCTGCAACCCACAACCAAAAATTGCGGATTGTGGATTGCGAAATGTTTTGGTTGCTTGTTGAGTTTGTTCTCTTCGCAACCCACAACCTACATTGCGTATTGCGGATTTTGGAATGCACATTATTTTCATTTTTACTTTTTTTTTATTCATTTGATTTTATTTTTATCATTTTAGTTGGTTCCATAATCCCATTGGTTAACTTAACATGTTATCTTTCACATTTCCCACCTAGATTTGGTCTTCACTGCATAAGCTGATTGATTTTATTGGTTTTTAGAGATTTCAAAGATCTTGTCATTTGATTTGACTAAGTTGTAATGAATTAGGTGCTAAGATTTTATTTTGTGAAATAAAGGGTGTACATCATATAATGGAAAGAGTCAATCACTTCTCATTAAGCAAAGTATTATATTTCACAATGAATAATTAGTTTTGCTTGTTGATAAGATTATTATTATTGTTTAAATTATATTCGATATACTTTTTGAAAGACAATATTAATTTATCTATATGATTGACTTTAATATATCAGTCTATTTACAATGTTAATGCATAGTATTTCACTAAACCCTAATTTGTTGTTACCGTGAAGGATGAAGTTTAAAAATGGATCGCGCACCTGTAGATGTTTTTACGTGGATTATTGTGAGAAAACCGCAAGGAATTGCTCAAACGGTTGAAAACCTACTTCCCAAATAGGCCTGTTTAACCCTAATCATGAAGAGATTTTCAAATATATCAACAATTTGGGATACATTTGTGACCGAACAGAGGTGAATTTTCCAAAAATTCATTTCGGTCATTTTTTGCATATCTAAACGAGCAAGACATATGGGGATTTGATGCTATCCTTCCCACTGCTCATCACTTCCATAAATTCAACCTCAACATTCAAAGATGGGGTGGAAGTGCTCGACAGAGCTAGAAAAGATTTCTCTTTCAGAGCTCTGTAATTTTTTGACTTTCAATTGTTTGAAGAAAAAGAATAGGAGGTGCTACTGCTAAGGAGATAATCTCCAAGGAAGTACTGTAGAAACATTGTTTCACTTGTAATCATGTAATTTTTTGCAGAAAAATGAATCAAAGTTAGTTTCTTTCATCATCTTATGTGGGTAAATTATCAAATTTCTTTGATGATGTCTGATTTCTTCACTTTATTTATCAAAGAATACTGTTGATTTTGCAGCCAATCATTAACGCATTGATTTATGATTTGGATTTATCTTAATTCATAAGTCTTTGTGTACTTATATTTCAATTAAATTTCTTTGATTAAAATATTTATCTATTTCTACAAATGATTCACAGAAACTATTAAATCAATAATTCATGTTAATTTTTTAATTAACATAAGAGTTACAAGGTAATCTTAGATATGCTTAATATTTAAATTATTATTAATAATTTTAATTTCTTGGTTGCATTTGAAGTAATAAGTTAAATAATTTAATTTTTCATTTCTGTTAAGTTGATGAATAACTTATTTGAATTCGAACCAAGTTACCTTGCACACGATGAATATACTTCTTTTAGATCATATCTAACTTAGCTTAGATTTCCTTCTAGGTAGATATATTGTTTTTTAGATGTACACTATATTTTTTTCCTTTATAGGAATACTGATCCTTTTGGATCAAAACTCACCAACTCAAAGAGTGCCAGTGGAGGCTAAATATCTGTGGGTGTCAACCACACTAAACAACTCCAAGATAGGGTAATACTTGTGTAGGATTATCTGAATCCTTTGGCTGGGTTTTCATCCCCTATTGTTTTCCTTGGACACCATTCCAACACCTACATAACTGAGGCATCAAAAATTCCCTAAGGAATATTATATCGATCCATAGACAAAAAGGTTCCTTCGAACAACCACACATTTCCTCTTGAGGGTGTCATTGACCTATGACTTAGGATGTAATTTGAACTCGATGGTTCTAAGTAGTATGTATGTTTCTTAGGGTCTTGTAAATGTTTCATGGAGAAATACCATGCCTTTGTCCATAAAGAAAACATGCAGGCATGTAGAGCCATGAATTTTCCTCAAAGAATTGTTCATGACTTCTCAAGGATATATTTGGCACTATGTATTGGTATTGGGGCCTTGGGGCCTTAGACATGGTGAAGTGAGAATATTTGAGTCTTAGTCCATAAAGGAAAATTCTATCCATTGAGCGCTAATAAGGTTCCATTGAACAACAAACATGTCCTCTAGAGGGTATCATTGGAATATGATGGAGTATTCCTATGCCATTATTTCTTTAAGGGGTAAATATAAGCCTTATGTCATAAAAAAAGATTTAAGGGAATTAGGGCCAAACACGACCACCGAAACAACCACACTCAACCTCTTAAGGGTTTTATATTAGTCACTATCTAAGGTTGTTTAAATGGCCTAAGTTCTATATTCTAATATAACCTAAATGTTTTATCCTATAAATTAGATTATGGGAATTTAGTGCTAGATGCAATTTCTTAAATCATGATGATTACCTTGATATCAAATCCTAATATGGAAATCCTATAGATGGTTCCCATATTTGTAATCATAGGCTTGTAATTTCTTATTGGAATATTTGTGATGACATTATTTAGTTGTTATAGGTTATAGATTAATGTTGAGAGTATTGAGGTCAATGTATAGCTAGGTAATCTGTTGTGGCAAAAACATGTGCACATTCTAAAGTATGTGTATGTTTTTAGTGCACACAATTATTCTTAATACACAAAAAACAAGACTTGGAGTTTTTTCTAATCTCAAATTCTCCAAAAAGTGCTCTTTTGTTTGTTGGTTATCAGACATCTTCTCAAAACTTATTGTTGCATACAATTTTTTATTTTTGTGTGATTGAAAGGAACTTTTTATATATTTATAATTTCCAATCCATGTCAATATGGATAATAGATGTAATCCATGAAGAAGGTGTTATGGGAAATAGTATCCTAGTGAAATGGTTTGTGAAGGAAGAGAAAAAGAAAGGTTAGGCATGAAAAATGTATGCTTTCAATAGAGGCTAATCCAAATTCTAGCACAATAGATCCCACTATTGTTTCTCCTCCATGACCACAAGAAAAATGTAGCATTTTCATATATGCAAATCCAATTTCAACATGTTTTGAACCTCCAATAATTGTTCCATGAAAACGAGTTGTCATGGATGAGTATATGATTATAGATTTTTTTGGAGCTAATTGTACTATGGATGAAATTAGAGAGGAAACTAGTGCACAACCTTATGGTAAATAAGATATTTTTGTGTAACCACTTCTTGAACATTTACACATTACTAAAAATACCCCTGAGCATGTATAATCTCCTCCTAGCTTTTACCTACAAGATTAATAAGTGGTAAGAATCCCTACAATTATAATGCCATAATAAATAAGTGATGAGTTCCAAATTACAAATTTGTCCTTTGTACCTAGAATGAACAACATGTACTAAAGAACTCCTAAGAGCATTCGAGTGGATCAAATTTGTGTACCATCAATTTAAGGTAAGTTATATAACATAACTATCCACTATCAATCATACACGATTATTAAACAATGTTTTGAATCAAAATACAATGCAACTAAATGTAAGTTATTTTTTCCTTTGTTAAAGCCTAGGAATTTGAGGCCTATTACAAAAATTTTAGGCATAAAAATTATCAAAACGTTTAGAAATAAGTAACTTGTAGATTCATTTCATACAATTGGTAAGAAAATTTATTAAAAATACCATAAAGTTGCATCTCAATGTGTATTGTTATAGCCAAGTGTTGTTGGATATTTCGTTGTCATTGTTGTTAACCTTAGTAAAAGGATATTAAAGTGAGAATAACTCCAAATAGGTCCCTTTATGGAATAGTTGTTAAACATGGCCCTCACGAGAAGACACCAGTGGGTTTTACACATATGGGGAAAACTTATAAAAAAGTCCCTAAGGTTAAACCTATGGAATGTTGGTGAGAAAGGTGAAGAAACTCCTAGATTAATGATGTTTGGTCCACATGACCATGGTTTTAGGGTCACATGACCCATGATGAAGAAGGCCCTAAAGAGCCCCTAAAGTTGGTGCAAATCAATATTGGTATGAATTATGAAGAATCCTCAAAAGCATTGATGAAGAGCTCACATAGCCCCAAAATTAAGGAGGGGTCCACATCAAGAGGAAAGAAACCCTAAAAGGAATAACAATGTGTCCACTAAGTATGATGAGGAGAAACTTGAAATCCCATTTGATACAGATAAGAAGTAATGATGAAGGAAAGATAATGTTTCAGGATGAATCCTTGAAGTGGGATATTGACCCATTCAAGTACCCCTTAAACTATGGAGATCCTAAATTTAAATATAAGTGAACTGTCGATCATAATTAAAACTAAAAACATCTTGGAGGGTATAAATAGGAGGTGAAACTTCTTATATCATTATAATTCAATATTTTGAATTATCTCTTCTAAATTTCACAACTCTTGGAGAAAAAGTGTGAACTTCAGTGGAAGAGCTAGTGTGGAAAGTTTTGGGATCATTTTTGTTCTTTGATGAAGATTGAAAAAATTGGCATAACTTTCTCATGATATCGGAATTATGAAATTCTTGGCTTGTTGGAAAGCTTAATGGAAGGGATATGTGTTGATGTGATCTAGGTTTTTCATTTGGTGAATGGTTTCATTCTTTTTTTTTCATCATGGAAAAGGTATGGTTCTTGCTTATGGGATTCTCTTGTGATGATACATGTCTCTCATGGGCTAGGGTCCATATTGTTGACATGAAAATGGTATAGATTTTGATCATGTGTTAGATCCTTTTCGTTGGTGTTCTTGCATAGATATGTTAGGGTGACTATGGTGATTATATTGCATAGATCATGGTGATTATCTTTGCATAGATTTATTGTGGTGATTATGGTGATGATCTTATATAGATCATGGTGATTATCTTTGCATAGATATGTTATGGTGATTATGGTGATGATCTTGGCATAGATCATCATGATTATATTGGAATTTCATAGGGTTTGAGAATTACTATGATATAATGGTTTGAATATACAAATGAAAAATATGGATGATTTTTATTGGTCACTCTTGGAAAGATAGATTTGAGGCATGTACAAGTTGACAGAGATAGTGATATAGGTACAAGTTAAAAGAGACAGTGATATAGATATAAGTTGGAAACAACAGTGATACGGGAACAAGTTGAAAAAGACAATGATGCATGTACAAGTTAACAGAGAGTGATATAGGTACAGGTTAACAGAGACAGTGATACATGTATGGGTAGACAAATACCATGATACATGTATAGGTTGATCCTCTTATTCATGTGAGGGTGGTAGGATGGGGCAAGGGTATGGGGTTGTAAACTCCTTCAAGTTGTTGCCAATAAATCTAGTGAGCTGGAGATCACTCAATATTGGAGTCCTCACTATGGATTCGAGCCTATGGTAAAACCATGGGGTTGTAGCCTCCTTATGATTAATGATGGTAAATTTAGTGAGTTGGAGCTCATTGAGTATTGGAGTCCTCACTACAAGTTGGAGCCTGTGGTAAAAACAGGGGGTAGTATCCTCCTTCAAGTTGGATATGATAAACTAGGGGGTTTTATCCTCCTTTCAGTTGGAGCTGGTAAATCAATTAAATGTAACCTTTATAGTATATAAGAAATGAGTTATGTGGTTTTCTACCATTTGGGTTTCCATGTAAAATATCTTGTATATTGTGTATGGCTTATGTGATGATGACTGTTATTATTTATCATTAATATTAATGTTTGAAATAGTAAAAAGTGCCCAATATTGATTCATCGCCCCTCTTAGTATTAGTGAATATTACAACAATTCTTATCAGAGCAAGTTTCCTTAAAAATAGTTTAACCACCAAAAGGAATATCGTGAACATATATGGATAAAAAAAAAGGTATCACTTCAAGTGGTATTCAAATATTAGATATAAATCAGTATGCGTTTTGGAGTTTTAGAATAAGAAACTACTTGATAGATTGATGTGTGGATGTCTGTATTTTTGTTGTTAATGGCTACATTTCTCCGAAAAGGCAATTGGAATCTGCAGCAAAAAAGGAGTTAAAGAATAAAAATGCAATGACAATGCATGCAATTCTAGATGGATTATAAAATTCCATGAAAAGTAAGGTAGAAAAGTATACATTAGCTAAAGAGCTTTGCGACAAGCTACAAAATATTTACAAATTTGAGGAAGAAGCAAATGAAGAATCAGATGGAAAAAGGTGAAGGAATTTCATCCAATAGAGACATAGAAGATGAATATTGTGAAAAAAAAGAGACAAAGTTACAAATTAAGTTACTCTCTAAATGCTTTAAACGTGGAAGAATAGGGCATGCTACTGTTCAATGGCTATATGATGAAGGAAAAGATAGTGATCTAGAAGAACTAGAAACTTTCCTCATTTCAATTATTACAAAGCATATTGATGTAGAAGATGAACAACAAAATACACTTGAAGGGTAAAAAGACAAAGAAGAAGAAGTTGATCTTGAAAGATGACTAATATGTGTTATAGATGAAATCAAGAATATCAAGAAGAAGAACATGTTTCCAGAAGAGATACTAGAATAATCAAAAGGTTGAAAAGAATAAATACCATGAAGAGACTGGAAATACTATTGCTTCCCTAGAAATACAAGTGGAAAAAGTAAAGAAAATTGAAAAAGTCCTAACAAGCCAACTAAAGGAGTAGGAAGAAATTTGTGAAACGAGAGAGTTTGAGATTGTTACTCTATGGAAGAAATTGGAGAATACAACATCCAAAACATCGTTAAAGAAAGTTGAGTGTTACAAGAGAAACGAAGATAAGTCTAAGAGTTATGTAGACATCTCAAAATATCCTATGAAGGTAGAGATACAAAGGAAGGATTCATCAACAAGGTTCATAGAAAGATGAATATAGAAATGTTGCACCATCAAGAAGATCTTCTACACATAAGAATCTAAGCATATTTCTTGGTAATTGTTTCTCTTGTAAAAAATTTGGGTATAAGGAGAGAGATTGCAAACATTATAAAGGAAATTCTTACAAAAATGGAAGTGTCCACTCGAACTACAATGTGAAATGTTACAAGTGCCACCATTATGGACACATGGAAAGAAATTGTAGGAGCATGATGAATCATAATGTTGAATACTACAAATGTCATGAATAAGGACACATGGAAAGATATTGCAGTAGCAACATAGGAATATATCCTAGACAAAAGGTTACCGAATTTTGGAGAAGGAGATCAGAATATTTTAAAGGGGAGTATCCCCAAAGAGAATATTGATAGGGGAGTTGCAATAGGATCAGGATCAAATGGAAGATGCATACTTTGACATTGATGTCAAAGGGGAAGAGAAAATAAGTGAAAAATATTGAGTTAAGAAGCATGAATATAGGGGGAGTCAACTCAAGGAATATAGTATATTTGCAATGTTGTTACACCAAGAGTAAGGAGGTGCTCTACAACACAATATGGGGGAGATGTTGTCACATTCCTAATGTTATGCTACCAAAAATAAAATATAATTAAAAAATTCATGTTGTCTCGTAAAAAAAAAAAAAAACAAAAAAAAAAAAAGGAGAAAAANATAAAAATTTAAAAACCAATAAAAAGTTATTAGATAATACATGGTCTCATAAAGTTAAAAAAATAAAAAACGTAGATCATAAACACAAATTCATCAATCATGGAGAGGGATCAAATTTATTGGTGTAAAATTTTTCTAGATGTGTAAATAAATTAAGATTAAAAAAAAATAGACCTCAAGAAACTAGATCCCTCTCAGTGCTTGATAGATAGAGGTTTAAGATGGATATATGTTGGTTTTACTAAGTTTCTATTAATGCCAAAGAGGGATTTTGTTGGATATTTGGTTGTCAATTATGTCAACCTTAGTAAAAGCATATTAAATTGTGTATAACTCCAAATGAGTCCCCTAATGGCATAGTTGTTAAGCATGGCCCTCATAGAAAGATACTTTGGGTCATATACATATGGGGAAAATACCAAATAAGTCCCTAAGGTTTCCCCTAAGAAATGTTGGTGAGAAATATGAAGAAACCTATAGAATAATGGTGTTTGGTCCATATGACCATGATGTTGAGGTCAGATAACGGATTATGAAGAAGGCTATAAAGAGCCCCTAATTTTGGTCCATATTAGTATGAAGTATGAAGAATCCCCTAAAGTATTGTTGACGAGTCCACATAACCCAAAGAGTAAATATGAGTCCACATAAAGAGGAATGAAACCTCAAAAGGAATAGTGATGTGTCCACTAAGTATAATGAGGAGAATCCCTAAAGCCTCTTTGATATATATATGAAGTGATCATGAAGGCAAGTTAAAGTTCCATGATGAATACTTGAAGTGGAGTATTGACCCATTCAAGTACCTCTTAAAATATGGAGATATTAAATTTAAGGATAAGTGAACCGTCAGCCCTAAATCAAACTAAAGGCATATTGGAGGATATAAATAGGAGACATAATTTATCATTGTAGTATCATTCAATATCTTGAAGTCTCTCTTCTAAACTGCACAACTCTTGGAGAAAAAGTGTGAACTTTTATGGAGGAGCTAGTGTGGAAATTTTTGGGATCATTTTTGTCCTTTGGTAAAGTTTGGTAAAATTGACATAAGTTTCTCATACAATATCCAAATTATGAACTTCTTAGATCATTGAAAATATTGTTAGAAAGGCTATTTGATGACAAGATATAGGGTTTCTTTTGGTAAATGGTTTTTTTCTTATTTCTTCATCACAAAAAATATATGGTTCTTACTTGTGGGCTTCTCTTGTGATGATAGATACCTCTCATGGACTAGGGTCCATCTTGTTGTCATGAAAATTGTGTTGATTTTGAGTATGTGTTGGATCCTTTTCTTTGGTGATATTGCATAGATATGTTATGGTGATTATGGTGATGATATTGCATAGACCATGGTGATTATCCTTTCATAGATATGATATGTTGATTATCATGATGATCTTGGATAGATCATGGTGATTTCCTTTTCATCAATATGTTATGGTGATTATGGTGATGATATTGCATAGATCGTGGTGATTATATTCGGATAGATATGTTATGGTGATTATGGTGATGGTCTGGCATAGATCATGGTGATTATATTTGCATCGATCTGTTATGGTTATTATGGTGATGATCTTGGAATAGATCATGGTGATTATCTTGGAATATCCTAGGGTTTATAAATTACTATGATATAAGGGTTTGAAGATACAAATAAAATATATGGATGATTGTTACTAGGAACTCTTGGAAAGATAGATTTAAGGCATGTATAGGTTGACATAGATAGTGATACATTTACATGTTAGAAGATATAGTAGTGCATGTACATTCTAAAAGAGACAATGATACAGGTACAGGTAGAAAAATAAAGTGATCCAAGTATAGGTTAATAGAGATAGTGATACAGGTATAGGATAACAGAGACAGTGATATAGGTATAGGTTGGAAAAGACATTGATACAATGGCAGTGACAGGTTGATACTCTTATTCATATCCAAGTGAAAGTATGGGGAAAGGATAGGCGGTTATGGCCTCCTTCGAGTTGATGATGATAAACATAGTTAGTTGTAGCTCACTAAGGATTTGATTCCTCGCTATAGGTTGGGGCATTTGGTTACAAAATGGGTTTGTATCCTCCTTCCTTGTTTATAGAAATAGCATGGAAATGTTATTGAGAAGAAACAATCTGGGAACAACTAAAATTTTGAATTAATGGAATAAAATAATTTGATTTTGATAAGCATACAAGCTATTGATAATTTCCCAGCATGCTGTTTACAACATCTATTGCATTTATTTCTCCACTTGTCATATTTCATCATGCATTCACTTAACCTTTTTCCCCAAAACTAAATGTTCCAAAAGAAATATTAAATCAAAATAAACTTAAAAACAAAGTAAAGATAACTAAGATATCAAAGCCACCTACTGGTTACTCTTAATCTCAACCATCAAAATTTTGTGTATTGGGGAAACTAGATCTCCATGGATCACCTCACATCCTCTTCAAGTTGAATGGAAACACTATTGATAAAATTCAGATTCAATAATATTAAAGTAAACTATTTATTAGATAGGATTAATATTATGGGCATAATACTAGGATCTACAATTATTCTATTAAAATCAAACATGTAGTAACAACTTTACATGAAAAAACAAAGTAGGTCATCTATTTTTCTTCCATACAAGACCAAATCATGCAAGCTCAATCTAGTTAATAACTCACACTATACAAGTACAAAATTTGTTGACTTGGATTTACAGTTTTTGCAAAGACAAAATTTAAGGTCTAGAAACAAGGAAAAACCTCAACACTGGGTTGCAAAAAATTTAATGCTCTCCAACTTGGGTGTGTGTTGTTCACCATTGGATCTATAACTTAAATAAAATGGTATACACCCCAAGTTGTAGAGAACTAAATACTTTGCACTGAAGTGCTTATACACATTCTAAAAATAAAGGCATTCCATGAACCATTTCTTCCTTTCACTATGATTATCTTACTTAGAAAAATAAACTACAACAACTCTTCATTGATTCTTCCATAAAATTCAAAACATACAAAAGTAAATCCATTGAACGGGAAATGTGTGTTATCAAACCTTGTCACAAGGCACTACTTTCTTTCATTATACTTTCAACAGATTCTAATATTTGTTGATGGGTTAAGAAGTCAAAAGAACTATAAAGCAATAGATGAAGATATGTTTTTCATTGATTTCCTGTTATTATAGATCCAACTTAAAATCAATTTCTTTAAATTCTTGAAAGGGATAAAATATCAAAAGTGGAGCCACTTTGATCATTTTAGTAATCAAAAGTTGATTTGTTGCTAAATAATTCTATAGATGAAAAGGGTATTCATTTCTATAAGTCCCAATATTTGTAATTGCTACTTACTGAATTGTTAGTAGAAAGAGCATAGAAGAAAACAATTTTTTATGAAGATGTAAGATATGACCATTTGTGATCCAACCAAAAGTTGGCATGTTGTCGAACTTCGACAAATTCTAGCACTTCGACTAATTTGACTACTTCGATAGGTTCAACATCAGCTTCGACAAGTATGAACCTCGACACAACCGACCTTGAAAACCTCAGCATGTTTCATGCTCGACATACAAGAACTTGACATGCCTTATCGGCACCAACGAATGTCAAACATCAATAGATTGAATCTCTATTCGAGTCGTCTAAGACGATTGAACTTCTGAACCATTATAGCTTCGTGTAACTGAACACAATGGGTAGTCACCCAAGCATATTATCATTCTATATAAATATGTACATCACTGTAACAAACAACAATCTTTCATGAAGAAGTAATATAGAAATTGGTTTGAATTCTTGCATATTGTCTGTGTGCATACTTTATGTCAATATAGTGTATCTCCTACTTTACTTATTCTTTTTCAGAGCTTCTACAATAATAATGCTCGACTCATTCATTCAACTGTTGTATCCAACATGCACCTGGGAACTACCTGGATCATTGGTATCAGAGCCTGCTATTATCCATAGATAAAGTTACATCAACACTTCCATCGAAGATATTTAACTTATGTTTGTTCAAACATGCTTGCAAAATCAGCAAAACAAGCAAACACTTCCTTCGAATTTAGACAACATATCTGAAGAAGTTGACAATAGACATGCAACTAACTAGATAGAGCAACTCATACAAAAATCATTATCTCATCAGCGAACTAAAATGTTCGCTCAGTTCAATGAGATTCTCATGCGATTTACTTCGAACTCTGGGGAATCCTTGACGCAAACTCACTTTGTTAAAATTAGCCCCTTCATAGTGCAAATGAATCTGGACATACTAAATACCGAAAGTAATATTGGCATGGAATACATCAACAATTGGGTACAATAACTAGAATCTTACTACTCCATGAATCAACTCACTAAAGAGGAAAAAATCACCATTTCATCCTTAAAGATGTCAACCTCCATACACTACTAGTGGCATAATTTATCGACAAAAATGGAAAAATAAGGAGACCCCATAGACACATGGGTAAAATTTGTCGAGTACGTCCGAAATTATTTCTACCCGCCCATGTATCATGAACAGGAGTATAAGAAGTGGCAACAACTAAGGCAATGGAAAGACCAGTCCATACAGGGTTACACCGATGAGTTTTATCAACTCATGGCTAGACTTGGCGTCTAAGAAGAAGATAAATTGTTGTCTTGAAGTATGTCAATGGTTTATCCCCATACATTCAGCAAGATATGGAGTTTTTGACTGTCAGTACGCTTGTGGATGCATTTCATTACACCAACAAGATTGAAGCTAAACAAAAAGGAAAAGCACGTTTCGTGAACAAGCCAACAGGTTGAACATCCGACAAGAAGTCATCGGTCGAATCTGACAAGTCAAAGAACCCTTCTCAGCTGACTTTGCTAAAGCCCTATCATCAAAATAAGAAATTTCAGAAAGACATGAGGGATCACAACAAACAAGCCCCTACCGGGAAATGGTGTGATTATCATAATTCAGCATGGCATGATACGTCATAATGCAAGGCTCGAAATACATTTTTGGAAAAACTTACAACCTCCGACTTGTATGAAAAAACCCTGGTAGAATGTAATCCAAATGAAACAACCCTATCAGTTTCGACCTCAACCACTCCGACAGCCTCGACTATCATCTATGAGGAGGAACAAGAATGCATGTTCCATACACAGATATGGGTTTAGAAAAATCCATTACATTTGATTGTGGATAATGGTAGCCAAAAGAATTTCTTTTCTAAAAATATTGTGAAGAAACTTGGTCTTGTCACTACTCCACATCCTCATCCTTATAATATTAGTTGGATGAAGGATGGACATGAGCTAACAATCACACACCAATGCACACTCACCTACTTCATTAATCCTTTTGAAGATGAAGTACTTTGTCACATGGCACGGCTTTTCGTAGCCCACGCATTGTTTGGGAAACCTTACTTGTGGGATCAACACGATACATATCAGTCATGACCTTAGAAGGTGATTGTCAAAATTTGGAATCAATGGTATGGCATACCAAAGAGACAACCCACATCGATGGTTGATATGATAACTACCAAAAAAACAAAGAAGCTTATAAACCATGCCCAGAATTTCACATTAATTATGATAAAGCCTCAACATTCCAGAAATACTGCAGCAACGAGTCGACTCACTTGACCAGTGCAGCTCTCGGCAACATCAACAAATCGACAACATTCTTGAGGAATACTGGAAGATATTTCAAGATCCGAATGGAGTACCTCTGCATTGTCAAGTCAAACACTCCATTGAACTTGTTCCTGGTTCTATATTACCTAAAGCATCGATTTACAAAAGATCCATTCTCGAGAACGAAGATATTCGCAGGCAAATCCAGGATTTGATCGACAAGGGTTATATCCACCCCAACTCCTCTCCTTGTGGAAGTCCAGTCGCCCTCGTTACAAATAAAGACAGGACTTGGCGCATGTGCATCAACTATCGGGATCTCAACAAAATTTCAATAAATAACATATACCCTCTTCCACAGATAGATGAAATCATCGATAGTCTGAAAGGTTCTAAGTTGTTTACAAAACATGACCTTAAGTTGGGATATCATCAAATTCCAATCAAGTCCACCAATGTACGGAAAATGAATTTCAATAGCAAGGAAGGATTGTTTGAATGGTTTGTCATGCCTTTCAGCTTAACCATTGCACCTTCAACCTTAATGATATATATGGATGACATTCTATAACATTTCATTGGCAAGTGTGTCATTTTCTATCTCGACGATATCTTGCTTTTTCAGTCGATCATGGGAAGAACATTTCAAACAATTTCAAAAATTATTAGACACTCTCCAGCAACATCGACTATATATGAACATGGACAAATGCTCATTTATGATGACCATCATCAAATATTTGGGGTATGTAATTGAATCTGTAGAAATTCATGTTGATCGAGAAAAAGTGTAGATCCTCAAATATTGGCCCATTCCTCAAAACATTCATTAACTAAGAAGTTTTCTTGGTTTGGCAAATTTCTATCGACGGTACATACTTTGATTTAGTCACATCGCATGGCCTTTGAATCGGCTGACTAAGAAAAATGGGAAATTTGTCTTCAAATGGACATCGACACAACAACAAGCTTTTGAACAACTCAAAAAAAAGCTTTATACTACACCAGTACTTATGTTACCTGATTTGCATCAGCCCTTTGAGATTGAGATGGACGCATCAGACTATTCTCTAGGTGCACTAATCACTAAGTCAGGTCACCCAGTCGCGTTTCATTCTAAAACTTTCAACGAAAATGTTAGAAGGTATTTAACGTACAAAAAAGAACTGTACGCCATTATGAAAGCTCTTAAGAAATGGAGACACTACATTCTTGGCAAAGAAATGGTCATCCTCATTGACCATAAACCTTTGCAGTTCTCTCCCTCCCAATCAAAATTACAGACAACTCGATAGCTTAGTTGGATTAATTACCTGCAACAATTTTAGTTGGTAATTAAATATCAGAAAGGAAAATCCAATTCTGCAGTCGATTGTCTCAGCCGACCACCCATTACTCTATTGTCTATAGTGATGAGTATGCATGGTTACGACACCCTTACTTGGCCACAATTGTATTCAGTAGACTGCGACTTCTCTGCAATTTATCGATAGCTTCATACCAACATGATGTCCATTACCAACTACTTCCTGAGGGAGACCTTGCTATATAGGCTTGGAAATCTTTGCTTACCAACTGGTGAGCACCAATAGAAGTTCATTTGGGATGCGCACTAAAACAAGACCGCAAGACATTTTGCAGTTGGAAAAACACTTGTTATCCTCTAGAAGTATTTTTACTGACCTTCACTTAAATCTGATGTCAACAAGTACATTTGATCATGTGTGGTTTGTGCCATTGCTAAACTGTTGAATCGATGACAAGGATTGTACACACTCCTTCCAATTCCTAGTCGATCATGGGAATCTATTTCTATGGACTACTTGACAAGATATCCTATGACCAAACATCAACATGACGCGATCATTGGAGTAGTCGACAGATTTTCCAAGATGGCTATACTCATACCATGCAAGAAGACTAGGACAACACAACAGACTGCTAAGCTCTTATTTGAACATGTGTGGAAACATTATGGCTTCTCGACGACCATTATTTTCGATAGAGATTCTATATTTGTTGTCACCTTTTGGAAAACTCTTTGAGAACAACTCGACACAAGACTTTCTTTGTTGACAGCCTTCCATCAACAGACAGATGGACAGATGGTAGTACAACTGCTTCACATGTACAATCACAAGCATCGTCTAACCTGGGATGACAATGTTCCATACATACAACACAACTACAATCATGATCAACATCGTTCTATGGGCAAGAGTCCATTTGAGATCTATTATGGATTTCAACCCTCAACACCTATCGACTTGATTAGTTCCTCGACACACTCGAATGACATCAGCTTCGAAGGATGAGAAGTTGAGAAAGCATTGAATTTCATAGATCAAATCTACAACATCCATAAGAAATCATAGGAAATGTTGCAATGAGCTAATGCAAAATCTAAGGCCCGACAAGACAAGCATCGTATTCCTCATTCATTCCAAATTGGAAATCATGTCTGGTTACATCTAAAGAAGGAGCGCTTCACTGGTCCATACATAAAGCTGAAACCTTTATGATATGGTCCATATAGTATCCTTAAACAGATTGGTGAAAACGCTTTTCAACTTGATATTTGTGCATGCCTTGGACTACATCCAGTCTTCAATGTAGATCTACTTCGACCATACCATGCATCATTATTGGAACAAAATGACTTGCATATAGAAGAACTCGAAGAAATCCATCCATATGTTCATGAACCTCTTCTTTACGACACAATTGTGGGACGATGCATACGCCATACAAGGACGAACTCCAATCCCTTGTTTCAAGTGGCTAAAGCTGGACAGCTCCCCGTGCAAGGAAAGCGGTACTCTGCAACAGAATTAGCCAACAAGTTTTCTCACCTGAACGAATGCACAATGGAGACCATTGTTTCTTAAGCAAGGAGGAATGATCCAACCAACATTTGGCATGTTGTCGAACTTCGAAAAAGTATAGCACTTCGACTACTTTGATTGCTTCGACAGGTTCAGCATCGGCTTCGACAAGTCCGAACCTCAACACAACCAACCTTGACAACCGCGACAGGTTTTGTGGTCGACATACAACATCTTGACATGCCTTGTCAGCACAGACGACTTTCGAAGATTGACAGATTGACTCTCTGTCTTCGAGTCATCTGGGACGGTTGAAATTCTAAACCATTATAAATTCTTGTACATGAATGTAACAAGGTGTCACCCAAGCGTCTCAACATTCTATATAAACATGTGCATTATTGTAGCAAACAACAATCTTTCATGAAGAAGTAATATATAAATTGGTTTGAATTCTTGCATATTGTCTATGTGCATACTTTCTGTCGATATAGTGTATCTCCTGCTTTACTTGTTAATTTTCAGAGCTTCTGCCATAACAATTCTTGACTCTTTGGAGTGGTTGGTTGAAATCAAGGGAAGGAAAAAGGATAAGTTAATATCAATAAATTTAAGGGATGATTCTAAGAGGATGACTCTGACATACTAAATAGATAAATGAAGATGTTGAATCCATGAAAACACTAATTGTTTAATCTCCATTTCCCCTCTTTTCTCCATTGTGGAATAGGTGGAACTAAGACAAGGGTAAAAATGCCCCAACCAAGGCTTCAAACTAGCATCAGAGCATACTCAAACCTTGCATGCAATGTCAACAATGCCCTCTAGTTGGAAGAACAATATAATCAGTTATTATGGTGTTGGAAACTAAGTCACAAGGCCAAGACTAAACTTCTCTATAATTTTTTTAAACTTGATTGCTCTACAATCTAGGTTGAATGCTAGCTAGGGAATTAGTCAAAAATAAAATTGAGGACCAAAATAAAGCTTTGTTAAACAACAGTTGGGGTTTCCTTTAACTGTTAACAAAAATAGGTATGTTTAACTTGGTGGTCTTAAAAAACAAGTCTTCAAGCAGAGAGATTCCCATATTCCTTTGTGGCCTTCGTAAAGATTTGCAGCCATCCCATCCAGCTCGAAATAGTGAAGGATAGGAATCCAAACGAGGCATGTCCATTGATAGGACCAACAAATGTCCACTACATCGTGGAGTCTAAGTGGCAGAGAAACAAAATCTTGTTTAGGTGACTAGACTTTGTGAGTGAATATAGCTACATCAATTGATGATGAGAAGGGGGTTTGCTCATGTTGGTGGAATTTGGGGAGATTGGTCGATTCAAGAACCTAGAGATGCTGAGGAGGCATTTATAGAAAGAGAATCATTGAAGAGACCGACACCAACAGTTTTTCCAATAGCACCAAGACTGGTTATGGACAAGGTTAATGGAGAGCACATGAATTGATCTTCACCTTTGTATCCTCTAAGTCATGGACATAGGAGCGGAAACTATAACTTGTATTTCCCTTGAGAATTAATTAAAGAGATCAAGAGATCCCAATGCAAGGATAGATTCCATAGCAAGAGAGAAGAGGTAGTTAAGGACATGAGTTTTCAAGTATCCATGCCACAACTCCATTGTTTTTCAAAAGTGAGTCTTATTTGTACAATTAACAATCCCAAACTCAAAGAAACCGCCTACTTTCATGTGTGAGCTACCAATATTTAAACTTAAATCGCTGGATTCAAAGTCCAAAGTGGTAACCACTATAACATAAAACCCCACACATGTAAATTTTGTTCTTAAATATCATTCGTTTATGAAAATATACCCATCAACATCACCTCTAATCCAAGTTAGCTACCTATAAACTTTCAATGTTTAGAGGAAATTGATGATTAACCAAGTTAGCTAACTTTTGAAGTTTTAATATTCCCTACCGAGGAAGGAATATACTAATCAATGATTAGTCAACCCGCATACACTTCTAATTATTTGCATTTTAATATAAAAATATTTACAAAGTTTTTAAAGTTTTGCAATTTTTTTATTAAACATAGCATTTTAAAAAATTGAAATAAATAATAGAATTTTTAAATACTATAATTTGATTTTTGGATTGGAGAGTACACTTTTGATGAGACATAAAATTCTTGTAAGAGTGTTCAATTAATTAAAAATTAATTACTTAATTCATAAAATTAAAATTTATAAAAAACCCACGTGGATGTATTCTTATGTGTTCTGGCCAAAATTAATGAATAGTGCTTGGGTCAAAATCAGGTTCTACATCGGGCTCAAGCCAAGGCTCTAGAACGAGTACGTCTGGGTCTGGCAGGAAAAGAGGTTCTGGTTCTGGTTCTGGTTTTAAGCCGTTGCAACGATGGTATTGGCTGGTTGGGTGAGCACATTCTTAATCATTAAGCTTTCACCATGTGAGACCAAGCCATAGAAGGCTTATCAACCAGGAGAGATAGCCATGGCTTCGTACTAGAGATCTAAAAGAGTAAAAATCATGTCCTTAAATGTACTATAGATCTAAAAGTTTTTCAAAAACGTTTTTCTATTTTTATTTTATCTTTATCTTTAATGATAGAGGAAACTCCTTTCAATTTTTTTTTCTGATAAAAGAGTCCTCTCATCTATATATATTCAAAATAAAATAAATATATTATTTTATTTTCCGAAGGTAGAAAAAAACCTCCTTTTAATCTCCATTTGCTAAAAAATACCCGTATTTGTTATCATATATGATTCACATTAAGCCTATGTCAATTTTCATTTGGTAAGCCTATGCGAGTCATATTTTATGGGCCATAACAATAACTCTACCTTTTTTGAAAAAAAAAAGAAAATTATACTTTATTTATAAAAGTATATTTACATGAAGCCAAATAGCAGCAGCTACTACTAGAGAAAAGAAAAAAAGGACCAACTCATCAACAAAGGAGAGCCACAAAACCAAACACCAATGAACTTGCCACCGAAGCCACGCGGAATACTGAAAAGAGACAAGGGCCATTCCATCCCAAAACAAAAGCAGCTAGGGAGACAAGGGCCATTCCATCCCAAAACAAAAGCAGCTAGGGAAGACAGGGACCAAGTCGTCCCAAAAGAGGAACACCAAAGCCCCAGAGAAGTGTTGCCCAAAAGACCACAAAGGAGAGCCGCAACATCAAGAGTGAACCCAGCCACCCAACTTGGTGGAAGATCCAAACCAAAACCAAGAAAAGACAATCAAGGAAGAGATCAAATCATTCAAAAAAGACCCAAGTTGCCAGATAAGAGCAAAGAACCAAAACACCAGAATTAGAATAGGAGAAGACCCTCTAAAACCCCATACCGATGACACGAAAAAAAGTCTACATCCTCTTGAACTCGCGAAAGATATGGATCATAGGCACTTGTGAAAACTCCTCAAAAACTCTACCTTGTTAAGCCTCCAAGTTATATAGTATGATTGTCGAAACAAGATGTCGAATGTAATTTTTTTGTTTTGAAGTGCGAGTTATAAGGCGTGATACAATTGTGAATTAATGCAACCAAATCAGCGGGGCCTGCTACATCTTGACTAGTGGGATATCATATTCCCGAAACAAATTATTTGCACTAAGTTGAAACGTGAAAGTTTAGGGGGTTGACAATGAGGCATGAATCCTCTCGCTTCGCTCATGACGAAATAAGATGCACTAGTTATGTAAGATAAGAATGGCATGAAAAGACCTTCGACCCTCTGGAGAACAGGAGAGAAATTCAGTGGGGCTTGGCGTCGAGAGAAAAAGTAAAATCCGGTGTTTTTCGGTCTCACGGAAAGGTAATGGAGTAAGCTATTACTCGATGGCCTGGGGTGGGTCCCAGGTACAAATCGTTGGGTAAATAGCTTACTCCTTAAAGTTGTAGCTGAAACACTGTGAGCTAGAGCAAGAGAAAAAGTGCATATAAATATTAAGGCTTAGAATATATGCAATCATTAAAAACCATTGTAAAGTCCAATATAGAGCCATCTTTTGAGATTCTACAATACATAAAAACCTAGTCAGTTCCAAATACATGAAGGAGAAAGCTTTGGCATGAGTAGATTTTTTATGCCCATCGAGTTACCCAACTAACATTTGTGGCAAAACAAACCAAACAATTTGGCTACATCATTCACCTCTTTAAATGTGAGACAAAGGAGGAAAGAGGACAATAGAATCATTAATCACACCAAAGGTAGGAAGCACGTATTGCAAGGCTTTTAGTCGTTGTTTCTTTCATTCATACTCATTTAAATGATGATGGAATGTAAAACCACGTCCAGGTCCATTTATTAGAGTGAAGTGAGACTGTAATTCCATAGGAAGTACGATTTGTTTTCTTAAACAAATCTCGTTCGTTGATACATGCAAGTTACCTTTATGACAATATGAGCATGGAGTACTCAAGCTGTTTGGGTTTTTCTTAATTAAACCTGAAACATTGAGAGAGACATAGACTCCTAAAACCCTTTTTTTCTTATCAATCACCATAGATATACTAATGAGTATTTAAATTTCATATATAATTTAAAAAAAAAACGTTTTTTAAACTTATTATGTTTCATTGTTTATTATTATGCTTTCATTTTTTTTTTATCATTTGAGATTTCGTACCATTTATAAAAATACAGAATTATATAATTTTTAATAAACTTGTACATACAGAATTTTCACTTTATACATATTTATAAATATATAATTTTTTCAAAAGAAAACTAGTTACTGTGTCAAGTTTTTTATTCTCTTCAACCTAATGCAGATCGCCAACTTAAAATATTTCATTTTCATAAAATGCTTACAATTTAAAGTTCTTTACTTTACAAAGTGATTTACCCCCAATACTTAATAAAGGAGTAAGCTACTGACACGACGATTTTGCCCAGTGGCAATCGTCATGCCTGCCCTCCGACCATTGGTGATCCCTTCCTCCCCATTGCCGGTCGCTCCTTCTACCACCTTTGCCTTGAATTCGTTGGCCGATCGCTATTACTCCCTTGCCGTCTCTCCGTCTGTCATCCTCACCGTCCCTGTCCCTGCATTAATGCCACCACCTACCTCCCCCTTTCCCTGCATGATTCAAATAACCATCCCGCCTCTTCTTCACACCTTGCTCTACTTCTCGACCCTCTCCGTCTGTCATCCTCACCGTCCCTGTCCCTTCATTAATGCCACCACCTACCTCCCCCTTTCCCTGCATGATTCAAACAACCATCCCGCCTCTTCTTCACACCTTGCTCTGCTTCTCGACCCGTCCTCTCTGCCCTCGCCATGGAATGAGTTCTAGCTTCAAACCGTGGCTGCTGTTATTTGGATTCTCACAGTGGTGGCTAATCACAATGCTGGCTAATCATAGTGCATTTCCTAGAGCATTCTGAATCATACATTCTACGAATTTTACTTTGATCAGAAAACTCATGGCTTTAGATTGGGTGTCCATTTAAACCAACCCCTTTAGTAGTGACCGATCAATCTGTTTGTCAGCAAACATTCGCACATGACTATCTAATAAAATATCAACCTTCCTATTGCAGCAAAGGCCATTAAGTATGTCGAGCTGACCTGGGATCTGCCCAAAGAAGAAATCGAGGAATTCATCATCATAATCCTCCACTTTTTACAAATATGGGTTCAGAACAGGTCATGAAATGGATGAATCTTGTTGGGGTGTTATGGATGCAAGCTTGTTCCGGCACTAACTTTGATTTCTCTGCCTATTCCTCGGCTCCAAAGCAGGTTTTGCAGATTGGCCAGGTCCAATTTAACAATGTTGCCGGGCTTCGGAAAGGCTCTGGGATGGACAGCCGGATATGCAATGCATCGTATGCCCCTATGGGCAGCTATATGTTTATAGCCTCATTCATAGGACTCGTGAGTTATGGAGTCTAGTGGATGGTAATGACAGAGAAGATATCAGCCAAGTATTGGCAGGTATGTGTCTTTCCCATTTATTTCATTTAATTTATGTAATTCCCACTTAAGTCTGTCTATTATGATATTTATATTGTAAATTATTGAAATCCAGAGCTGATGCTATAAAATAATAGGTCTTCTATTTCTTATAAGATATATTTTCTCTATGGCTAGTTCAATAATTCATATTGTAAATTATTGAAATCTAGAGCTGATGCTATAAAATAGTAGGTCTTCTATTTCTTATAAGATATATTTTCTCAATGGCTGGTTCAATAATTTGCGCATGGGAAAACTATTCTAGACGTATTATTCAACCATCTGCCCCAACTTTTATTCATTATTTATAACTCTGAGACAGGTGGTTTAAAAGGCATTACTTGCCATGAAATCTTTGCCGGCCCAGAAGTTGGCTTTGGGGTGTAAGTTATAAGTTGTAGATTTTTTTTTTGCAATTATAAGTTGTAAGTTGCTTAGTTGTAGATTTTTTTTATTACAATCTAAAATAATTACAAGTCTTACTACTATATAATGGTTTTTTTTATATGAATAGCTTCATAATATAACCATTATAAGATAAAGGTGGTTTATAAGACATTCTCAACACCAAAACTTCAGCCACTCAGTGTGTAGCTTTGAATTGCAAGTCCTCTGGTTAAAATACTTAACACACTTCTCTATTTCCATGTGATACCATAAGATAAAGGTGGTTTATAAGACATTCTCAGCACCAAAACTTCAGCCACTCAGTGTGTAGATTTGAATTGCAAGTCCTCTGGTTAAAATACTTAACATCCTTCTCTATTTCCATGTGATACCATGTGTAGGCTCTCTTTTGCTAAAGTTGTGTGGCATCAAGATATTTTCCAATCTCATATCCCTATGGAAGTTAGCTCTTGATCCTTTTCAATATGGAAGTTGGATTTGGGATGCAAGGCCAGGTGTGGCTCTCTTTTGCTAAAATTGTGTGGCATCAAGAACCTGCCAATCTCATATCCTAATGGAATTTAGCTCTGTCAGTCTCATATCCTAATGAAATTTAGTTTTTTCAATCTCATATCCTAATAGAACTTAGTTTTGGAGTTTTGTAAATCTGAAAGCTGGTTTTTGGATTTGGAGAGAAAGTCCCTGCATGGATGTGATCCTGCCTTGTCTCCTTCATCACTCTGGTTTTGGGGTTCAAGTGCCCTATGATAGCATCCTCCTTCACTCTGGTACAAACATTGCTACCAACAGTTTCAGTGCAATGTCTTGTGGGTGACTTTTTTAACTTGATGATTGTTTAGCTTGCGGTTATCTGTGTGATGTCCATAATAATTATGAGTCTTACTAATACAATATGTTAGTATTTTGTTCTTAGTACCAACCTCCTGCTGCTACTTACTATTTTTTGGTTTATGAATTTGTAGGTTTATCTCCTCTGCCTGTTAGCTGGGAACAGTATTTGTTGGTTTAATACTATCAGAAATCTCAAGGAAATCAATGTCATAGGATGTGAGTTGATCACAGGATATGGAGTTCATGCATATTCTCAGCACAAATCATTGCAAGTTTTGATCTTAGCTTCCTGTTACAATGTGTATGGTGATGCTATAGAGAAAACAGTGCTTGAATGCCCAACTTTCTTGTATTTGGGACTTGAGAAAGGATTGAGATACCGGATCCCAGATGGCCTCTTGGAAAGAATTCCAGGTCATTGTAGGAGAGAATGGTTATAGAAATCTACCTTGATAATTCATTTTGGGAGATTTTAAGACCGAGGAAGGAAAATTGTTCTTGCTAAACACTTGAGGTCTTTGACTACATTGTATAGGGTTCTCATCACTAAGATAGAGGTATTTGGGCATCTGTACAGAAAAAATTCTTATCGTTTCCTGTAAATACTTTTTTTTAATTACTTAGCATGTGTAGGGAACATCCCTACAAAAGCAATAGGAACAGTTAACTTTTTAAATAACATTATAATTACAAAGGTTTGTATATAAATCATTCTTACACTATAAACTTCAGTAGGCATTTTCAGGCTTCAAAGTTGTTGATTCATCTATTTAGTGTTCTATGTATCATGGAAAACTATAGCTCACATAGCCACTTCATTTGTTTGTAAACATATCCAAGCATCTTGGTGCTAATTCAGTTTAATACTTATCACATAAATTATAGTTTTGATGGCCACTTTCTATTAAACATGTGCAAGTAGCTTTTCTAAGAAAGGAATTTATCAAGAAAGGTTAGTCATTATTTTCCATGTTTTGATGGCTACTTCATTTATTGATCACTAGATTTTAAACACAATTGTGAAATAGCTATGTTATACATAATGGGATTGGATACGTGCACTTCATCTGGTGGCATGTTTAAGCAACTTGATTACGAATCTATGGCCCTAGACTAGGTTTAGAATAAGAGGGTGAATTGGTACAGGCAAATCATAACATGTTGCAATTACCATTATTATAGAGTAGTTTTATTATTTATCCTTGTGTTAAAAGATAAATATAATCAGATAGTTCACCTTTTTCCGACTAGTTATGAATTATGTTTTCTTCAAATAGAAATACTATCAAATAAGGCACCAATTCCTGAACTTGTGTTCTGTTCTATTATCATTTAAAATGAACCATATTATAGTGACTTCAGTGTACAACTATTTTCAACACTGGTACATTGTGCTTCTTAATAATAGGCTATTTCATATTATAGCAACTTTAAGGCTCAGAGCATGTATATCATGAATGAGGTTGAATACAACCTGCTCGTTGATTATAGAAATTTCTGACCTGATTTTTGTGGTTACATACAGCCTGCTCTTTGCCCAGATGCACAGTGAAATGACTCCCTTTTCTCTAGTGTTGATCCCTCCTCTATGACTGGTTTGACCACCTTTACAACAGTAGTGACAATACCAATCAACCCAAGGATAAATTCTATAGCAGCAATATGGGTAGACCTGGTATATTTCCTGTAGGTGGCTGATATCTGAGGTATGGAATTTCCCTTCTTAAGTCCCGGAATTTAGCAAACACAACCAACAAGGTAGAGGATATTCTCATTAACTAATAAACACAATATTTCAACCAGCGGAAGGAGAGGAATGACACCCACAATTTTCCCTTGTGACTATCTTCAATAATGCATCCTCTCTTCACCCAATAGCTATATATCTACTGGAAAATATTTTACTTTATATGCTATGATATCAAGGTGCTACCTTTCTAGAGATGACAAGGGACACTTTAGATGACCATGACCTTCAACATGGAGAAACAGGGCTTAGGTATGAAGTATGGAATCTATACAAAATAGTACAGAAGGGTACTATTTGGTATGGAATTGTCCTCTATAGCCTGCCATGAGTTGGTTTACTTGCCCTTTCTCTTTCCAACACAAAAAGTGATGGTATTATTCTCAAACTAGCATGAAAAATCTGTCAACAATAATCGTTAATGAAGATGATTCACCTAGCTATGAAATAAATTGATTCACTGCCCTAACACTCCACAAAATTCTTCTCATTGAACCACAAATGATAGATCCGGGTAATATATCCTTGAACTTAGCTAGGATGGATAGATTTCACCATCGAAACCAATATTTGTCAAGGGGTTACATCCTCAACACCAATAAGCTCACCGAGCTCTCAAATCCATCTCCAAAAGTTGAATAATAACAATGGATGCTTTTTGGTTCAACTTTATCTTCTTATATAGATTTTAGGTTTGCATGTAACTTTTACGATTTGCATGATTTTACTTTTGCATGCATGCAATTCTAATTGCTCGTTGACTTATACTCTGCATGCTTGTTTATATCTGCTACAATGGCCTTCTACAATATACTGATGATCTAATAATTTTGTATTAATGTATTCTTAGCTCCATGTATCATTACTCCTCAGTCGATCCCCTATTTATCAGTAATAGAACATTACATTGTAATTATAAGAGCTAATACTGGAACTAATTAATGTATCAACATTACTTAAACAAAGGCAACATTTGACCTATTTTCCAGTGAAAATGAATTCTAGTGCAATTGAATATGAAAATAACAAACATTATTGGAATCACAATACAAAAAGATCTATCCTTGAACCCTATAAAGTTTAAACACATTTCCATGGAAGATTGAATTATGGTGGAGTGACCCTTCAACAATAGGACAATTATGTTTAGTACTTGGAAGATATTATTGCCTCATTTCTTCAACTATTACAACATCCGAGACATAGCATCAAAGGAAGAATTACAAGCAATAATGAAAACATTTTTTTATATGCTTTGAGGAGAAAGCGTCTTTGAAAGAGGCGGCAATGTAATAGACATAAAGTACATATAATAATAACAATAATAATGATGCTCAGAGGGCACATGACTAAAAGTGCACACAATCTAACACTATGGTATTGACTCACTTATTCATTATCAATTATATATTTTTGTATCTGTATGGATTCTTTATGTTACCCTTCTTATGTTGGATGTTTCATGTAACTGAACTAGTGTTCATTACAATGTCTTCAAAGGTGTTTCATTTATTTGTTACATTCTGCATTGCCATTCCTCTTTTGTGAAGGAAATGCTTTTCTACTTTCCTCGGTTATTGGATGAACATATTTGGATACCTCTTTGGCCTTTTGCTTGTTGCAGGTAGATATCTTTGTTAAAATTTATCCTGGGGTTGCTCATGGTTGGACTGTAAGATATGATAAAAATGATGAATTTTCCGTAAAGAATGCTAAAGAGGCTCATTTCAAAATGCTAGAATGGTTGAATAAATACTTGAAGTGATAAAAGACATTTATGTATTAGAAATATATTGATGTTCATTGTCTGGATGAGATCTCTTTTATTTGTTACTACAAAATAACTTGATGGATATATACATGTCACTCATAAAGATGTATACCTATTTCCTATAAAATCCATTAAAGGTTGCAGTTGACATATGCTGATTTTCGGATAGCAATGGTTATTACCTATTTTTCTCATGTTGACATGATGTATGAAATGTCTTGGATGCAATGATAGTAATAGACATTGTAAATTATAAATTCCAAAAGAAATTGATTTTCACTGAACTGGAAAGTTGTATTGGTAATAACCATTGCTTCACATGGTTGATGCTTTATTATTTTTTCATCTATATTTGCAGAATTAAAACAATATTTTTTCATTGAGTTTCAGAGCTCTTCATGATTAGGGACATTTTTCTTTCTTTCTTGTCATTCTTCAACTCCAGAATTTGAAAGTTCCACTTTAATATCTAATCGTTTTTGTCAGAAAGAAACTTGATTTATTCCTTTTACACCATTATATAGCATTATTGCTTATGCATACATCTTAAATTGCATCTTAAAAGAGGTTGGTCATGAATATTTCTATGCAGAGGAATTGACATGATTTCCTTAAGTTTAATTTTTATGATGATTTTTCCTAGGTATAAAAACGCCCTCCTAAAGAAACCATCTATCACATACATATCAATCAGACATATTAATTGGTATCAGTGATCAAATCCCTGATCAACATAGTGTCTAGAGGCATAAAAACCCAAGTAACATCCCAGACCTTCAGGGAACTATGGAAATGAACAAATTACCTGAGATACCGGTTGTGCAGTAAACAAGAACGAAGATAATTCCTCCGAAGGACCAAGAAATGCACAGAACACCCATGCTTCCACAGTCAACTGTGTTCCTAGAATGCCCAATAACTATGGAAATGAACGATGTGTCCAATTAGTGGACTAACTAACTCTGTGGAAATTTAGTTATGTAGAGAAAGAGCAAGGTGGCAATGAACTCTGCTATCAATGCATGCTTGAATTCGTTAATGTCCACCACGGGGGACGGAGGGGGATCTGTGTAATCCTTTTCCATGAATCCTTGATGTTGTTCCTGCATGTCTTTCCCCCCTTCTTTCACCATAGAGAAGACAAACCGCAGTACTCTCACTACTTGCTCAGTTTCCTTGCCCAATGAAGACTAAATTCAGAACCGTCTTCTATTCAGTTGCTGCTTTGAGAGCCTCTGGAAGCAAGTATTTATATGCAATTGGGCCATGTATCTGTGTGCTAGGAACAAGTATGTATATGCAATTGGGAACATCTTTGCCACTGGTTGCTGCAAAGCTATATTAACGCAATATTATGTTCAACATGCAGGGCTTGGGCAATGGTCTCTCACGAGAACGAAGAAGCAGGAGTGTTTTTTGAATTGGGAAGATGGCAAGATGGAGTGGGGGGTTTGGATGTGTTGCAAATTTCAAATTCATGCCAGATGCCACTCAAATGGCGATGAGAAATTTGGATTCTCAAGGACTTTCAACATTGCGAGGATAGTTAAATCGCTATCCTCAGATCACGAAGCTTCCTGTATCAAGTTTTAGTAAGCAACTTGTAAAGCAAGCTAAGGTTTCTAAGAATAGTAAGTTTGTTGTCACTGTTGCTCAGTTTTTGTATTTTTCCTACACCAGTGACCATATTGACAACAGATATTTTTAGAGATTATGCTCAGATTTGCCACTACTTAATGACTTTGGATATATAGTCAAGGGTCCCAAAGAAAAACTTGTGCCGACATCCATAAGAAAGTGGGAAAATCTATTGGAAATCAACCCATGGGATGAACATGGCTTTCTTGTCCTATAAATGGCTTACCTAAAACCACCTTATTGTGCTTCTGGATTGAAAGGGGAAGATGATCTCGAGTCATTTATTAGAAATGATCTTGGAGTTGTCGATATTCCATTTCTAAGACCATGATGAAGGACTTGAATCATCATACATCCTCTAGATGGGATCATCGACCTTTGAATGGTATATAGGTGGAATTAGAAGGTTTTGCATAATATAGATTTGTCTAAGGGCCTTTACCATGAGAAGGGAGGAAAATACGTATCAAGGGACAAAAAATGAAGCTTCTATGGTTCATGGGCTATGGATAAGGACTCAAAACACCACATAATCCCTCTAGAGAAAACCTTTGGCCTTTGAGTGGGATGTGGTTTCCATTAGGACATTTTATACACCAATGATAGGTTTCAGGTCTTTGACCATGGTAGGGGAGGAAATAAAGGGCTATAGGATTTCATTGAAGCTTCTAGGGTTCATGGGCCATGAACGAGGTTTCAAACAACCATATAAGTGAAACAAGAAAGAGATCAACGAACCAAATAGATCAACCAGATACCAACAAGAAATTGACAAAATAGAAACTCAAGCATTTCCATTATGCCATCAAATAGATGTCTTCGCAAAGTTCCAGTTAGGGCACAAATACCACCATTGAGTTTGAGGTCAGGGTTTTCATCCAAATGATGAGTAAACAACAAGCTCCTAATCTTCTTATGTATAATACCTAGTAGATGGGTTCTGCAAGACAAAGAAATCTAGTTGGGGTAGAGTTCCAGGTAGGAAAAATTTCCAGTCAGGGCAGAGTTCCACATGGGGCAGAGTTCCAGCCGGGGCAAGGTTCCAGCCGAGGCAAAGTTCCAGCTGGGGCAGAGTTCCAGCCGGGGCAAAGTTCCAGTAGGGGCAAAGTTCCAACTGGGGCAAAGTTCCAGGTCGGGCAGAGTTCCAGTCAAGGAAAAGAATGGACACACCAAACTAGGAACCCTACATGCATACACTTGCTTAGTCCCAGACCAAGAATGCCAGGAGACAACTATGGGCCCTAAGGTACCTTATAGGGTCTTACTCCACCCTAATTAACTGAATATGGTACCATCCTACTTGAGAATGGGTCTCGCATATACATGAACTTTAACAGTTGTTAGCCCTAATGTTGTCACATATAGTGTACTTATAGACGGCCTTTGTAAAGAAGGCAAGCTCAATAACGCAAACATGCAAGTTCATGGGTAGGTTTCCAGTCAGAGCAAAGTTCCTGCTGGGCATATTTCTAGTTGGAGCATAATTGGAGTGGGGCAATGTTCTAGCCTAGGTATAGTTCCAGCCGGGTCAAAGTTCCAACCGGGGAAGAGTTCCAGTCGAGGCAGAGTTTTAGCCAGGGCAGTGTTCCAACAAGGCAGAGTTCCAACAAGTGGCAGGGTTCCAACAAGTGGGGAAAAGTTCTAGTCTAGGCAAAGTTCCAACCCAGGGAGAGTTCCATACTAGGTAGAGTTCCAACCTGGGCAGAGTTCCAACTTGGGAAGATTTCCAGCCTGGGCAAAGTTCCAGCCGGGGCACAGTTCCAGCCGGGGTAGAGTTCCAACCGGGGAACAGTTCGAGCCAGGGCATAGTTCTAGCTGGGGAAAAGTTCCATCTAAGGGCATAGTTCTAGTCGAAGCAGAGTTCCAGCGGGGCAAAGTTCCAGCTGAGGCAGAGTTTTAGCGGGGCAGAGTTTAATATATGAAAGTTGTCTTATCATTACCATAGAGGTCTTAAAGTTATGCTAGAGGTGTACATGTTTATCTACAACCACCACACCCCCTCAACCATGTACAAGGCTCATGAGGAAGTAATTCCTCAACCCTGTCCACTAATACTAGATATGCTAGATATTTTCTCTTATTGGAGAGGATGATGAAGGTACAAGCACTAGTGTAGTCCTTAGTTGTGATTCCAAAGTAGGAAATGTGGTCGGAAACCAAAACAAACTTGGGTAAGAATTTTTTCAAGTATTTGACAATGATTGGTGAGCAAAATGTGGTTATTTTTTGTCATTATTGGCCCCTATTGTGGAGATCATCTATTACACCGATTCAAATGCTCCTAGTCTTGGTTTTCTCTAGAGGGATTGTGTGGTGTTTTGAGTCCTTGTCCATAGCCTATGAACCATAGAAGCTTCATTTTGTGCCCATGATGATTATTTACCTCCCTTATCATGGTCAAGGCCCTTAGACAAATCTCTATTGTACAAAACCTTCTAATGGCACCATATCCCATTTAAAGGTCAATGATCCTATCTAGAGCATGTGTGATGATTCAAGGCCTTCATCATGGCCCATGAGCCCAAGAAGCTTCATTTGGCATATAAGTCCCTTGATTTCCCCCATCAACCTTGATCAAGGCCTCAAGACCCATTCTTGGTGCACAGATACTCGTAATGGTACCTTGTCATGACCTTTGAGCCCTAGGAACTCTGCCTCAGCTAGAAATATGCCCTGGTTGGAACTCCGCCTCGGCTAGAACTTTGCCCCAGCTAGAAATCTAGCCTGGTTGGAACTTTGCCTCAGTTGGAACTCTGTCCTGACTAGTGCTTTTCCCTGGCTGGAACTTTGCCCTAGTTTGAACTTTGCCCTGGCTGGAACCCTACCCCAGCTGGAACTGTGAGGTTGAAATAAATAGGAGGAAAATATTCTCATGTTTTTGTAAATAGATTCATGGATTTGGCATTGCTATGAATCATTACAGTCAAAACCATTGTTAGAAAGGTTTGGTGAATATTCATGGATGAAAGTTTGACCTACAAGCAGTCATCAGTCAAAATTGCTACCTCTTACCTAACTTGGTTCATTTTTTTAGTAGGGAAGTCATAAGGCAATTTGTAACATTGATTCAAGATAATTTAAATGAATTCACCAAATGATTTTAGTATTGGGTTGTGAAGCTTGGGATTAGAGAAAAAATGCTAGTTGTAGAAGGGTGAGAATATACTCTAATGTCAATGTGTAGATTTGTTTAGTAGCTTCATTGTCATTTTCTATTTGTATTTCATTGTATTCTATGCTTCCAATTTTGAAAGTTGCAAGATTGTGATGTTCATGAATTTGTGTGGGGATTGTTTCAAAATTTTCACAATCTCATTTGACAATGCTGTTCGAGAATGTGGTCATCTGACAATCGCTTGCTTGTTCAAGTATTGGATAGATGTTAGTTGCTTCAGTTGTTGTGACAAAAAACACATTTTCCTGGAATTTCACAATTTCCTAGAATTTGTGTATGCCAGGTAATTTTTTTTTGCCACAGGCCATCTGTGACAAATAGCAGGGCTCATGCTTTGTTTATGTTCTTACCTATATCTCGCAACATAATTGTGGTATTCATGTTTCCTTCAAGCAGATTTTCAATGTTCATCTTCTTGAGCTTTCCCGATGGAAAGGTTGGATAGAATTAAAGTAATTCTTGCTGTAATAAACCTTTTAGATTCAACTATAGAGTTATTTTTGGAATGTGTTTTATCCTAAACAATTTACTCTTTTGTAATCAGCCTTAGATGATCTGGTTAGTTAGAACATGAGTAGATTTGATGGGTTCTCTATTAGTATTGTGGACTGTAGTGTTCCTTTTGGAATGTGTTTTTGTCTTAAGACCATATCATATATTATATATAAGTCTGATTTTCTTTCTTCGAATTTGTTTTGGCTCAAGACAACATGATATATATAACTTTGATTTTCCTATGAATATAAAGTTATTGGAAATTCCAATTGCTAAATATCATAAGGGTTTCTATAAAACTGGTGGTATTGGTGAGCACATACTATTGTGTCCATGTCATTCAAAAGTCCACTAACATCAGGCAAGCATACTTTCTTCTATTCTGGTGACATGACCTACTGCCTAAGGGTAAACAAATATTCATGAAAAAATCCAAAAATTTGGAATGACATGCAACCATGAAGTCACCGTAATGTCTATAGAAAATTTCAATATGCCATGTAATGGAGTTAACACAAGTTCAGAAACAAGAAAGTGCAACTTAAGACCCTGAAAGGTATGTATTTGATAAAATTTAAACATAAGCAGTTAAAAAAAGATAAAATATAATAAAGGATGTAAACTAAGCTCTATATGGCTTACTCTCAATTAACAAAGGACTTGACATGGTATCTAATGACACCATGATTGGAAAGGAGAAGCAAGATCCATACTATTGAGACTACTACTTATCAAATTGTGTTGGCCTACCTATATTGAGTGTTGTTTGAAAACAACTCAAGTTAGTTTTGAATAAGGGCTATGTTTCCCACGAGGAAAGGATTTTTACTTCTCCACCTAATTTCATGTTGCACTCATGTGTATTTTCTGTTATATGAGTAATACAAATCACAACATGATATTATCCTATAGAGGATGGTTGACAATATCTTTAGCTATGGAAAATTAGGTGGAGAAATGATCATTGTTATTCTAATGAGATCTTCATACCAACCAAATTTCCAACTAGATCAGTGACACCATCAATTGGCATCATATAAAACCAGAATATCATATCATCCTCTAGTAGCAATGCAATGTGCAATGGACTATAAGTAAAATACAGTGAAACAGAAAATTGGTAATTATAGAAAGTGTAAAGCACAGCTGAACTTTTGGGACTCCACCTTGGCTGCAAAATGAAGTGTCTTTACCAATGTCTTAGAGGGGGAGGTTTTACAATTACAGGAAAATTTGCATATATGCCCATTGTCACCATGGTGATTCACCGCCATGTCTCATCTTTCATTTAAATTTTGGTTGAAAAAGAGTGGAACATAGACTAGTACAAATAGATAGGCAACAATATTTATAACCTTATCTTCAAGCTGAATACATAGATTTGAACCATGTGACAAAGTTGATAATACTGGTTTCCTGGTAATTGTTTATAACTAACCAAAATTGACCCCAGAGAAACACTTCTTTGCAAAAATACCTACAAAATAAAGCCATCTAAATAAATTTATGTCCAAAAAACCTAATTTTTTTCAAATTAGTAACATTTAACAAGAAAAACACAGCTCTAATAGGTAAACCAGTGCCAATTTCTTTGGCATTATAAGAGTTAGAATAGATCACATAATTTGACATCCACTTTAAATATGATCCAACTGAGAACAAATAATAGCCTGCCTTCAAATAGGGTTCACTCTTTGTTTCAATCCATATGTTGGGGAGGAGAAGTCCTTCATACTTCAGCCATTCATTGTTTCTATTTATCTATCAGATTAGGAACAAGGTCAAACAATTATGCTGAGGTTCTTCTTCTTAAAGTTTTCCTTCCCTTTGCTATTGAAAAAAGTTGTAGTTCCCTTCAATTTTTTGGTGACTTAATGTTAATCATCAGCTGGATCAAAAGAGTTCATAGATGCATGATCACTTTGTTAGATCCAATTTTGAATTGTGTGCTTACTATGATCTCCAAATTTGACTCTTTCTTCGATTCTCATATTTACAGGGAGAAGAAAAGAGACACAGATTTACTTTCTAAAAAAGGATTGCAGGTGGTTTTTGGGGAAGTAAGGATTGTAGAGAAGGATAATGACACATTTTTGTAGCACCACCACAGACCTTTCTGGGACCTATGTGGACCCCTTCTAGCTGGGATTTATTGACTCTATGCTCCAAATGTAGTTGGTCATCTTTCTTAAGATCTTCTATGCATATTTGGGCTATTCATACTTCTTATTTCTTGATGTATAAACGATTTTTTATCATTTATTGTAAGGCCATATGAGAGCTAACATGGTTCTCTTGTTGGGTTTTTTTTGTTTGATGTTGGATTATTATCTTAGTATATATGCATTGGCATGTACGGACAGGATGTAATTTTGAACTCTTTGTAGTTAACAAAATTGTGGTTTTGTTTTGTGAAAACAGTGACATTCAGGGAGCCAGAAATCGATGCACCCATCTCTCCTCCTTACTCATCTGGTTCACATAATGCCAAATGGTGATTATGGGCCCACAAGAGAATATATGAGTCCATTTATTGATAATAGGTATATCAATCAAAATCATCGATATTATCAAGATGAAGACAATCAAGACCACGTGCAGCCATTGAGACATCACGAATTTTGTACCATAAGAAAGGTCTATATTTTCAGTTCGAGGAATTTACAAGTTCTCTCTTATATTATGAATCTAAGGCAAATTGTGAGATGGATTGGATTTTATTGATATGGTTTCACCATTTCAAAGTCATTGTTTGAAGTTCGTGCTGCTTGCTCTTTTATTCAATATCTTGAACACCGAATATTCTTGCATTTAATTAATATTGAATCAAAACTGCTATGTTTTGCAGTTCTTGGATTTCATTAATATTATTGCTCTTCTATTCAATATCTTGAACACCTTAGCAAGAGTAAAAATCCATATTTCTAGTCTTGTTCAATTAATAAAATGGAAATGGCCTAATTTAAAAAAGAAAGTGACATCAAATTCCAAAAATCAACCATTTTTAAGGGGATTTTCAGAAATTCGGAGAAGATGGGTAGAAATTACAAATGCCACTACATATATACGTTCATTTCAAGTATTGAAGAAAAGACAAAAATGACATTACATTAGCTAAAAAAACACCATGATCTTGTGAATTTGTGTATATTTTCACATTCTTATTAGTATTAAACTTGTGCTTTGTTTTCAAAGATAAAAATGACATTACATTAGCTAAATAAACACCCTTAAGTGAAAATTTATTATGATAAAGTCTTGTGAAATTGTGTATATTTGCACATTCTAATTAGTATTAAACTTGTGCTTTCTTTGAAAACAGTATGTTATCAGCTGTTTACTATCAATTTTTGTAATTTAAAATAAGCAATTCTAAGTGCACTCATATCTCCTTGCCATATACAAGGTTCGACTTCAAAAGTTGTGCATTTTCCTATTAATATAATGCTAAAGTGAAGAATCATATTAGAACCATGTGAGGTTGAAGCAATTGAGTACAGTAGGAATTCCACTATTTATTATTGGGATTATCCTACATTTTATGGGCAATGAATAAATCTCAAATACACATGCCAAAAATTAATAATGCCAAGGTCCTATCTCCTTCATTACATCAATGAGAATTCATTAATCATAATAAAGTTATGACCAAGAATAGGATCGTTGATTCATTGGCATTTATCAGAATTTGAATTAATTTTCATAACTGCGGGCACAATTACAAAAGCATATGATGACTACTCTCCATATACATTAATTTTACTTAACAACAATTGTATAGCTTGCAGTAAATCATGCTAGAATTTATCTACTAATGTCCAAAACTAACTAGAAGACCTGGGAGTCTTGATACTTCAATTGTATAATAGATTTCTTGCTGGAATTATGATTTTACAATTATGAGCATGGATTGTTATTATAATCCACCTTTGGGACAGGTTACTGTTACTAACAATAGCTTCAGAAGTATGCATCTATTCATCAAAGTATTATATCATTCAGTTATCACTCAACATCCTCTTAAAAATTGCAAAACATGTATTTAGAATTTTAGTCCCTAGACTGAACATAGTACTAAACATTTTGGTCTTCATATATTTGATATTTAGAGAAACTCCATGCCTAATACGATGGAGTTTCATTTGAGTCCAGATTTTCTAGCTCAAAATCAAATTTACTATTGATCACCATTCTGCCCATATAAGTTTAGAACCATAGCTCCTACAACTGTCTTCAAGGTCTCAATGTCCACTTCATCCTTGCCACTAGAAGAAGGTGATGAAGAAGAAGTTTGTTCTTTTTTTTCACTTCCCTCAACATGTTTTTTCAATTTAGAACTACAAAGTAAATCATCCAATTTTAGTGGTACCATCCCACCAATTTCACTGCCACCAAGCACTTCTAAAATAATCAGCATTTTGAGGTGGGAATCACCTATCAGCTTCAGGAGATGGTTGTTTAACTACTCTGTATCTGGTGTTGCCAATGGGAATGCCAATCTCATCATCTTTTTTTTCATACTACTAGATACAAATTCTTCCACATTAACTGTTTCTTGTTTAAATGAAGACATATTCTTCTCCTATCATTTTAGAGAATCTACTGAAAAATATCCCACTGGCTTCATTGTCTTAGCTGGCCTAGAGATGCTTTTGGTGCCCCCATAGCTGCATCCATGGAATCCTTTAGATTGTTTTGATGGAAGGAATTTTTCATTAACCTCAGGAAAAATAGATGACAGGAAAATTTTATCCTCGACAAACAGTTGGAAGTTTTTGCACTGGAGCATGTAATTTACTGCATCATTATCAAATCCTAAAATATATCCGAACTTAACCATTTCACATAATCCTGCAACAAGACCAGGATGCTCTGACAATAGGCCAACTTAAATCACCTCTGCAAGATTAGTTTCCAAGGACATCTTTTCCTTTTAGTTGTGTGGATCAGATATTTGTATCAAAATCCATTCTTTATGCTTTTCCCAGCTCACTAGACTGATTGTTCTTACTTTAACCATCTCTGCCACACCATTTTCTGATGGTAAAGAAAGTGAGTACTCAAATGTAAAGGGTTCAGTAGCTTCATATACAGTAGAATCAACAAGAGTACTCAAAATTTGATGCCTTTTATCACGTGAAAATTTGAAAAAGGGAAGTGCAATATATGCAAGAATAGTTATGTATAGTCCTATGCTGACCATCCCCTTTCCTGTCAGAATCTTCTGCAGAGAGATCTTATTTGGAATAGAGATATCAATTTTTACTGTTGCTTGGGATATGTTCTGAGCTCCAAGATGGATATCAATTGATAACAATGTATCCAATGGTATCTCAGGATCATAGGGGTTAGGATTCCATGCAAATTTTTCCCTTGCAGAACCTCTCATGAACAACTCTTTTAACTTCAAATCATCAGGAATGAAGGTTTCATTTGGAGCACTTCGTTGGATATCTACAATGCTTGTGTAAGCTAGAATCCAAAGAAGTCATCTTTGAAGACATCGCTTTATTTTCCCAGATGAACTAATCCAATGTTTTACCATGTTTCTCCAAACTGAGCAGCACTCTGCTACAAAAACTTGATGATTAGTGGATATCCAATCTAGCCACAAACTGCAATAATGATTCTTTCTGGGATACAAAGCCACTCCAAGATAACTAGAAAAGAAAGGAAGTAATTCCTTTTCATAGAATCTATCAAGGATTTCTAACCTATAATGAAAGAGTCTTGATGACCAGTGGATATCCAATCTAGCCATAGACTGCAATAATGATCATTTTTGGGATACAGAGCCACTCCAAGATAACTAGAAAAGAAAGGAAGTAATGCCTTTTCATAGAATTTATCAAGGATTTGTAACCTATAATGAAAAATTCCATTTTCATCGTGAACTACACATAAGTTTGAATCCTTCCATTCACCCCCATGTCCACCACCTACCGAAATCCAAATTTTAACAGAGTTACTATCAACAAGCTTCCAGTGGAATCGATGAAGATATTTATAAATCCTTGTTATGGCTTGCAATTCTGTGTGCATTTGGAGATGCTTGGTGATCAAATCACATCCTTTCCCAAATTCAACAACCACCCCCATCTATTGGAGGTTCTTCTTGAAGTCATTTATGTGATTTCCATAGAATGAATTATCAGTGAATGGAAGGTCGTTTAACTGAAAACCAGCAGATTGCCATTCAGAATTGAACCAGAAAGACATTCAGGGAGATTGGTACCCCTTGCGAGTTTTTAGCCATTTACCTTCAGCTATGCTTCTTTTGAATGCTACAGGGAGTGTCTCAATACTGATTACTGTCAAATGTTGTATCCACGCTAAGAGCAAAAATACTTTCTCCTTCTCAACAGGAAAAAAAATTCTAGGAAAGGAAACATAGATCATTTATGATAAATGACTCGAGATCATCTTCCCCTTTCAATCCATAATCACAATGAGGTGGTTTTAGGTAAGCCACTGACATGACAACGAAGCCATGTTCATCCCATGGGTTGATTTCCAATATCTCTACATGCTTGCTTATGGATGTCGGCACAAGTTTTGCTTTGGGACCCTTGACTATATATCGAGATTCATTAAGTAGTGGCAAATCTGAGCATAATCTCTAAAAATATTTGTTGTCAATATGGTCACTGGTGTAGGAAAAATACAAAAACTGAGCAACAGTGACAACAAACTTACTATCCTTAGAAACCTTAGCTTGCTCTACAAGTTGCTTACTAAAACTTGTTACAAAAAGATCAGTGATCTGAGGATAAGATTTTAACCATCCTCGGCAATGTTGAAAGTCCTTGAGAATCCAAATTTCTCATGGCCATTTGAGTGGCATCTAGCATGAATTTGAAATTTGCAACACGTCCAAATTCCCCACTCCATCTTGCCAACCATGAAATGCGTTCTACCTCAGAGGAAAAATATTGTTTATGGCCATTAGATATATCTAATAAACAGCCTAATCCACTTTGTGGTTATCATTAACTAACTTAAAAAGAGGAAAATTCTGGAGAGAAGTTGAAATGCCTCTTTCCCAGTGTTCAGAAAGAAAGCACAAAAGTTGCACATATAAATCTTCTGATAAATCTGCAACCCAACCAGAGTTGCTAAGAATACACTAGGAATACCACTGGTAAGGCACAAACCCCACCCCTAAGAATTTCAGGACACGTGAAAACTGATGTTCCTCCATGCAAGAATGCAGTATGAATACCCCAGTCAACCATAGAGCACTAGGGCTCTCTAAGCCATTTTTAGATGCATTGTCTAGTATGTCTCTAAAGGCAAGAAATATTCTGTGAGCTTCTTTAGGCATACAATAAGCATTATGAGTCTCACATAAGCTTACTTCTTCTTTCTTCAGCTGTTCCTGAATGGAATCCCTTACTCATATTAGGCTTTAGCTCCATACAAGAGGGAATATCAATTGACAGGTACTTGAAGAAATGGGCTCTAGACATGGGAGGAGTTGATTGCACACTGCACAAAAGGGAAGTAATGGCAGAATTAAAAGCTGATGGAATGCAATCAAGTATTCCTTGGTTCCACTTACTATAAAAAATGATCCTCTCCCTTGAAGAAATTAGTAAGAAATATGCTTGAATTATAAAGGGAAATCCAGTGATGATTTATATGGGGGAGGAAAGCATAAATACCAGAAGTTATCTTATTTCCAGCCCTATCAAGCCATTCTTCAAATGGGAAATTCAATGTTGTTACCCACTTGTCCATGTCTTTCCTCTCCTCTACCCTACTCTGCTCCTGCATAGGAAAACACTGCCTCCGCATATAATAACTGCATTCACTCTCTGCGTCAGCATTTTCTTGTGCAAAGAGATGCAGAATGAATGATTTACTGTGTTAATTTTTGGTAGTTCTAAATTCGGTTTCTCATGAAAAACAGATTGCATTAACTTTGTTTAATGCAGAGTCTTCACTATATTCATGAACAGATAGATTTCGTATTTTAGACATAAACAGAATTACTTCAGGATGAATATTCACCAGCTGCTCTTTCACAGCATCGACCTTCTTAGTCCACAAAGGCAGTATTATTACATTGTTTGGAAGCTCACAGCCATAAAATTCTTGGAAGTATTCAATGCTTGGTTTTTCATCAATCCACTCTAGAACAATATATCCAATTTTGGTTTCAGCCGAAGGTATCTCATTAAACCTTATCTTATATCCATTACTGAAAATGTAAGGCTTCCTTGTTTTAAAAAAAAACACTCTTAAACCCAATCCCTACACAATACATCTAGAAACACTGATCACCAGAACCTCTATGGGTTGAGTTTGGTAGAAACACAGATCACCAGAACCTACATATGTTTGCTGTAAACTAGAGGCCCCAAAGTCAGGCACAGAAACCTCTAGCTGAGGAAAACAAATAGAATAGACACTTCTATCTACTTCACCTGAATATGATTCATGGTCTATAACTGGAACACTAGTTACTTCTGATGGAATTCCTTGTTGCTGATGTGTATGGAAAGAGTGTGCATCTGCTTCTCCATCCAGTGACACATGGTAATCATAGCTATTGTGCTAGAAGTTGGAGTAGTCCCATTCCCTTCAATCTTCTGAACAGTTACTTCACAAGTTTTGTCATGATTGTATCCTTCACTACAGCCCTGCAATTTCATCTTCTCTTTGTATGCCATCATCTCTATCTTGTACCTTTTCTTATCCTGTTGACTCCGATTCAATGTATAGCTACAATAAATATAACACCAATGACAACTGCTTTAAAAGAGTGTGTTCACCAGCAACATTCTACAGGGGAAAAAAGAAAAAAACCAGAGAAGTTTTAACAATAAAATCCAGCATATTGGGATACCATTTTTTCATTATCTTGTTCCACAAATCATTCATTGTCCTAACAATTTCACGGCCTGTCTATGCGTATGTCTTTTTAACTTAGTGCATTGCTCCACATAAAAGAATTTGTAACCGTTATTTGATAGACGTGGGGCACTAGGATCTGTATTCGGTACCCTTTTCTTCCTCTTCTTCGTGATATGCACCTCCAACCCAAGGCCATCACAACCTATATTGTTTATCAACCCTGGAACCCATCATAAGACAACCATCTCAGAGTGCATCGAGTGCACGTTTCAGCACCACCTATACCTGATCGATAAGAACCCATGGTAGGCAATGACCTCGACCTTCCCTCTGTTCGTAAGTTCATCATCCTTGGTGCCACAAGGAATATGCTACATGGGACTCGACCTTAAACCTTCCTACACATGACTCGATTTAGAGAGATCCAACACCTGCAAACACATACTCTTCCTCATGCTGCACGTCTTGAAACTCCCCATGGATGACCTGCATGTGTGGCAGAAGGACCGGCTGACTTTCAATTTAGCTGAGCTACTACAAATTGGAATGCCAAACACATAGGGGATATTAGAGAGAAGAGGCAGGGGATATTGGAGCACAGGATCAAGATTTGAATTCGAGATCGTCAGGTGGATGGCCAATTAAATGAATGGACAGCAGAAAATAGAGGGAGACAGAGAATGGAAGTTGACGAAAACAGAAAAGGGATGAACAAGGGCAGTGAGGATGGTGAGAGAATGGGACTGGCAATGGAGAGGAAATCCCAGATAGTGGTCGGAGAGCCCGGGCTACGATTGCCACTGGGAAAAATCGTTGCGTCAGTAGCTTACTCCCTTAATAAAACATTTACATTCTGGAACTGACATTTTTGGCTTAAGTGATGTATTATTGATTTCCAGCTTAAGTGATGTATTAGAGAAAAGTGATGTATTATTTCTCCATCTCAAATATTTTAATAAATTTTTTATTTGTTTAGTAATACCTAGGTTTTATTTTCTTTAAAAAAATAAAAATCTTAATGTTGTATAGTACAATTTTTTTAAAATATTTCATAATTAATATTTTAATTTTATTTCATTAGTCAAATCATTTATCTTTACATTATTTAAAATTTTCTTAGTTAGTTTTGTGTATAGTTTTTATATACCAAAGTTTTCAATTCCAAAGTTAACACATTTAATAAAGTCAATTTAGTAGTGCGTTGATTTATTAATTGTACATAATTTCATCATCTAACTTCATGAATATCATTTATCTGAGGGCTTTAAACATCATTTAGGTTTCCATCCATGTCTTCCCCTTGACCATCCCTCCAAGGGTGTTTTTTAATGTTATTTCTCAAACCATGTCAATTTGAGCATCAACATAAAATGATGACCATACTCGGGAGACATTTTCCTATATTTCTTATGCATGCCTATTTATCCAACCCCTTTGAGGATTAGTCAAATCTCCCTTTTCATATCATAATAATGACTTATATCTGGTGTCCTGCATTTATTCCCGTAAATACTCCTGTTGTTTTGAAATCTCACCTAGAAATCTCTTGTTTGGTCACTAGCCTTCCCCAGTTTGTAAGTCTACATCATGAGAATCATAATGATCATATAAAAAATATTTGTTGAATATTCTCATACAAATCATATTTATGATCTCTCTCTAATGGTTTCTATTTTTTTTATATGCTTCGAGGAAAGGATTTTAATTGGTTTCATTTTCTGCTTAACTATTCTATTACGAGTTGTGAGGAAATCTTCATTTTTTCCAAGACCGGGTTCGACAATGTAAATCCTCCTTGCTGTGAATTCTGCAATGAACATGCTAGAAACTCTTGGAAGCCAAATATCACTACTATAAAAAAGACCTTTAGAGGTGGTCATTTTTTCCTCCAAAAGTGGAATTGGCAGAGGTTTTAGCATTAGTAACAATTTTGAAACCCCCCAAAAGGAAGTACTGCTAAAAGTCAATCCTTTTAGCAACAGTTTTTGAAGAGATATAAACCACCCCCAAAAGTGACTTTTAAGTGTGGTTCTGAACTCCCCCCCCCAAAATGACTTTTGGCAGCAGTTTAGAACCTCCTCTAAAAGTCACTTTTCGGGGGAGGTCTTAAATCGCCCCTAAAAGTCACTTTGTGGGGCACTAAAATGATTGGCTCTTAGCACTGGTGCTTTTAGGGGAATTTTAGAACTCCCCTTAAAAAGTTAATTTTAGGGGCGGCATAGAACCCCCTATGTAGCAACCCAAAGGGGAGGTCTATATCTCTTTAAAAACTGTCTCTAAAAGGATTGAATTTTAGTAGTGGTGCTTTTGGGGGTGGTTTGGAACCGTCATCAAAAAGTGACTTTTGGGGGCAATTTAGAACCCCCCTCAAAGTAGCCTATGAAGGAGGCTTGGAACTCTCTTTGTAGAAAATTTTGGGGACAATTAGAAACCCTCCTCATAGAATCTTATGAGGGAAATTTAGAACTCCCCTCATACCAACTTATGAGGGTAGTTTAGAACCCCCCTCATAGCAATCTATGAGGGTGGTTTAGAACCCTCTTCATAACAACTTATGAGGGAATTTTAGAACCACCCTCATAGAAACTTACAACGGTGATGTAGAACCCCCATCATAACAACTTCTGAGGGTGGTTTAGAACCCCCCTCTTAGAAACCTATGGGGGCAGTTTGAACCCATCCTCTTAAAAAACTATGAAGGTGGTTTATAAACCTCGCCATATCAACATACACAGGAAGGTTATGAACCCCCCTCTTAGAAATACATTTCAATATCATTTATTAATTTATGGTAGGGCACAGATAAATCAAACAACCACCAACCTTCTAATTGGAAGGCAAGCGCTCTTCCATTGAGCTAGTACCCTTTAAGAATTCGGGACCAAGATCTTTTTTAGAACCAAGAAAAAAATTATTTTGGTTAAAATTCAATCAAAACCTACTTGGTAGAAACCCCAAGTAGTTTTTTTAATGTTTAAAACAACCAATAAGATGTATGGAATTATACACAAGTACATGGAAGATGTATTTGATTATACTAGGAAATCCAAGAGTTCCTTGATCGTGCTAGTGTAAAAAGGAACCAACAAGATGTATGGAAGTATACCACATGTACATGGAAGATGCATTTTATTATACTAGTAAATTCAAGAGTCCCTTGGTCATGCTAGTGTAACAATATTCTCTTATTTTGAAATCAATTCATATTTATATGCTAGGTGTAACCATTTTTGTTGTAGTTTAGACAAGTCATAAAAAAATATGTTAGATTAGACTCTGACAACTTATTTAAATAGTCACTAAAACATATGAAAAGTATTACCTTCACTTTGAGAGAACTTGTGTTTTTCAAATTACATGAGAAGTAAAAGAAATCAACACACAAAAAACTGTTAATAGCTTACATAAAGGCATTACACAAAACAATGAACTCATTATGAAGGAATTTAGGAGCTTCCATACAAATTTTAGCTAATGATCATAGACAGAGGTGCACATAGGCCTCATAAGAAATAAGGGCTTACTGGATCCCTTCCCACTACAATCAATAAATTAGAAGCACATTGTTGTAAAGATCTAGAATAAATGAGAATCATAATATATCTCGATCAAGTTATTGATCCACACTAACACTAAGAATAAATATTAAAATTTCCTAATTGTTTGTTTCTATATTTCAACACACATGATATTTTAAGTAGAACAAAAAACAATAAAACCTATTAACCCTACATCATAGATCATTTTTTAACTTTGGTAGTCAATGGTATGGGTTGGAGTGGATCAAAATGAGATTGGACTTGACGAAGAAAACATAGTTTGTCCTTGTGACATTTTTTAGGATTGATTGTTGACTTGGTAGCTTGGAGCATTATATGTCAATGGGTCTTTGGATTCTCTAGGTGATTATGGTTACACACTCAACCTTATGATGTGTTGCATATGTATCAAGTTGACTGAGCAACAAGGAAGCTTGAAAAGATAACCATTTGAGTTAAAGTCCTCGATTTGAGATTTACTATTAACCTGAAGAAAATCTTTGGCATAACTCCATCATTAATGGTAATCTCTTTTGATTTGACATCATGAACATATCATCTAAAAAGCATAAAATAAGTATTGGTTACACCTATTTCAAATAAAAATGACTCAATTAATTAAATAATTATTAAATATGAGTAGCTACAAAATATACTATTTTGTAGCTTCTCATTAAAAGAAAATTAAGTCAAAATTGTAATGAAAATAAATAATCTATAGAACTTTCCTAAGCTTACTTCATAACACATTATCCCTATACACAATTAACAACGACAATAAAAATATCCGAGAGCATATGAAATGATATCAAATTGCATAGATCTTTGTAATTATTGAAACAAAAGTGGAGTAGATATTTTATGAAAAATAGGATGACAATGGATCTGTATTTCTCATCAGATTGGTGTGGCCCTTGTAAAGACTTCACTCCATAACTTATGGATATTTCCAATAAGCTTTTAAAGAAAGGTAAAACCTTTGATATTTTGTTTGTCTTCGGTGATAAAGAGGAGATATCCTTTGAATAGTGTTACAAAAGCACACCTTGATTAGGTACTTTCGAATTGAGGGTATGCCAAATTTGATTATTTTAGGTCCAAATGAGAAAATGACACATATTCATGAAGTGGGCCTTATATGATAATTTGGAATCATAGCTTACCCATATACAAAGCATTATTTGGAATATGTGCCATGTCTATGAAAATAGCATGCATGTAATCTTATTGAAGTTATTTAAAGTGAACTACAACTAAATTGAAATAGAAATTGATTGTACTAGAACTTTCTAAATATGGAACAACAATGAACCGAGTTTAAGTTTTAACTGATGGTGGAAAAATTGGAAATATATTAGTATTAGAATATGCATGCTATATGGGTGCATGTAGTGGGCACCCTCTTCTTCCCTACATAATTGCATCTCCTTCGCACTCTGTTCCACAAACTCAAGCTATGAAATAAGCGACAAAAGATAAAGAAACTTATTGGAATCATACCCCCACTATTATAAAAAATGGAATTAAACAAAAGGAGGAAATATGTGTGTTCCCACCATGAGGATATTATGAATGAAATGGGATCTTGGGTTCAAGAAATTGCCTCTACCAAGGCCAAAGAAAAAACAATTCCGTTTTACTAATAAATGAAAGCCATGTTAGGAAAATCTATGATGGAAAGCAAGGCTAAGAAACAAGAATTATTGTTGTAGTTTGGCAAGTCTCAAGGTCAAATTCAGCACTTAGCTTACAAGGTAAACATCATCCTCAAGACCACTACTGGTCTAGAATTCACTCTAAAGGATCCCAAGCATTCTCTTTCCAAAGAGGTTCCTGTAAACTCAAGTTCGGATGAAGATATAGTTGTATAGTCTAACCCATGCTAGTTATCTAGTTTAAATCTTGCTAGTGTTTTAGTCTTCTTCTTATTATAGTTCTATGATAATTATTTCTAGTATGTATAAAGTTGGTATTTGTTTAATTTTTTTGGTTACTCTAAACTAAATTTAAAATTTTCATCAATGACAATCTTTTATTTTGTTTCTTTTCTAGTTCCCCTTGGAAAACTAAGCAACTCATGCTTTACAATTTTTTTTAAAGAATTAATACAATTGAAAAAACAATTGAGAAAGGGTTGTGAGATATACATTGTTCCTAAAAATTAAAAAAGGTATGAGATGCAAGTTCCAAGTTGGACTAGAAATAGAATTTGCTAATCAGGAGTGTCATCTATTCATGATTGATCAGTCGATGCATTGACCCAAAAACAGATGATGATACATATATACATGCTAATCATGAGTGTCTTGTATTCATGGTGGAGCATTTGATGCATTGACCAAGAAAAACATGAAGATGAAGGTGTGTGGATGAGATATTCTCTCAAGCTAATTATTAGTATGGTAAGATAGTCTCCCTATATTAAGAGAAGCAATCATGTATTTTCTCTGTGTACAATTACATTGTTGAATATATCATTCAACACACTTTAGTGTGTGGAAACTATCTACTCTCCAATATGTATGCATGTGGGGTAATTAACAGGGATATGGGGGTTTGGAATATAAGTGGGAAACTATATTTCTCTATTCAATTGGGGTGTCAAATAGGTGACAAAGAGGGTTATCATGTAATTCTTTAAATATGATATGATTTATGTTATATTGGTTAGGCACATATATTCAATTTTTGAATCATAGGAACCCTTTCACATCAATCTGATACTGACTTTCCTCCATTCCAAAATTTTCATGGTTACATTTTTCCACCCAATTCCTATATTGTTCATCATTAGTTGATTCTTCCTTCAACAAATTTTTGAATTCAGCTTCATAATTACTAATTATCACCGAAAAGCATTGTGTGTTGTTGTCGGATTAGTGCATCTGCTACTATGTTTTCTTTCCCTTTAATGTGTTTAATTTCAAAATCATACTCACTTAGGAACACTAGCCATCTGGCTTGGCAGGAATTCAATGTTTTTTATCAAATAAATAATTTAACCCAATTTGTCCATTAATAATAGAAATTTCTTCCCTATCAAATAATGACGCCAAATATTAATGGCTTGCATGATAGATTCCAATTCCATATCAAGTATGCCATCATTCTTGTCATGTTACTTTAGTTTCTAATATTCATAACAGATTACATGACCTTCTTGAGTTAAAACCCCTCCTAACCCTTCTTAACTCGCATCAATTCATACCACAAAGTCTTTAATTAGATCAACATTTTTTAATATTGGTTCTATTGTCAAGCAATATTTTAATTTATCAAAACTTTCTTGACATTGTTGGCTCCAGATAAATCGAACACTTTTCTTTTGCAGAGTTGTTATAGGGTAAGCTATTTTAGAAAAACATTCTATGAATATGTGGTAGTATCTTGTTAACCCCATAAATGATCTTATATCATGTACATATTTTGGTGCAGGCCATTCCAATATAGCCTTGATTTTAGCAGGATCAACTGTTATTCCCCTCTCCGAAATAACATGTCCTAAGTACTGCACTTCCCTTTTAAAAAATCACATTTACTCAATTTTTCATATAATTGGTGTTCTTTTAAATCTTCCAAAGCCTTCCTTAGGTGTTCTTCATGCTCTACCTCACTCCTTGAATATACTAGAATATCGTCAATAAATACAACACAAATTTATCCAAAAATTTATTTAACACATTATTCATCATATTCATAAATGTGGCAGGATCATTTTTTAAAACAAATGGAATTACCACAAAATCATAATGTCCATATCTTGTTCAGAATGCAGTTTTATGGATATGTTCCTTCTTGACCTGTACTTGATGGTATCCAGATATGAGATCAATTTTTGAAAGTATTTTTTCTCCACCAATCTGATCAAACAGATAATCTATTCTTGGTAAAGGATATTTATTTTTAACCGTCATCTTATTTACTTGTTGGTATCCAATGCACATTCTAAAAGTTCCATCCTTCTTTTTGAAGAACAACATGGGTGCTCCCGAGTCCCCATGATGATACACTAGGCCGAATATATCCCTTGTCCAGTAATTCCTGTATTTGCATTCTAAATTCTGTCAATTCTAGAGTAGTCATACAATAGGGATCTCATGATACATGTGTTGAACTCGACATTATATCTATGGTGAAATATAGATCTCGTTTAGGTGGTAATCTAGGTATCTCTTCAGCAAATACATCTTGAAATTCCTTTAAAATAGGAAATTGTTCCAATATTGTTTTTTTTTTCAGGCACCAATTCCTTAAGTTTAATGGCATAAAGCTGAAACCCTTTTCTAATACAGTTTTTTAATTGTGCCATAGAAATTTTCCTTGTAGTTAGTTCTATAAATTAACTTGAGTGTATGATATTTACCTTCTTCATCCATGCTGTAAATTTTTTTATGTAAATAATCGATAATAGATTTATGAGATTCTAATCACTCCATACCTATCAAAATATCATACGATCCTAGAGGAATCATGCTTAGATTGACTTTGGTATCCATGCCATTTAAACTTAATATGCAATCCTTAACTAATTATGTAACCTTCCATTTCATTCCCGTTGCTAGTTGTACTAACCATGCATTTTTTTGTTTTTCCTTACTAAGTTTAGATTTTTCAAGTACTCTTAGTGCAATGTAACTTAAACTAGCTCTTGAATCAATAAGTATAGAAACCGATGTATTTGAAATTTTACCTTCTACTTCCAACATAGTGGATTGATGATATGCCTGCTTGTCCTCCAAATCTTCATTAATTCTAGGTATATTCCTGGTGATTTCATTGACAGTAGAAGCTTCCTATACCATGCTTATGGGAGCCATTTTCTTGTTGGGATTGTGAGGACAATTTCTGTACATATGAGGGCCATTACAACCCCAACATTTAATCTCTTTCGTGTTGTTATTCAATCCACCAATGGAATTTCCAGTACCCTTGATACCACTACTGGTAGCAGTACCTAATTTGTTGTAGTTATTATCAGTATGAATTCTTGTTCCTTTCCTAAAAGGAGAAGGTTTAAATCCCTTCTTATGCTGACCCATCTTCTCATTTTTTTATTGTTCCAATTTCTAGTCAATTCTAATCTTTGTTTGAATAAATGGTAACACAACTTGGCTTTTCTAATTTCCTCATCCATGCTCTTAGGAATATCAAACTCAATCTTTTCCTTATATGCTGGAGGTAAACAACCGATAAACCTATAAACCTTAGTTTTTTCATCCCTTAAGAAAGTTACATAGCATTGTAAATTTGCAAACTTAGTTATAAATCCTTCCATGGTTAACATTCCTGGTCGTAGCTAATTGACTTATTTATCTTTCTCATCATAATACCATTCTGACATATATTTATTTTTAAATAAATTTTTTAAAACTTTCCAACTCAACTCTTTATTGTGTATGTTATTTACACTTTTAGCCTCCTGCCACCATAGGGCAACTTTTCTGCTCAGCTGAAAGATTGCTAAGGGTGCCCTCAAATTTCCATCATATCTATATACCTGAAAATATAATTTGATGTTTACTAACCAAGATTCAGCTGCCTTGTTAGACTCTCCATCAAACATCGGGGGCCTTAAACTTTTAAATTCTCCATGCAACTCTACAGGGTGTTCTTTTTTTATTTTAGACTTTTATGTCATTATCTTTCTTTAAATATTACGCGATCACAGGAATGTTATCTGTAGTTTCCTCACTACGGTCACCTTGTACTATACCTTTTCTCTTTTTTCTGATACTGCAAGAATTTTGGCCATTGTTTTTAGGTGGATCCGTCAGACTTTTGAGAATGAGTTCATTTATGTCTTCCTGATATGATTTGGCATTCATTTATCTCACATTATCTTCCTTAAGGATTTCTGAAACAACTTTCAAACTCCTCATAGTCTCTAACATTTTTGACTGCATATATGCTTTACGTTTTTATCCAAGATCCACAAAAAAACTTGTGTTCTCTAATGTTGGCATATCTTTAGGTACCACCTCCTCTTCCATAAGATGTTCAGGTTCTTCCATTTCTATGTCTACGTGTAACAATATTTATCCTTTTTTATATATAGATATTTATAGTCAATCTACTTAATTATATTATACAAATTTACTATGTAGTCTCCCATTAGGTCAAAGTTTTGTAACCTGGATCTGATACCATTTTTAAACATACCAAAATTAACATATATCATTATCTTTTAATTTTAATTCTTTTTAAATTTAGGTTTCATCTTGCTGGTTCTAACCTCAATAGGTTTCTAAGGTGCACCAACCATTGGTTTTAGAACTTAAACCCTTAGTTCAAGGAATGTTCCCTACAGGTTAAAGTATCGGTCGTTGAACGATTCAACAAGAAAAGATCTGGTAAATATACATAAGATTAACTATAAAACTTAATTACCCTTATGGTTAACTCAATTTCATATCTCGCATGTACTCTATCTACCCTACTCAAGCAACTAGGACCAACAAGAGACATACCTACCAATATATTAGTCCTAGCAAAAGAAAGGAATGCTCTTTAGCATCGAAAACTATAGCTCAAAGTTGGATTTTATAAATTTAATCGGAGGATATAATATTTCAAGTCCAGAATGGATTACAGCTGGAAAGAAATATCATTAGGGTTGACTTTTAACATGGTTTATCCATTCGAATCCTTCTATTGAAGGTTAAACTCTTTCAATTTGCTAGTCGTGAAGTGGCTCTTCTCCAGAACTGTCAAGGATGCTAAATCAATTCTAAACCAAAGTACTGGTGTTTTAGTGGTTTGGGATGAGTCTTCAGCCGATTCATCCGTAGTTGTCTACCTTGGGGTTAATTACAATTTTGTTTTAATTAATTCTTACCTGGTTAAAGAACCCAGTCTATATAGGTGGTCTACCTTCTTGTCAAACTCCAACACATTTGTCACTACACAAGTAAATTGTTTCATAAATCTATTTATTAAATCTTGCCATATTTCTCATATCTCAGTTACACGGTGGATTAATGACAGTATACATTAAATTGATTGTTACAGGTTTGACCATCAGAGTATTTGGACTTTAGTTTCATGAGTAAGTTTTCATGTTAAACCTATGGTTCTTTCCCAATCTGTGATTTGAAGGAGACATTACGTTTTTGTTCCTCAATCGTTTCACCTCCATGCGTAGTTAAGGGTGGATATCCTCCTTAGCCCAGATTATTTCTTTGGTTTGGACGTTATATGATATTTACAGCTGAGAGTTTAGGCTCTAAAGCCATTCAAATGTTGGGTTAATGGTCATTCTCAAAAATGTTTATTCTAGACTTTGAAATGCCTTTCGACACCATTATAGTTTTTGGTTTTGTTTTAATTCTTACAGTTGTAACCTTGAATCAGATATAAAATATATGTTGGGTTTTTAACTTTAATATTAAAGGATTTGATTATAAAATGTGTATCATTTTTACAGTTATTTTTATTAACTCAGTTCTAAAATAGGGTTTTTGTTTATTTCCACAAATTTTGATGAGCTCGAATGTTCGATAATATTTCCTCAATTCGGTTAATTGAATTAGATTTTATTTTAACAAGTGTTTTGTTACAGTTTTTGAACTTGAATTATTGTTTTATTTGTCCGCGTACTAGGCTTAATTTAGCGAAGAATACGGTTAGGGTTTCCTTCTTATTTACTTCATTGTTTGCATATGTGTAAAGAGGTTGAATACTGCCTATGTTTGTTTCCTTATTGTACTAAAACCCTATTCTTTTGTTTCGATGCTCCAAGAATGTTTTCATGTTTGAATACAGATTTCTTGATAATGATACCTTACAACTCATTTCCCTTTATTTCTACCATTATCAACCGTAAATAATTAATAATAAAGAAAAGGGTAATATCCAAAGACACATATCTGTGATTGTAGGTGAATTACAAACTACTATAGCAAAATGTTACTCTCCATACATGACTGTAGTTAAAGTAGGAATAAAACAATAAATAGGTAAAATCAAGTCTGTGACTGTAATTAAAATATAAACAAAAATAATAAAAATATTAACTTCATGACTGTAACTAAACCAAGAATTTGTTTAAAGGAACATATCTACATAATCTAGAAATTGTAGTATCAACAGCTACAGACCACCCTACCACTAGAACCTGGTAGCAAACAAGCTTGTTTTGTTCCACCCCTTTTCCCAGACCCTTGGGTTTAAAACTATTATCCTACAGCTTCAAGTTGCCACCAGTAACTAAAGAGAGTAGGTTATTCTAGAACCTAGCATTCTATTATTCTCATTAACGGTTTTGATAGAGAGCCTAACATCTTCAATATGTTCACTAGAAGCTCTGTGCTATTCCATGGGTATCTAATGGAACACCATATCTAACTTTCCAAGTGCATAGCATTTTAATAACATGTCAAATTAGGTTTTACAACAAAAATAGAATGGTTGCATGTATAAGCAACTTGTTAACACTTTGAACACTAATTCATCTTCAATCATGCACCCCCATGATCTAGTGCCAAGATGACACTCCATAATTATCTCCCACAAGAAGATATGTGCCTTCCATTAATTAACTAACTCTAATTGAGTTGTTAACTGTGCTGAAGTGAATGTAACTGAGTTGAACTGAATGTAACTGAACAGAACTGAACTGAATGCAACTGAGTTGAATTGAATGTAACTGAATAGAACTGAATGTAACTGAACAGTAACTGAATGTAACTAAACAGAACTAGTGCTTCTCCATCCCTGTTTATTTCCAACAATCACTTGCATAAATTAAGGAGTTGATTCCTTAATTAACTGAACTTGTTTACCATAACTAATACTCTAATATCTAATCAATTTGATTTTACTTGGTGGAAATATATGAAATTCGATTTCTCTCTCTTTCTCTGTGCTTATATTAAATATCTCTGCTTGGTACATATATTTTTTCATTAAATAATATTATTTATCATATCATACTCATAATATCATTTCCAAACCTATGACCATATGTATTGCCCCAGGTCATATAGTCACATGCTAAAGTAAATCACTCTAGGGGTAGCTAATCCCTAAAGGATACTTCTAGGACATGTTGAACATGACTAGCCATACACCACATAGTATATCTACTTTACATAGTAAAGCATGCCACCTTACAACATGAGGATATTCGTAGGGCTACACAAGCCTACTGTCCACCTCAATCATATGAGGATATTCATAGGGCTACACAAGCCTACTGTCCACCTCAACCATATGAGGATATTCGTAGGGATACACAAGCCTACTTTCCACCTCAACCATATGAGGATAATCATAGGGCTACACAATCCTACTGCATCACCACCTCAATCAGATGAGGATATTTGTAGGACTACACAAGTCTACTGTCTTGCTATTACTTACAATACTGGAGAATGACTCTTGATGCTATGATCTCAACACTCCCTCTCAGCGAGGGAGACATTGTCTGCCATACTAGGCTTATCTCGGAAGTGTTTAAACTTCATCAAAAATAGAGTTTTGTCCCAAATTTGCAATCTTCTCATCAGTACTTATGTACTGGAACTCATGACCATGAGTTCAATGAAGTTAAAATTCATCTCGAATGTGTTTTATCATAAAACACATACAGGGTTTTTGAGAAAGATTGACTATTAACACCTAATGACTATAGGCTCAAGTCTTTCACCCTAGTAGGTAGCATCCCATGCTACACTACTCCTCATTATGTAGTACTATCCACAAAAAAACATTTTTCTTTTGTATTACTCTCATACATACATCTTTCTTCTATAGTACTACCCACAATACACTTATATTTTGTAGTACTAGCCTCAAAAAACATCGCTTATCTCAGGATAAAAAAATAGTTGGATAGCACAATCAAATAATAGGTCGTCCATGTATCAAATACAATAAATAGCCTATTCTAATGTACCTCAAAGGTACTCAAACATATGCTAAGCAGTAAGCATAAAATACAACAGGTCTCCTCAAAGACCAACCAACTACTTACACAAAGTAGCATCATCTGGAGCCAATCCAGAATAAATTTTCTCTAAACTAGAAACCATGTATTTTTTAAATCCATCATATACAACATTATACAACAAATGCGTAATAACATGCATAAAGAAAGACTTATCTTTTCTTTCACTCTTCAACATTTGTTGACTTGTTAAATCTTCTGTTATCTGGAGAAGTTCTTTGTGAGCATGCCATTCTCTTTAATGTTCTTCAAGTCATGATCACTTTCTCAGTGATCCTTCTCTTTATATTCGCAGCACCCCAACTACCTCTCCGAGAGGTTGTAACTATTCTCTAACAATACAGACTATAAATAGTCTCTGAGACTTTTGACCATGTATCTTCTCATGTGGATTCTCTCCACAAGCTATCACAGCCCTCAGTTGCCCAAGTCATGTACAATGATTAACTGGTGGAGACTTTATCTGCTATCACCTATGAAGACACATCAATACTCCCTCTTCAACTAGAGGAGTTATTATGTACTATACCAAGCTTGTCCCGAACAGAAGCTCAGTAAGAACGCTGACAATGTTGCTCATCTATGGATATGTACCATGTCTTAAATATAACTCACTAGAACCCTCAAAATCTTTACTGCTTTTCAAAATGCTCTATCTAGAGCAACACATGTGATCTTCCTCAATCGCTATATTAGTCAGATTTCATATATCTTTAAAACTCTATTTCACTGATCAAGATATATATGAGTTCACATACACTTGTACCAAATAGGTACCACAACACATGCTTTATACATGTCCATGTACAAAATACAAAGTACATAACAGATCTTGGGACATGTGACTAACCAAATACATCTCAACTGACTTGAGATCCTCCAAATATGAAATAAGAATAGTTTCATATTTACCTTCATATGTGTGGCCATGGATTTGTAGTCCATCATCTTGGAACTCTTCAAGCTTTTTTATTGCACATTTTCCTTAACTGAGGAAAATATTTGTCTAGTGAATGCCACACCACTAATCATAAGAATCATAACAATATTCTTGAATACAGTTCTCAGCTTCCTTCTTAATATGAGCATCATGCATATCTCATTTTTACAAGAGTTACATCAACCAGTTTACACTGGTTCTTCATGAGCTAGTGAGACTAGCAACTCCTATAACCATGTAAATGTGAGAATCATAATATGGGTTCTCCATCACAAAGGCTTATTCTCATCTATATATGAAGCTCTTTATTTGACACATGAATTTAAATAAGATAGAATATCTTCAGGAGTCTTCACATTTATAACTAATCCATCTTTTTGTCTTATTTCCAGGAGACATAGGAACCTCTCGAATTGTTCTCTTCCAGCCCCAACCATCAGAATGACTCCACATTCATGTACTTCTTTACTTGTAGGTAAGGGAATATTAATTTTTCCCTACAAGACAAATTATTCTTATGGTTAGAACTATTTCATACTCATGAATTTTATTCACATGAAATACTTTCAATATACTGATAAAGATTCACTTAGTTATGTGCAAATATTGACCAACCGATTTATCATAACCCAATATAATATTATGTACTAATATACAACTCTATATCAGTCCTATATCAGTCCAAAAATTCATTTTATGAAACAAATATATAGTGCCATGTTCATATTTCATGAGGTAAGCATGAGTCCTCTATCTAGCCAATCATGTAGTCTTATGTTCACATTTTATGAACCAATCATGCTGCCCTAAATATCATGTCTTATGAATGATGTTTTCATCCTTATATTAGTCCTACATAAGTCTTATATCAGTCTTATATAATTTTGCAAAATTTGGACTCATGAGATTGATAACATTTCAATAAAGATAGGAACAACAATGTATAGCAATTCCAAGTCCAGGAATACAGATTGTAATAACACAAAATCTGATTTTATAAAAGCATATGATAAGTAAATAATCATGCAGCCAATCATTCATATCTCATGAATCAATCATGCAGCCCAACATTCATATCTCATGAATCAATCATGCATCTCTATATTTATGAAACAAGCATGCACCTCTATATTCATATCTTTATGAAACAATCATGCATCCTTTATATTCATAATCATGCATGATCTATATTCATATTTTATAAAATAATCATGCATGCTCTATGTTCATATTTTATGAACAATCATGTATCCTCTATATTCATATTTTATAAAATAATCATGCATGCTCTATATTCATATCTTATGAACAATCATGCATCCTCTATATGACTGTAATGAAACCATTCAAAAGCATATAGATCTAAATAGCATATAATAAAAAAATTTGGTTACTTATCTTTTTATTGTTTTGCATGCTCCCTCTTGATCTCTGCTTCCTTATGGAGATTACTGTAGTCCCTCAGTCTTGATCTCTTTTCAAATTTGAGAGCATGCAGGAGGTAGCAAATCTCTGCATGGAGAAAATGGATCCCATGCAACCTTAAGCGAATGTTCTTCTTTCAATGAAAAACTTCTACCATCAATCATCCTCTTCTTTGGATGAGATCTCAACTCTATGAGACTCTCATTATTCACAATATTCATTGAATAATGATAATATCCAACTTACAACTCTTGGGGTTATTCCATCAATTTGTCCATTTTGGGAAAACGGCCATAACACAAATTCTGAGAATTTCATCTTCACATACCTGATCGTATCTCTCCTAAAGTTGTGTATTTTTGAAATATTTTCACGAGTAAGCTAAATAGGCCAATTTCGGAAGTGGGTTTTCCACCGTTTTTTCTAATTCCTCACGGATTGTTCAAAACATCTCCACGAAATTTGTCTCCTAAAATGTGACGGAAATGGTGCATGTTGACTTGGTCTTTAATTCACCCTACATAAAGAGTCCTCACGCAATGAGGTCAATTAAACATCTAGATCATTCTCCTCAAGAATGATTCACACTCTTGCCTTCAATTTGGAAGTAACTTCAAACTGGTATTCCGATTCGATGGAGATCGATGCCATGGCTCCAAGCTCTTTGCTCAATACTTCTCAAGATCACGTAGGCTATAGTTGCTTGTGCAAAATAAGCTCTTGCACGCCCTTGCTATGATACCATGTTAGTGATTGAGCAAAATATGAAGAAACTTGAACTTTAAAACTTTAATCCATAATAATAGTGCATATAAATCTCATCAATAATCCAAACACATAAATCAAACCATAGAACACAAGATATACCCTGGGAAAACCCTCAAACGATATTAGAGTATGATAGATTAGTACTAGAGAATGATTACAACACAATAGCGTATTTCTTTCATAGAGAGCACTAGAGAGTGGAGATCGAATGGAACACCGTATCTAACTTGCCAAGTGCATAGCACTTTAATAACAAGTCAAATTAGGTTTTACAACAAAAATAGAATGGTTGCATGTATAAGCAACTTGTTAACCATTTGAACACTAATTCATCTTCAATCATGCACCCCCATGATATGGTGCCAAGCTGACACTCCATAATTATCTCCTAGAGGAAGATATGTGCCTTCCATTAATTAACTAACTCTAACTAAGTTGTTGACTAAGCTGAACTGAATGTAACTGAGTTGAATTGAATGTAACTGAACAGAACTAAATGTAACTGAGTTGAATTGAATGTAAATGAACAGAATTGAATGTAAGTAAACAATAAATCAATGTAACCGAATAGAACTAGTGCTTCTCCATCAGTGTTTATTTCCAACAATCACTCGCATAAATTAAGGAGTTGATTCCTTAATTAACTGAACTTGTTTACCATCACTAATATTCAACTGATATCTAATCAATTTGAGTTTACTTGGTGGAAACATATGCAATTCGAGTTCTCTCTCTTTCTCTATGATTATATTAAATATCTCTACATATTCCATATGTGTTTTCATTAAATAATCATCTTTATCATATCATACTCATAAGATCGTTTCCAAACCTATGATCATATGTATTGCCCCAGGTCATATAGTCACATGCTAAAGTAAATCACTCTAGGGTATCTAATCCCTAAAGGAGACTTCTAGCACATGTTGACCATGACTAGCCATACACCACATAGTATATCTACTATAGATAGTAAAGCATGCCACCTCACAACATGAGGATATTCATAGGGATACATAAGGCTATTGTCCACCTCAATCATATGAGGATATTCGTAGGGCTACACAAGCCTACTGTCCACCTCAACCATATGAGGATATTCTTAGGGCTACACAAGTCTAATGTCCACCTCAACCATATGAGGATATTCGTAGGGCTACACAAGCCTACTGTCCACCTCAACAATATGAGGATATTTGTAGGACTACACAATCCTACTGTATCACCACCTCAATCAGTTGAGGATATTTGTAGGACTACATAAGTCTATTGTCTTGCTATTACTTACAAGATTGGAGAATGACTCCTGATGCTGTAATCTCAACACGAACTACCACAACCCTCATCTATTCTTTCCACCAACCTTGCTCTCACTGCACATAGTATCGTTTCCAAGAGGGCCGCAACAAAATATCAAAGGCTGTCAAATACAGTGACATATGGGTAAAAAACACAATAAATCAGATTGTATCATTAAGTTGATTCTATTATTTATAGTTGGAATATGGTGGTCACATTATTGCACTTAAATATATTGTTTTCCTTGCTATTTTGAATGCAATAAAAATCTCCTTGGTATGCCAATTATTGTGAATCCATTGAAAAACTTGTCTTGATAAATATATCTGGAAGTTGATTAAACATAAAAACATCTACAGTAGAACTATCTGTCAAAAGTCTTGAGCCAAATGAACCTTTAAATATATCAAAGGAAACATTACAAACATATCAGCATTCAGAGGACCAGCAATGAAAATGTTCGAGGAAATCCTTTAACCAAGTAAACACCTAAAATACATGAACGATTTGTAGGGGTTATTACAAAAAATGCTTGCAAAATGTTTTTGGATTTAAAATACACATATATGTTTTATTGAAGCCTTAATGTATGTTTGTAGTGATTAGAAGATTAATACCAGAGTTTATAAGCAATATATTATGCATAAATGGTTTTCTTGTTCTTTTCTTATTCTAAGGCATCAATATATATCATTATTTGGGACATTATAGAACAACATAGTTGGTGTACTCATATGATTTTGGATTTTTTTTGCATTCCTTTCCTCTGTCGGTAGCATCAAGGTAGATCATCCTAGGATGAGCACTGGTAAGTGGGATATAATATCTCAAAGTTTAATGCTTTATGCTTACTATCCTTGTTAATGGGATATCGATATTTTATTGTGGTTATTTTTTGTTCTTATTGTGGCATCATGTTCTATAGATATTTTTAATATTTTTTAATCTTAGTCTAATTTGGCACTGTTATCTAATTTTCAATTTATGTCTCAGTTCAAAGCTGTGGCATTTTCTTCAGCATGTCAAACAAGATTATATTGATTGGAAGGAATGAGAAATTCTTAAACATGAAGAGATTCTTGTAACTATAGTAAAAAATAAGCAATTTATACTTTTTTTTGTAGCTTATCTTTCTTTCTTTTCAGTCAGCCTCGGTGTCTTCTAATTCTAAAATTACATACCCACAACAATTGAATACAACAAGGGTCATCAAATGACTACCTAAACGGAACTTGAAAATGCCATAAAATGTTTTAGGGATTGGATTGTTTTTCTGTTGATGTTTTTGAAAACGACAAAGGAAACTACAAAGATTTATTAGGATGTTTTATACATGCAACTTTCCAAATTACTTAAGAGAGGTTGGGTTGCCTCTGAAGGCATACTGCTTTTGTCAGCAAAGACCTAATGTTTACAAAAACATACCAAGTTATCAACTCACATCAAATGAAGAATATTGTGAATGATTTGCACTCAAAGTATTCAGGGGTTTTATTCATGGTGTTAATTAGATGTCAAGATATAATCTAAAATGCCCATTTCCTTTATTTGATGTCCCATGTGTTTCTACATTATCCATGTATTCATTTTATATAGAAAATCATGTTCTTGAACCATAGTACAACTTTTTATTAGTTTCTCGTCATATTTGTACATTTTTTTCTAGATTATAAAGCCATAGAGACAAATTTGAAATCCTCATTTTCAAGAGCTAATCCAAACTTGTATATACTCTTTTAATAATTGACTATGTATCCTTAGGTTGATCTTTGTCCATTGTGGATCTATAAGGGGTCTTGCTTTATAGGTTATGTGTGCCTTTTGTGCCAACAAGTTCCCTTGGATAAATAGATATATGCAGGGATGATTCGATGATTCAGCAAACATCACTATCTTAGTTTATAGTGTATATTTCCTAACTTTCAACCATTTTTAAGAGTTTTAACTTTTTTGCTTTTATCAAACATACTTTTAATGGATTGTGGACTACCTCATATTAAGGGACTTATGGTGTATCACGAAGCATGATGTCATTATTGTTTTGTATCCACTCAATATCTTTGCTTCAACTTCTTGTATTTCCCCACATAAAATTACCCAATTTCTGTACTGAAATAACAGTCTCATGCACAACTCCACCAAACAGGGGTGTTGTTGTAGAGTTTCTCATCAACAAGTGTGGTTTGAAAGATGAAGATATCACAAAATCATTTAATCATCATGATATCTTACTTAATAAATCAAATCAGTATTTGGAACTTTTGGAGTTGTTAAATGGCTTTGATTTTAAGCTTCTATTTTGTACAGAAAAAATTAACCTGCAATCTAAGTTAGCTTTACTTAGGAATTCAATGAAGGAAGAAGATATCTCTAGACTTGTTTATGATGATTCAAAAATGTTTAAATTGAGAGAGGAAAGGTTTGAATCTGCCAATTTACTTCTACAATGATTGTGTGTCAAGGGTTTGTTGATGGTTTCAGAGGAAAACATTATCAAGTCATTTAAACACGATGACAATATAGGGTTTAAGAAGGGATCAAATTGAATCGTAAATTCTATTTTTTGGTCAAGTCTATGGGAATTTCATTAGAATATATTTGTTAAGGATCCAAATCTCCTTGGATTCAGTTTGGAGAAGAGGATGATTCCTGGATTCAGAATGATGGAGGCATTGAAGTTCAATCAATCTGAGCAAGTGTTGATACGAGAGACATGTTTTCCATGTATTGATAGGTTAACATAATTGTTTTATTGGAGAAACATGTTAATTCTAATCTTCAATCGCCAAATTTGTGGAATATTTACTACAATGCAAAGTTGGAAAGTTGATCATTGACAAGAACATGTGCAATGAGTCTCTCTTTGTCAAAAGTCTTGGAAAGTTGCTAGAGTCTGGTGGCAGCTTCAATAAGATTTTTTTGTATTGTATTTTTTTTTAATTTCTTTTCTTCAACCAATAGACCCTCACAAATTCAACCATAGTTAAAGGAGTTTTAATATCATGTGATGTATATGAGGATTCCACTTTATAACAATTGTATAATTTTATGCAACCAAGTCCCGAATATAGCATAAAAAGAGAATAAATAGACAATAAGAGAGTAATCCATGCCTAAAATATGAATAACAGAGATAAATATTGATCCTCTTCGAGGGAGGAACCTCCTTACACAATGTACTAAGAACACAAGACAAGATAAGATACTATGATGACTAAAATGCGAAGATCTTCTCCCTATATACAAGAGATAAAGGTGTACAATAACAACTAATAAACCCATTAATAGACTCAATCCTACATAAATAATATGTAATGCACCACAATATACGGGGTAATGTGCCACACTATATGGTGTAATGGGTCATCATTAAGGGATTAACATGACCCTCCCTTTCAAAAAGTGTTGTCTATAACACCCTGGTTTTGACCCCGTTTGCATGATGTATATAATGTAATTAATCGTGGTGAGGAGCTAAAGGCAAAAGCCCCACCATCGATTCAGTTGTGTATGTTTCGACAATAGGGATAGTTGTCGATGGTATATCGTGCTATCCGGAAGATTATAGTTTGGCCTCATGTAAATACGCACATCAAATAAAATAAACCACAACCAGCTATGACGGGGCAACGTTGAATGAAAAGGGCATGATTCATAAGGTTAAGGCGGGGGGGGTTGTCTAAGCCATGGGAGCCGTAGGGATTTTTCCAGGTGTCAACCACCCATTTAAGCTTCTGTTGTTTGTTAGTTGGGGGCAGTTATTGCTAAGTAGTGGTGGGTGTGGCAGGACTGTTAGTCCTTGCCCACGTGCCCACTCCACCAGCAGAATCTCCTCTTCACGTTGCGTGGGGCAGAAGAAACACTCACTCCACTCCCCCATGATTCCACCCTCCGGAGGATTTGGTCTTGCCCATTCTCACAGAGAGAGACGGTTCGGCTTCCTCATGTGCACCGTTTGGGGGGATTCTTCATCGACTGATACAAAGAGTTGTTCTCTCTCTCCTTCTCATGCACAGGAATTCTGCATCGGTTTTGCTCACGTAGGGAGCAGGAGAAATCGCGGCTGACACTTAGGATTTTTGGGTGCAGGAGCCATTCATGCTCAGGGCTGTGTGCCTATGGGTTCCATAACAGTTTCGGTGGTATGTGTATGTCCCCTTGATAATTGTGGTCGTGTATGTTGTCTATTGTGGTCTGCGTTTGTGTTTTCCTCTGTCAATGCTAGGAACTCGTTCTCTCCCCCATTTGCGGACTGTGTAATGTTGTCGTGGTTTCATTGTGCGTTTAGGTCTGTTGTCTTCTCGCTGGGTTTTCTTCCACATTCATCAGTTAAGTTTTTCCAGTCCATGCTGGGAGTTCGGTTTTCTATCCATTGCAGACTGTGGATTGTTTCCATCATTCATTGTGAGGTTGTGGTTGTTGATGTACCTTGGTTTTGGGTTGCTATTGAGTTGTTTTGGCCATGCTAGGGCCAAGAACAACCCTGAGTTGTCTTGTGGATCTGAACTGTGTTTCACCTGTTGGTTGGAATTGTCACCTGGTTGTCTTTGCCTTCTTCGCAGAGCTGTGAATGGGTTGTTTTGCTACGGTATGCAGTGGTTGGTCTTCGGACTGTTGTGAGTGGGATTAGAGGCTGGGTATGCATGAGAAGACTGGTGTTGAGGCCACCAGATTGGCATTTAGCCTATCCTAGCTCCTTGATGACCTGGTAAAACCCTACTGTGTGGGTTTGGCTGATTGGAAAACCTAGGCTATGTGTAAGCCTGCATTGACCCTTATTCCTTGAGGAATCATGCCCATCTCGGGGGTGGCAGTGTTGTTGAGAGATTGATGAGCACGCTGGCCTATGGTTGGGTGGAACGTTGCAGCGATGTAGCTGGTTGTGGGGCAAGTTCTTCATTAAAAGATAAGTGCTCCTGACTATTTCATCTCTGCAATTATATCTACTGTTACATGAGAATGATGAACATGCTAAATGCTGGAGTGTATATGTTTGCTTCCGCTGAATGTTGAGTAACCATGCATCTTAGTATGTATTATGTTAATATTTTTATTTCAGCATTGATGTCTATTCATGTTCATGGGGCTGTTTGCCCGTTTGTTTGGCGTTAGTAGCGTCCTCTTTGCCGGTCGGAGGGTTGGGGACATGACAGATTGGTGTCAGAGCTCATGTTGCATCATGGGCCTAAATGGACCATGAAGATGCAGTGACAGAAGCCGAATTGCTTTCTGCCCAGCAGAGACCAGAATTTTATGACAGAAAACTTCCACAAAAATTTGCCTAAGTGTTTGAACTGTCGGTTCATCGAAACACTTAGTGGGAAGGACTTCCGATGTAGTAGAAGAGCTAGGCAGAAGCATACCCAACGGAGGATAGTTGGAAGGAAATCGTGGGAAAACTTTCTAAGTTTTCGTCGACCGTCAGTGGAACTTAGTGGATGTGGGATCCGCAGTTTCGGTGAAGATCAGCCAAAGGCCGCCGAAACACCGACTCGATGTAATTAAAGGAACATTCGATATTGACTTTTGGTGTCAATGAAATTTAGTTGTTTGGACAGCCGATGCCGTTGGCGGAAAATAGTTGTTGGGTTCATCGACACATAGTGCTTAATGGTTCCGACCACAGACAGATGCTATGTTTCGTAAAAAAAGAAGAGAAAACTTTTGAAAAATTTGTCTTAGTGTTGAAGGCCATTGGCGATCGGCGAATTGGATCGTCGATACTTAGCCAATTGAGTACCACCGTTGTGGATGGCTAGACCACTATGCTCCCGACGAGTAGGGCCTCTGGCCACCGATGCAGTAAAGAATGTTAAGAATTTTTCTAAGTAGTGAAAACATCGGCCATCGGAAGCAGAAAGTTGTTCATGCACCTGCCATTGTGGAATCCTAGATCACTAGCCTTCCGACAGGGAGAAGTTCCAACTGCCGATGCCAGTCATAATCAGTTCACCGATTGGAAGAAGATCGAGGATGATGGGTCGTCATTGCAGCTGCTGATGGAACTATTTCGCCGATGAAAAGAAGAGAATGGAGCCGTCAAGCGGCGAAAGGGAAGACAAAAAGGAAAATCTCGAAATTTTTTCTAAGTCTTCGAGTCATCAGCCATCGGCGATGGTTAGTGGATAGAGCTTCTGACAGCCGATGAGCTACATCGGATGAAGTGAATGGATTGAACGTCTGCTGTTGCGGTGGTCTAATGGACTATCCTTTCGAAGGTTAGAGGATTCGATCATCGAAACAGCAACGATCCGATCGCCGATGAGCAGCGGAGAAGTTAGTTGTGCTAACCGCCGAAACGTCGGATTGATAGTTGGAATGAGATATGATTCTACAAAGAGGAAATTTTGAGTTTTTCAGTGGGATTTCCCAGCAGTTTTCAACGGGACTTTCAGGGGTTTTTCAGTGGATTTTCAGGGCTGAATAGGAGAAAAGTGGCAGCGATCTTATGTGCCATATTGCGTGAAAACCAATGATTTACAAAAAAAAATGAGGGCACTGCCCTTGACCCACCCTACAGTGGCGCCACAAGGGGGCAAGCCCCCTTGACCCCCGTCGTCCCCTAAGACAGTCGTTCATGTGAAAAGAAAATTCTATGTTTTGGGAAAATTAGTCAAACCAAGAATTCATAAAATATGAATGGTGCATTGAAAATAAGACCCGATAGGGAGAAAGAAAAATTGGGGTTTCAAGTGGATTTTTCAAGAAGCTTTCAACTGTTGCAGTGGAATCTTCAGCAAATTCTAGCTAGTGTTCCAGCGGGTTTTTCCATGAGTTTCTCATTGGGGTTTTCAGCAGTTTCAGGACTGAGAAGGAAGAAAACCCTGGGTGACTAAAATTAACATTCCTAGCCTAAATATATTTGAGGTGGTGTGGTTTTCACACCCGAGGTCAGAATGAAGCATACGGATAGGCGTTGGAAAGCGTATCCAGTAGGGAACAAGGGAAAGCCACCAGAGTTTGAATGAGGAGTAGAAAAGTACTAGTGGTTGTTTTGACAAACAATGTTGCTATCAATATGGACAAATCCGAGAATTGCATGCCTAGAGGTAGCAAGACCATGAATTCAACCTAGCTATTATTAACCCCCATGTCTTGCTAACTATATTATATTTAATAAGTTTTATGCATGAAATGCGTGAGGATATGCTTTGCATACATAGGATATTGAGGATTATACATTTATAATGGACCACTAATGATAATTATTGCATTGGTGTTGGCATTAGTGGAAAAACCAACGACAACATGGGCCTGGATGAATATGTTGTTGATGTTGACAAATGTGACAAGCAACCCTATGGAGAAAGGGATAAAGCAACAAGTCCAGGATAAAAGGTTGGTGAGCAAATTCTGCAATCTCCTGCAAAAGACCAACCAAACTGGTAATGCCAAGGGTGTAAGTAGGACCCATGAAGGTAAGAGTTTGATTATGACAAATTCCAAGGAGTGGTAAAGGTAAGAGACCTCATACCATGTGGATATTTGAATGTTATACTACATTCATATAGAAAGGTGTCATGCATGTATATGTTGATGATATTGATTATAGTAATGTAACCTATATGAAGTAGTCATGGTTAGGCCATGCATGGTATGTTGAATGCATAGTATTCTTGAATCAATGCACGGTAGCATTGAACGGATATGCATTCAAAATATTTTATGAATCTTGTAGTCATGCATTGAATGGATACATATGAGGGGTGTGAGTGACTGATTGCATAAGTATAGATGCAAATGTTGTGATGCATTGCATCAATGCATTTAGATGAGTGCATGTGATATAATGAATAACTAATGGCTAAAATGATGAATTGATGACAATTCAGGAACCATTTCAGAGGCTGTTATGAATGCAGGATTGTAAGTGCATAAAGAGGATAGTCATGATCAATTGGCTGCCGGAAATGCTCTATGGAAGGGCAAGGTGGTACAAATGATACGCTTGTGAAGTAAGGAGTATCTAAAATTTTTATTTAATTACATGAATGATGTGACTATACCTTGCAAATGTTAGTATGATAATGATTGCGTGCAGTAAATGAGTTTTGGTAATATTGATGTGATTAACAGCTGGAAGTATTTGAATTTTATAAATTCTGAAAATGCTTCAGCGATGGTTGCAGCAATGAAAAGGTTATATGCGTCCAGACTTACCAAGTGTTTGGTTGATTGAAGCTCAGGTTTCAGGTCGATTATTTAGAGCATGGCAATGAGAGTAAGACCATGAAAAATGTCGGAATGTACCATGTAAAAGAGCGAAACCTTATGAGAAGAGTCTAATGGCTGTGAAAATAGTTGGTATGCATAATGGGTTGTTAAATTTGAATTGTGAATTTCGGATTTTAGAAATTGCTGACTACTACTAATCACTATTGGCTTGCATAAGATTGTGTCAGGAGGACGCATTGTAAGTGGGTATTCGTATTATGCTAGAAGCATAAAATTATAATGGGCATAGTAGTGCTACTTACAAGAGACCCACAAATGAGGATCACCTCATTGCTAAGCAAATCAATTTCTGTAATAGACAGAGTTGCAAATTCCTATTGAATTTGATTACTAATGTCATTGCTTGGTTATGGAACAATCAATTTGGATTGTATTTTTCAGATAATGATTGACTGTTTGGCTATTTGATGAATGTGCCAGGGGTACACACTGCAGGAAGATCATGTGCGATGGCCTGCAGGAGCGAAACTTCATGGGAAGGTTTTCCCTTATCTTGGAAATGGGTTTCGGGTGAAACTCCATTGGACATTCTGGAAATGTCTCATCTGCACTGCATGTTTGGAAAGCAACATGAGTGAGATGGTATAAATTATGTCGGTAAGACATGTGTGGATATGAAATGCAAAGAGGAGTTGGGATGGCTAACCGAGGGATTGTAAACTCAGAGAAGGGATCCCCATTCCTCCTTAATGAAGGAATAATGCGTCGGCAAATGGATAAGTGTTCTGTGACCCTTGCTAATAATATGCATGTCAAATTATTAAAATTCCATATGCAGAACATGTTTTGATTTTATTTCCATTATGACCGATTGCTTGAGTATGAATAGGGCCTACATGGCTCACATCATAAAGGGGTGCATACTTTCCCAATTTCGGATCATGAAAAGGTTTTCAATATTGATTACACCCTAGGGAGTGGACGCACTCCTGGTGTCTCAATACTTTATAGTGAATGATATGAAATATGATTATAGTTTTAGAGCAATAATGCTGATGAGTTTGCTTATATTGCTTGTGTTGATAGGCTAAATAGATGCAGTTGGGTGTTGCACCCTGAAGAGAAAAGGAAAATGGTTGTTGTGAGGGGTTGCGGAGTAAGGGTTATTGTTGATATAAGTGTATGTTGGTATAAGTGTATTGTTGATATAAGTGCATGTATTGTTGTTGATATAAGTGTATGTTGGTATAAGTGTATTGCTGATATAAATGTATGTATTGTTGTTGATATAAGTGTATGTTGGGCTATTATATGCCTGGGGATCCATAGTAGATCCTAGACCTGGAAAGCGTTGTGGTAAATTTCCAACCCCAGTCGACATGAGGATGTACTCGCTGGATATTAATTATTTGATGTTGTGGAGAAGGCTACGTGCTGACCTAACATCCAAGTCCATAGGCGATCCCAAGGCTTGCAAAGCGAAGCAGGATCCTGTGGACCAATGAGGAAATGCACAATACAGATAAGTATTGGATTATTTTGCTTATGAATGTACATGTGTATATGATTTGGTTATGATGTTTTAAGCTCTTGTTCTAGAGATAAAACCGATGAGAATAAATTAAACATGTGAATCTATTCAATGTTTGGATATAGGTATCGCTGGAAGCAAGGACTATGAGAGCATCCTAGGGGTGCATGTGGACATGTGACTGTCCTGGAGAGCTCGGATTGAGCGGTAATGAAAAAGGTGCTAGTAAGACTGTGGGGGTCCTAGCAGCTGAGACAAACCATGTGGAGAGACTCCATGGTTTAGAGGTCTGAAATAGACCGAAGACACTAAGTGTCATGACCAAGAGGGATTGGTCCAGCATTCATGGTGAAGTGAAAGAGGCTATGAGCATGAAAAGCCACAGCGGTGGTGTGGGTTCCAGGATGGAACAAAACAAGGAAGGGAAAAAATCTTGATGCTCTCTCTTGCCCCTTTTGATTATATATATGCATTGTGAAAACAAAAGATGGTTGAATGCATGTATGACTAAAAATGGAAGTGTGTATTTGCTTAAAGTAAATTGTGAATGCTGGAATGGTTAATTCCCTACCCAATAATGGACATGAATGAGCTTGTGTGCCTGTTGGGAAGGCATGAAAAATATGAAAGTATCCTTGATAAGACTTGGACTGTCATGCCAATTGGGTAATTAACTGACTGATTTTAATGTCTATAATATTCTTGGTATGACAGAATTTCAATGGTGCATTTCACAGGTGAGAGAAGTGAAACCCGGTGGTGCACATTGATCATGGCAGCAGATAAAAACTTGTTGGACTTGGCTGGAAGTCTCCTTCAAATGATTGTCGAGACCCAAGAAAATCTTGGAGAGATGCTCAAGATACAGAAAAGGCTGAATGAAATGAACCACCAGATTTTGCAAGACTCTATTGGTTTGCAAATGGAGGTGAAAAGCCTTCTGGGGGCAATCGGCAAAAGAAAGGAAGGTGGTTCAATGATGGGACATTCATCCAAGTGACTCGTTAAGAAATAGTCCAGGCATGAAGACTCAAAGGAAATTGAGCAGGTAAAGATGAAGCAGCCAGTGAAATGCTGGGAATGCGGAGGACATCATTTACGCCGGGACTGCCCAATGAGGGAACATGATGAGGGCAAAATCCGCAAAGTTCCTAGGCTTCGGGATAAGCTGAGAGCTGAGAACCAGCAGGAGAAGTTCATGGAAGACGAGGGGCTTGGTCTTGAACGTTCAAAGTAAATAATTGAACGTGGGACAGATCTACAAAATTTTGAAATTTTGATGTGCAATTGTATATGTATTGTATATGTATTCCTATGTATTGGAACACCGAGGACGGTGTTATTCCAAGGGGGAGGGGAATGTAACACCCCGGTTTTGACCCTGTTTGCATGATGTATATAATGTAATTAATCGTGGTGAGGAGCTAAAGGAAAAAGCCCCACCATCAATTTGGTTGTGTATGTTTCGGCAATAGGGATAGTTGTCGATGGTATATCGTGCTATCCAACACATTATAGTTTGGCCTCATGTAAATACGCACATCAAATAAAATAAACCACAACCAACTACGATAGGGCAACATTGAATGAAAAGGGCATGATTCCTAAGGTTAAGGGGGGGGTTGTCTAAGCCATGGGAGCCATAGGGAGTTTTCCATGTGTCAACCACCCATTTAAACTTATGTTGTTTGTTATTTGGGGGAAGTTATTGTTGAGTAGTGGTGGGTGTGGCAGGACTGTTAGTCCTTGCCCATGTGCCCACTCCACCAGCAGACTCTCCTCTTCACGTCGCGTGGGGCAGAAGAAACACTCACTCCACTCCCCCACGATTCCACCCTCCAGAGGATTTGGTCTTGCTCATTCTCACGCAGAGAGACGGTTCGGCTTCCTCATGTGCACCATTTGGGGGGATTCTTCATCGAATTATAGAAAGAGTTGTTCTCTCTCTCTCCTTCTCACGCATAGGAATTCTGCGTTGGTTTTGCTCATGCAGGGAGCAGGAGAAATCGTGGCTGTCACTCAGGATTTTCGGGTGTAGGATCCATTCATGCGTAGGGCTGTGTGCCTGTGGGTCCCATACTGGTTTCGGTGGTATCTGTATGTCCCCTTGCCAATTGTGGCCATGTATGTTGTCTATTGTGGTCTGTGTTTGTGTTTTCCTCTGTCAATGCTAGGAGCTCGTTCTCTCCCCCATTTGCGGACTGTGTAATGTTGTCGTGGTTTCATTGTGCATTCAGGGTTGTTGTCTTCCCGCTGGGTTTTCTTCCACATTCATCAGTTAAGTTTTGCCAGTCCATGCTAGGAGTTCAGTTTTCTATCCATTGCAGACTGTGGATTGTTACCATCATTCATTGTGAGGTTGTGGTTGTTGATGTACCATGGTTTTGGGTTGCTGTTGAGTTGTTTTGGCCACGCTAGGGCCAAGAACAACCCTGAGTTGTCTTGTGGATCTGAACTGTGTTTCACCTGTTGGTTGGGATTGTCACCTGGTTGTCTTTTCCTTCTTCGCAGAGCTGTGAATGGGTTGTTTTTTTGCGGTATGCAGTGGTTGGTCTTCAGACTGTTGTGAGTGGGATTAGAGGCTAGGTATGCATGAGAAGACTGGTGTTGAGGCCCCCAGCTTGGCATTTATCCTATCCTAGCTCCTTGATGACCTGGTAAAACCCTACTGTGTGGGTTTGGCTGATTGGCAAACCTGGGCTATGTGTAAGCTTGCATTGACCCGTATTCCTTGAGGAATCATGCCCAGCTCGGGGGTGGTAGTGTTGCTAAGAGATTGATGAGCACACTGGACTATGGTTGGGTGGAACATTGCAGCAACGTAGCTGGTTGTGGGGCGAGTTCTTCATGAAAAGATAAGTACTCTTGACTATTTCATCTATGCAATTATATCTATTGTTACATGAGAATGATGAACATGCTAAATATTGGAGTGTATATGTTTGCTTCCGCTGAATGTTGAGTAACCATGCATATTAGTATGTATTATGTTAATCTTTTTATTTCAGCATTGATGTCTATTCATGTTCATGGGGCTGTTTTCCCATTTGTTTGGCATTAGTAGCGTCCTCTTCATCGGTCGGAAGGTCGGGGACGTGACATTGTCCTCAACAATGAAGTAGTTCTGGATACTGATGTATAAAGGACTTATCTTCCCATGTTGAATCTTCTATGGGTAAATTCTTCCATTTAATGAGATACTCTGAAATTGATCGATTTCGAAGCTGTCAAGTTCTTATTTTAGTAATTTATTCAGGCTCCAAGATGATTTTCCTTCCTCATCAAGTTATGGTAATGTCGTTTGAACTGGTAGCTTGTCACCTATAACCTTCTTTAAACAGGAAACATGGAAAACTAGATGGACTTGTGAAGATGCAGGTAGTTCCAATTTGTAGGCCATACTACCAATCTTTTGTAACACCTTGTAGGGGCCGTAGTATTTAGGTGATAATTTATTATCCTTCTTGGTGTTCTTCAGGGACATCTATTTGTATGGTTGTAGTCTTAAAAACACCTAATCCCCAGCATTAAAGATCTATTCACTACGTTGTTGATCTGCTTGTCATTTCATTCTATTTTGTGCTAGATTCAAGTTGTCCTTTAATAGTTGAAGAACTTGTTGTTGATGCTCAATGTGATCTTCCACTGCTTGAACCTTAGAGTCTCTTAGTGAAGATGTGATGGATGGTGGTGACAGTCATACATCTCCATAAATGGGGTCATTTTTTATGATTTATGGAAGGAAGTATTTTACCACCATTCTACCAACGGTAACCACTTGACCCATTATGTTTGTTTATTAGCTTCAAAACATCGAAGATACCCTTCCAAACATTTGTTTACTATCTTTTTTTTTTCCATCAGATTGAGAGTGATAAGATGAGCTATGAGCGAGTTGAGTATCCTATCAAGAAAATAATTCGGTCAAAATATTTCTAGTGAAAATTGGATCCCTGTCACTTACTATAATATTTGGAGTACCATGTAGTTTTTGTATTGTCTCCATAAAATAATCTGCGACCGTGCTTTCTTTGAAGGGGTGAGATAGTGCACAGAAGTGTGCATATTTAGTAAGTCTATCAACAACCAGCATGGTGATGCTCTTTCCTTTAGAATTTGGTAAACATGTGATAAAATCCATCGAGACCTCTATCCACCTCTGGCTTCGAATGGAAAGTGGTTGTAGGAGACTAGGAGTCTTAATTATTTCCACTTTACTTTGTTGACAAACCAAAAATTCTGCCACAAATTTTTCAATGTCAGTTTTAATACCATCCCCAAAAAATATTTCTTTACCCTGTGGTAGGTTTTTAAGAAACCTGAGTGTCCTCCTATCAGTTAAGAGTGGAATTCAGAAAGTACCTTTTGCTTGAGCCAAGAACTCTTACCAAGATATAAGCGATACTTGTACCATATAAAGTGATATTTTGACCTAAATGTATTAGAGGCACTGGGATCCTGCTGCATATTTTGAGTAAATGTCAATATTTTTTCATCATTTTTCCATTGGTACATTACTTCAGCTCTCCAATCTAGTTGGATGATCAAAATAGCATAGAGTAATGCTTCAACGTCCTCATATTTTCTAGAGAGTGCATATGCGACAACAGTTTGCTTCCCCTTTTTGTAGATGATTTCAAAGTTATATCCCAACATTTTGTTACCCATTTGTTTTTCTCTTTTGAAGATAGCCTTTTCTATTTCTTCTGAATTCACAACTTCTTGATATGCTTCCTCTTCTTTTGGTTCTTCCTCTCGACAATATATGTAGAATAATTTCTTTTCGTTGCACTTATGTCCCTTACTATACTTGTTGTCACAATTGAAGCATAATCCTTTTTCTCTTCTTTCATTTAGTTGTTGGGGTGTCAACCTTTGTGGTGGTTTATAAGAAGTAACATTATTTTCTCTATATGTGTTGGAGAAGGCCTTTCTAGTAGTCATTGCCATATTTTTATTTTCAACCTTCCTTTCCATCATGAAATCCTTCTCTAGCGATGATGGTTCAAAGAGATGCAACTCATGTTGAATGTTATATTTTAAGGTTCCAATAAAGAGATCTAACAAATTATCTTCTAAGATATTCTTCACTCTATGACTTAGCTACTGAAATTGCTTGATGTGATCTGTAACTGAACCTTTTTGCTTAATATTTACCAACTGACTAAAGAAGGTGTTGTTATTTATATCCCCATAATGTGTAATCAATTCTTTGGAGAATATATACCAAGAGATAATAGACTCCTTTTTACGGTCATAAATCCATTGGTGCCATACAAACTGATCAGGTTCTAAATACAAGAATGTAACAGTTACCTTTTGCATAGTGGGCACCTGGTGTAGATCAAATAATTTCTCCATTTGAAAAATACACGTGATTGGATCCTTGCCATCAAACTTCTGCATGCCAATCTTGGGGATAAAGTAGTTTCTTGGACTTGAATTGAACCCATGATGTTGTAGTGAAACATCAACTTTTGAGGAATCCAAATTCCTACTCTCTAATTGTTTTTTAATTTTCTCCATACGTGACTGGAATAAGTCATCTTTTTCCTCCTTATCCTCTTCTTGAGTAGATAATTGAGGAATACATTTATGCTTGATATCCTTGATAAACTCATTCAAGTATTGAAGATCTTCTTTAGTAGCCATCTTCTTTTCCAATTTAGAAAATTCATCAATTTTCACTTTTCCTTTAATCATCTCTTCCAACTTGGACACTCTAAAAGAAATGTATTCCATTTCCTCATATATCGGGGATGAATCCTCTGGGGGATTGAGTGGACTGTGATTATTTCCAATTCATTTTAGTGTAATTTTTAACAATACCACACCCTAGGGTTTACCACAAATATATACTTTTACTAAAATCTATTCAAATGCAAAATGGCGTACCTTTTTCAAACCCTAATTGGGAGACTGTTTTACGGCCGACTTGTAACTAAGTTAAAATTTGAATTGTGACTCCTCTAAGTCTGAAACTTGGTCCTGTAGTACCTTGATATTTCCTCTTTCCAATTCTGCAGGTTTGAACTATTTTGGATGATCCAACAAAAAGTTATTTCAAATATACTAAAGATTCTTATTTTTGGCCTATCTAGAAGAGAGAACTTGTACTATTTTGTTTCTATTTCTGAAACTTATACCACAAATACCTTGGTCCGTATTCTTTCATATGAAACTTTTCTCACTCTATTTGGATCTTGAATTCCTCAGATATGACCTTTTTCCCAAGAACACATGTTTTAGACTAGCTGTAGGACTAGTCAAAAGACCTAGATTCCTCTGCAATTATCTCTGAAAATGTAATGGATAAGGTTCTGAATTTTTTATTGGAGATAGAAAGGCCTGTTTTGGAAGTGGGTTTTTAACAAAGATCTTTTATCCTTGTATAAAAATAGTTGTAGCAAAAGTTCCAAGTTGACTCGTTTTACAGAAGCCAGTCTCGAGGAAAGAGATCTGGTACCAAATGTTATGCAACCAAGTCCCAAATATATCATAAAAAGAGAATAAATATACAATAAGAGAGTAATCCATGCCTCAAAAATGAATCACAGAGATAAATATCAATCCTATTCGAGGGAGGAACCTCCTTATAGAATGTACTGAGTACACAAGAGAAGATAACATACTATGACGACTAAAATGTGAAGATCTCCTTACTATATATAAGAGATAAAAGTGAACGATAACAACTAATAAACCCACTAATAGACCCAATCATACATAAATAATATGTAATGCACCACAATATAGGGGGTAATGTGCCACACTATATGGTGGAATGTGTCATCATTAAGGGCTTAACATACAAGTTGCATCCATACGCCATTACCCCACTCTTTTCCGCTCGAAGAAACTACGAACTTTGTCTGCTATCTGTGTCTAGCACAAGAAGAGTCCAGAAAGGATTCTTGTAGCTTCAAAGTAATAAGACTTCTAGTCAACATTTTTGAGAAGCAGAAATAGAAATAAGGACGATTTCACAATATTGCATCATTCTTTTCAATTTGAGGTACAATTGGTTCATCTTTTTGTCCTTGATTACCTTAAGGTATAGTTAGTTATTAGACTTCTTGCACCAACATGAGAATGGAAAATAATAGTGTTTTTTGTTGTTTATTATTAAACTCTTCCATATTTATAATATTTATACATGCAACTTTCCATTTTACATAATAGAGGTTGGGATGCCTTTGAAGGCACGTTGTTTTGTCAACAAAGACATAGGGTTTACATAAACAAATTAAGTTCTCAGCTTTATTGATGAAGAATATCGTGAATTATTTGTACTTAAAATATCAAGGAGTTTAATTAAAGATGTTAAATGAGTAGTCCAAATACACTCCAAAATGTCAATGTATTTTATTCAATGTGACAATTGTTTTTTATCTATCCATGTATGCATTTTGGGTAGAAAATAGTGTTTTTGATCCACAGTACAACTTTTTGCTAGTTTCTCATTATCTCGGTACATGTTTTTTCTAGATTGTAATGGAATATAGCCAAACATGAAATCCTTATTTGAAAGAGTAATCCCAACTGTCATAATTCTTTTTTAAGATTGATTATGTATAATTAGGATAATCTTTTCACTTTTGTGGACCTGTAAGGGGTCCTGTTGTGCAAGTTGTTTGTGCTTGGATGAATAGATATATGTAAGGATGAATTAGCGGTTTATCATACATCATGGTTTTAGTTTATAGTGTATGTTTCATATCTTTTGACCATTTTGAATAGTTTTAACCTTTTTCCATTCATTTGATCAAATATATCTTGAATGGATTTTGGATTATGCTACATCCCATACATCCAGCTAAAATTAAAATATTGGAATGGAAGATTATGAGGATAACACATCCTCCTTGAACTACTACTAATATGCTTCCTGCAAAGAGAGAGAGTTTCCTATGAGAGAGGATCGACGTCATTGAATTTTTTCTTTTGTATAAAATGAAATAAATTATCTTTATTAGCCTACTTTTTGGATGGTCCATCTTTATCATTTACCATTGAGCATCAAGTGGCTAATCATATTTAAGTCTTCTATTTGAAAGTTACATCAGCGTTGAAAACAAAATAAGTTACATCTCATATATGCAATTTTGACATGGACATTAATAAATAAGAATAAGAGTATAAGATATGTATGATGTTACTTGTTTTTTATTTGACAAAAAGGAATAAACATTATTTAAAGTCAAATACAAATCATGGTTGAAAACAAAATCCATTGCATCCCATAGATGCAATTTGGGCATGGATATTAAGAAATAAGTATGAGAATATAAATTGCTTATGATGTTACCTGCTTTTTATTTTACATCAAGGAAGAAACAACATGAAAGACAATCAACACTAAAAAAGTTAAAAATTTTGTAGTTGTGTGGATTAAAACAATAATGCGCAACTCTTGTCTTAGTATTGAACCCAACCTAGAAAACTGTTATACTTTTTTTGTTCTATTCAATTCTATTCTATTAAGGCATTTTCCTCTAGAGGTATGTGCCATTATGTAAGTGGAACAATATAAATATGCTTCTCTTGTTTGGGTGTTATGCCTTTTTACTTGAAACTTACTTTTCTTGTTTCGAAATAGTACATTATGATGGCCCCCCTTGCAAACATCAGTGAGGTGTTTGACACTACACGTGAAGAAAATACTCTCTTCTCATTTGAGTTGGGAGTTGGGTAAGGGAGTAGTAATCAAGGATTGGGAAATAGCTATTAAAACCATGAACGTAGTCAAATGAATTGGCAAATGCAACTTATAAACTAACTCATTGGTCTCTCTACTATTTGAAAAGATACATAATAAATTAGTGACCACTTGGAAGTTTGTACGTTTTATTAGACAAAGAATAATTTATTTCCCTAGAATAGATATTATCCTCAACTTCAAGGATTGTGGCGATCTATGCTGGTAGAATATAACTTTGCATAAAGATGAACCCTCTCAATATTGTTCTTTCAATTCTCATATTTAATACAACATTTTCATGGCAACTTGAATTTTACTTTGAAAGTTTCAATTTTAAAATCCTTTGAGTGGGTCATAACATGGCCCGTGTTATTGTATGCAAAATCCACAAAAGGAAGTTTCTTTTCCCAGACGGTATGCTTGCATTGGCCTAAGATATCTTAGCATGTCCTCCATGATCTAGTTGCATTTGCTCATATGTAAGTTGAAATTCATCATTAAAGTTCATTTGTTTACCGCAGGATTAGAATAAATACTTCAACATATTTCTTATGAACTTGGTCTTTATAACTTCATAACACCAAGGAACCCCAAAACAAGCAATTATTTAGCAGTCATAATATTTGTAATATATTTATTTCTATGCATCATTGGCAAAAGAATGCATGTTGCCACTTTTGTGAGCATTATTGATACCCAATTTTTTTTGTTATGATGTAGTGAGTCCTTGGGAGAGAATTCATCATCCATTGAATTTTTTTTCTTTTCTGAATTGAATTTAACAGTGGCATGATTTATCCTCTTGACTTGATTTCCCTTTTCCTTATTATCTGGTGGCTTCAAATATTTTGCATATTCTTCTAGTAGACATTTTATTTTAGCATCATATGTTTGGTATCTTTTAATATTACACCAAAGATATTATCATTCCATTCATATATGATCTCTTACCTTAGCTGAGACACATCTTAAGTCATCAAGGATCTAGCCTTTTTGTCTATTTTCTTCTCTATTGAGGGACTTTCCAAACTTTATGGCATTGTTCATTTGAAGTAGTATTGACAAGGTATCTATATATTGTTTTTCTTTACAAGCTATAAATGATATTGAATTGTAATTATTTGAAGATCATTATCTATTAATATTTTCCTAGATCATAACATTTTTTATAGAAAGAGTAAGAAAGTCATGTGGTTTAACCCTCATTAACCATTTTCCGAAGATAGTGGTTCCAAATTGCATGGATAATAGCTCATAACTTCTAGCCATATAATATATCTTCTCTCAACATTGCTAATCTTTTGTCTTGCTATCATTTTTCCATATGGAGTGATTATTGCCAACTTGACATGCATCAATGTAGAAGGTGAACAGTTTTTCTAGGTTCAACAAGTGAGAGTGAGTACTTCTATAAATGTCTCTGTCTCTATAAAAAAAAAGTTGGTACAATGTTTTTTTTGTTAATGCAAATTATTTGCACTTTTCAACAATTCTAAAAGGCTATTTTTTCAAAGAAACACAACAAAAAGTTATGATTGAAACTTGTTAATCAAAGAAAGATTATCACCCTATGGATGTTGGCCTATATCCTTTATTCATGAACACTAACTTTTTTTTGATCAACTTCCCTGACTTAAAATAGTATGCCCTAGATGTTGTATTTAGTCCTCGAGAAACATTCACTTTTTAATACCATTGTTAATAATTACATCCATGTATTGATTCTAAATGTAAAGGACAAATACGAGATAGTTAAATGGAAACAAGAAAGAAAACACATTTGTAGCATGACTTGTGATTGTGTGAATGATGCATTTTAGGAACCTCATAAAATTGGAACAAATGTAAGTCCAAGTAGATATTGATATATTGATATATTTCTTTCCATGTTTGCTTTGCATATCTAATCATGAAAAATGATTGACTTTACCACAAATTTGAATTTACCACAAATGTTGTTTCTTCTTCTTATTTCTCTCTCATTGTGAGTAATCCTTCTTGTACTAATCCAACTGCATTATTAGCTTGTTTTCCACTAACAAACTCCAATTGCTCCTCAAATATAGCTTATGATAATGGTTTTCAGTCTTCTAGATATGACCTTTGAAATACTTTTATACACTGAATTACATAGGGATACAGTCTCAAATCTTTGAAACTATTATTATCACCTTTATTTGGTGGTATCATGGTTAAGAATATTGTATTCGTAGCTCCTAGAACTTTCCCATGAACTCTTGATTTTTCTATGACTTTTAAAAGACCTTTCCCAGTAAAATACTATAGGTCATCAATCTGGACTAGGGAATTTATCTTTTGGAATGAATACACTACTTCTTTAAGTTCTTCTTTAGTCACTTCTTCCATCAACATTCCATTTTTATATTTGTTTGCAAACTTGAGAAAATATGAGGTTAACTTAATAAACTTTGCTACGATTGCACCGGGTGGCTTCTTGAATAAATAGTCAAAGTGGGCCACACCTACATCTGTTGTCTTGCTTTGAATTTGTTTTTCAAGCTACACCTAGTCTTTATGTGTTGTCTATAACAACTATAGTCTTCTACTTATTGGGCCTCCCATTGCTTCTCATTTTATTAGATGCACACCCATTTCTGCATAAGGTTATCCTAGAAATATTCAAGAAAGAAGCGGTTCTTATGTTATTATTACTTGTACAAGTTTAGAAAATATTATCTAATTGATTACAGAGTCTAAAAGAATTCATTTTTTTCTTCCATCATAGTCATGATACAGTGTTGTCTATCATATTTTCACTTTTCCATCTAATTGTGCATTTCAATGATTTGATTACACTTGGAATTTTGACCACATGCATGTAGACCATCCATTATTTATCCAAAATTCGTTTTGTATTTTTCTTAATTCAAGTTGGAATTGGATTTCTATGAATGAATGTGTTGGTGCATGTGCATATTATCTTATTTGCAAAAATAATTGTGATATTTGTTACTGCTTGTACAAATTTCCAAAAGTTGTCGCTTGGATTAGATACCATGGAATATACAAAGATCTTGAAATCAATATCATTATTCCAAGAAAATATCCCATATTTGGTAAGTGTGGCGTACATTATAAATATTATCTTTTAGTTTTTTCTTTCAATAAATAAGTAAATTTATTATTGTAGAATGTTGGAGACACTTTAACAGTCTCCACAAATGTATCATTGTATGCTGGTCTTCCTTTGTCTATTGGAAGCTTGAGATCCTTTGTATATGCTGTCAAAATAAAATTCTTATTTGGTTTTGTTGGTCCTCAAACTGTAGGAAATTCTTTCGATAACCTAAGATATATGTGTTTAATAATGCAAGTATCGATAATGTTGGAACGATAAAATAATCCCTAGAGAAGATATTGATCCCTAATTCTTAAAGGGTACTAGCTTAATGGAAGAGCACCTGTTTCACAAGGAGAAGGTTGGAGGTTTGATTCATATGTGCCCTACCATAAATTAATAAATTAAATTGCAATGTATTTCCAAGAGAGGGGTTCATAATTTCCTCTATAGGTTTTTTTTAGGGGGGTTCATGACTGCCTCTATGTTTTATAAGGGGGGTTTTAAACTTCCCTCATAGGTTGGTATGAGGGGGGTTTTCAACCACCCTCCTAAGTTTTTATAAGGGGTTTTCTTAACCACTTCCATACTTTTCTATGAGGGAGGTTTCAAACCATCTTTTTAAATTTCTATAGGGGGGTTTATAATCGCCCTTGTATGTTGTTATAAGGGGTGGGGGGGGTTTTAAGCTTCCCTTGTATGTTGATATGAGGCGGGATTAAATTACCCTTTAAGAAGGGGGGGGGGGGGTAGATTGCCCCCATAGGTTTCTAATAGGGGGTTCAACACTACGCCCATAGGTANATAGGTATTTATGACGGGGGTTTTTATCTCATCCTCACAGGCTATTGTGATGGGGGTTCTACATTGCCCTTGTAAGTTTTGGACGAGGGGGGGTACTAAACTGCCCTCATAAGTTACTACGAGGGGGGTTCTAAACTGCCCCCAAAAGTCACTTTTCAAGGGTGGTTCCAAACTGCCCCCAAAAACACCACTGCTAAAAGTCAAGCCTTTTAACAACAATTTTTGAATAGATATAAAACGCCCCTATTGGTTACTACGTAGGGGGTTTTAAACCACCCCTAAAAGTCACTTTTCAAGGAGGGTTCAAAATTTCCCCTAAAAGAAATGATTCTAAAAGTCTATCATTTTAGCAGTGGTTTTTAAAAAGATATAAATTGCCCCCAAAAATTGACTTCTAGGGGCGGTTCTAAGCTACCCCTAAAAGTCATTTTTTGGGAGCGTTTCAAAACTGCCACTAAAAATCACTTTTGGGGGCGGTTTATATCTCTTCAAAAACCACAGTTACAAGGCTTGAATTTTAGTAACGATGCCTTTACGGGGGGTTCCAAAACTACCTCTAATTCTTAAACCACTGGTGATTTCCACTTTTGGAGGTGAAAAATGATCGCCTCTAAAGGTTATTTTTGTAGTAGCGCACACACACACATCCCTATGCTTTTTCCTACAACTAACACCTCTCTCTCTCTCTCTCTCTCTCTCTCTCTCTCTCTCATCATGGTCCTCAATTTTTTTGCATCTTCCCACCTACAAAATGCAGCATAGATATCGGATAGAAATACATATGTTGTAGAGTCACATGGTTCTGAGACAATTACATGATTTCTTGTGAGAATCATGATGTATATTCACATGTTC
>LPNX010834006.1:8232-26103 GCA_001517045.1 Pseudotsuga menziesii
ATTTGTCCAATCCTGGACAATATTTCAAATGGACTACAGTAACGAGGTGCTAGTTTTGTACAAATTCCCAATCTCAGAGAGATCTTTTTGGGCCTCACCTTGATGAACACATTTTCACCTACCTGAAACTCCTTTGGAGTTCTTTTAAGGTCTGCTTGACTTTTCTGTCGATCCTACGCAACTTTCAAATTACCTTGTATTGCTTTACAATTTCTTCCATTTTATTTAATAGTTCAGGACCTAATACTAATCTATCCACCGGATTACTCCAAGAGATAGGATTATTACATTTCCTTCCATACAAAATTTTGAAAGGACTAAATCTGGCTGATGCCTGATAATTATTATTATATGCAAATTCTACCAGATGCAAATAATCCTCCCATTAACCTAGTTGGTCTTTCACATACATTCTTAATAAATCTTCCAGTACTTGGTTTACTCTTTCAATTTGTCCATCTGTTTGAGGATGGAATGAAGTACTAAAATTTAATGTAGTGTTTAATCCTTTAAACAAAGATTTCCAAAAGTTACCTGTAAATTTGGGATCTTTGTCTGAGATTATGACTTTCGGTATTCCATGCAGTCAAAAAATCTATTCTAGAAAGATATTAGCTTGTTTGCAGCTTTATACGTAGTTTTAATAGGTATAAAGTGAGCTGCTTTACTTAACTTATCGACCACTACCATGATAGAATCATTCAAATTCTGATTTCTAGGCAGTCCAGTAACAAAATCGAGACTAATTATCTCCCATTTCCAGCTAGGAATGGGGAATGGCTGAAGTAATCTAGCTGGGTGTTGATGTTCAGTTTTCACTTGCTAACATTCAAAACACCTAGCAATATATTCTGCTAATTCAGTCTTCATATTTGGCCAAAAATATTCTTTTCTTAACATAGTTATAGTCTTTTGATAGCCTGGATGACCTGAGTATGGAGTTTTATAGATTTCATCCAAAATTAACAATTGAACTTTAGGTATGTTAGGTACATACATTCTATTTTTATACATTAAAAATTCTTTTGCATTTAAACTATACCCTTTACTTAAGCTTTATGTTGGATTTTCTTTCGTTTTAGCTTGTAAATTTTGGTAAATTTCATCTTGTTCTATTCTTGCTTCAAGCTGTTCCTCCGGATCTATTGTATAAGTGCTGATAATTGCTGCAAAATTTAGCCTTGCATTCCTACTTAATGCATCAGCAACTTTATTTTCTTTACCTTTAATGTGCTGAATTTCAAAATCATACTCACTTAGAAAAGCTAGCCACCTAGCTTGTCTAGCATTTAGATTAGGTTGATCTAACAGATACTTTAGTCCTTTATTATCAATCATTAAAATAAATTTTCTGCCAATTAGGTGATGTTGCCACATCTTTAGAGCATGTATAACAACAGCTAATTCCAGATCATATGTTGCATAATTCTTTTCATGAATTTTTAATTTCCTAGACTCATAGGTAATAACATGCCCTTCTTGAGTCAGAACACCACCTAAACCATCGTTGTAGGTGTCAGTGCACACTATAAATTCTTTATTTGGATCAACTATTCTTAAAATAGGTGCACTGGTTAATAAAGTTTTTAACATTTTAAAGCTTTCCTCACATTTCTGGTTCCAATCAAATTTCTTTCCTTTCTTCTGCAAAGAAGTTATTGGATTCACGATTCTCAAAAAACCTTCAATGAACCTCCGATAATAACCAGTAATTCCCATGAAGGATCGAACATTAGTTACATCCTTGGTCACCACATGACCTAAGTACTAAATCTTATCCTTGAAGAAATTGCATTACTAAACTTTGCAAAGAGTTGATGATCTCGTCACTCTTGCAAAACAATTTTTAAATGTTATTTATGTTATTCTTCAGTTTTTTAATAGATTAATATATCGTCGATAAACACGACTACAAAATTATCTAGATACTTATGCATAATGTTGTTCATTAAACACATAAAAACGGCTGGGGCATTAGTAAACCCGAATGGCATGACGACAAACTCGTAATGACCATATCGAGTTCTAAAAGCTGTTTTAAAGATGTCTTCATCTTTAATCCTAACTTGATGATATCCATACCTTAAATCTATTTTTGAAAACGCCGTGGCTCCACGTAGTTGGTCAAACAGATCATCTATGCAAGGCAATGGGTATTGATTTTTAATGGTCATCTTATTCAACTGACAGTAATACATGCAAAGTCGCATGGTTCTATCATTTTTCTTAACGAAGATGACAGGTGCCCCCCAAGGAGACACACTAGGTCGAATATACTTTTTATCAATAAGTTATTTTAATTGTGACTTTAATTCATTAAGTTCAAGTATGTTCATTTGATAAGGGGCCTTTGAGCTAGGTACTGCACCAGGTACCATCTCAATGGTAAAATCTAGTTCCCTTTTTAGAGGTAGTCCCAGAATTTCTTCCGAAAATACATCAGCATACTCTCTTAAACCTGGTATGTCCTCCAATTTTAATTTATCTGTCTTATTTAAATTATCCTCATCAGTTATTGTTACTACATAAGATTTACAACCCTTCCTAATAGCTCTCTTAAGCTGTAGAGCAGAAATCTTCTTTATGGTGGTTTTTCTAGGGATTCCTTTTACACTTACTGGTTTTCCATCACTATTTATACTTGTAAAGGTTTTATCATAACAATTTAAAATTACCCTATGTTGTTCTAACCAATCCATACTGATAAGTAAGTCATAAGAACCAAGAGGTAATACATTAAGTTTTACAACAGTTTCAAATTGATCCATAACTACTGCACATTCTTTTACAAAACAAGTTACCTTCCTTTTAGCACCAGTGGCTAACTGAACCAACCAAGAATTTTCAAATTTTTCAACAGTTAATTTACACTTTTCTACCATTTTAGGTGAAATATAACTAATACTAGCTCCTAGATCAACTAAAATAGTTATAGGGGTTCAGTTTATCATACATTCTACTTCCACCATGGAAGTTTGATATTCTGCTTGTCGATTCTCCAAGGCTGCATTGATTCTGGGCATAGTTCTCGCTAATTCTCCAATAGTCATCTCCTCCTGTATGGTATGAATATTACTGACAGTCTTCTTCCAATTAGGACAGACTGAGGCATAGTGTGGGCCATTACACTCCCAGCACTTTATAGGTTCTTTGCGTTCAAAGTTCTTGGTGTAATTACCATGATTATTAGAAAATTATTTACCCTTGGAATTATTCTGATTGCTTGGTGAATTATTCTTATTCCCTTGGAAATTCTTGTTAGGAAAATTTCTGGCCTTATTGTTTTTAGAATTCCTGTTAAGCACAAAATCTTTCTTCTTTTGATCATATTGATTATTATTCTTCTTGGCCTTCCAGTTGGCCATGCTTTCTTTCTTCTGATTTTGTTCATAACAAAAGTTAGCTTTCCTACCTTACTGGTCTTAATATTTTGTTGGCCAAAGATATGCATCTTGGAAACCTTGTTATAGAGTTTGTAACAGTGTTGTTCATGGATGTCAGTACACCAAAAACATTATCTTTATATATAAAAAAACTACCAAATTATCAGCTGATCAATGTAGGTTTAAAGTAAAACGTTTTACTTCAAGAGAAGGCTACAACTATACTCTCGAGTGAGGTGCAACTAGATCTCAACTTCCACTAAACTGGGTCTGGGTTCGGAGTTCTTAGTTTAGTCAGAAATTCAGTTTGTATTTATTTACAACATTACATGGGTTCAACAACATGGTTTGATGTATTTGATTAGGCAAATAGTAGCCTTAGTCACCCAGTTCCTGACTTAACTTGCTCCTTTATTTTGTGGTTGGCTACTTTAGTTCAGAATAGTTTTCTCATATTAATTGAATGTTTATATTTCTCAAGTTAATGACATGAATGTGTTTCGATTTCATAAGTTTTGGATAGAGCGAGCCACAGGTAAGTTGTGCTATATGTTGTCTGCAAGAAATTTGGATACAACTTGGGGAGATGATAATTGGTATTGGCATTGGATTTCTCAGGATGAATCCAGGTAACACTCTATTCATTTTGTCTTTTGTTACTTCTAACAAGATGACAATATGTACATAAAAGCTAATATCGCGGTTTTGACTTTTGTGTACAATTGCAGTATGTTAGCTTGAAGTGAGATGACAGTTTGACTGCAATAATTTGTCTCCTGGTGAGGCATGCAACGTTTCATTCAGGCTCAAAGTCCATGAGTCAACCCATGGCATTATTCAGAACTTTGGTCGTAGAGCCATTATTCCTTCCTTTCCTTGAGCATATGGATGGAAACATAAGCCGGTCAAATTCTCAGTTACAACTCCGTGAGGTGATCACCAGACATGCTCAGTATTTGAGTGACATGGATAAACCTATTGAAACTAAAGCGTACTAGATGACTTCCTTTAGACACATAGAGGAGGGGTGGATGGAATTTGATGCAGGAAGACTTGGCGTGCAAGAAAATGGGGATAATCTAGGAAAAGTAGAGTTCTGTAGGGGAGAATGGGAAATTGGAAACTGGAAAGGTGGACTACTTTTAGAAGGGGTTAATATCCTACACATTTCTTTTGTCAAAGAAAGAACTGAATGATATAATTTGATTATATTCATCATTGAATTACTTTAGTAATATGTAATGTGTATGGAATCTATTTCCACTATTTTCAACTTTATTGTATCTTGTATCTCTATTCTATTTTATTAGTGGAGTAAATTCAATGTAGAGAGTTCTATCCCCTACTTCATGGAAATCTATTTAGCTATCAGAATAACAAAACCATTGATAGAAGTTTACCAAGATACCCCACTAGCCAGAAGACCCCGCTTGGTTTTGTTTGTCAAGGATCAATATTATTGTCGAACACGCCGAGCAACTTTTTTCCTTCGATTTTATTTGGCACTTTGTGTGGTTTTCCCTTTGAAAGTCATGGCTGCCGTTGATCTCAAAGATTTGTCCCAATCCGTTTTCTAGAGAGTTTGAAATGGGGAAGATCGGAAAGCTCCAAACATTAGATGTCAGTGGATGTCGTGAGCTATGAAGGTTTCCGGGTTTGGAACATTTGACTTCTTTGGAGACGTTGAATGCTAGAGGATGCGAGAATTTACAGAGCATATCGGGGTTGGTGCAGCCCAGAAATCTCCAAACATTTGATGTCAGTGGATGCCATGAGAGACAAAACGCTGCCAAGTTTGGAACATTTGACATTTTTGGATATCTTAGATGTTATGGGATGCGAGAAGCTTCAGATCATATCAACATACAAGCAACTGGTATGTTAGAGCTCACGGCAGTAGCAACAACATCATTTTGGGTAGGAATATTTGAGCAGGACAACAACAATGACTACAACAAGTTGTAGATGGAAAAATAGAGATGGATTTGAATTAATCCTTGCTTTCAGGTAGAGGGGAAAGTAGGGTGCCATCTGACATTGCAAAGCAAGAGTGATTAGTAGATGGAAATTGCGCCGGAATGACAACCAGGGAAATGAGCTAGAGGAAGTTTGGTAATTTCAGCCAAGGTACTTCGCATACATTTGATTGTTTGTTTGGTGCTCGTCTTTGACACTTCTTTCATAAGTTTTCCATAGGAAGTAGTTTGAACTTTGAAGAGTTACATGTTTCTGTTATTTTTCACCATGACCAAACTCTTCTTTTGTATTGGGAAGTTGTTGCTATCTAAATTTGCATTCAAATTATTTAGGCGGGCAATGCATTCACAATGAAGTGACACTATAATAAATATTTTCTATCCATAAGCATTATCAATTCCGGTGATTAGATGCATGACAATTTACCTTCTTCAGATATACCAATTGTAGTAATTGCCAAAGAAGCATTAGAAGGACACATTCTCTATATGATGGTAGTGCAAGCTCCACCTTTATTATTCGTGCCGCATGGACCTGCCACCTCAATGTTAAGGTAACAGTCTTACCATGATTTTTTTTAATGCACGCTAAGACTACACACTTCCAAAAGTAGGCATTGTACAAAATCAACTCTTAGTTCTTGGAGTTGGTGGACAGCCTCCATTTGCACCATATATGTATCTAGGAAATCATTTTGTATCTGCTATACATCGCCACAACTAACGGGCATTACTAGACTTGTATCACAAACAATAGGATCAATGTTTCAAGGAACTATGCCAAATTAAATTTACATCAACTCTCTTTCTCAACATGCTACACCTTTAGGGACAACTTGGCAAGATCACTTGTCAGTTCCACCTTATTCTTCTACTGCATATCTCCTTGGTGTTCCTCCCATGTAGAATCCAGGACCTTATACAATCCCTATCATTTTAGGCATGCCACCACTTTCCAGTGAGAGTACTCATCGTGGCTTAGCTTTTTCATAAGTAGCACAGATGGGTTGAAGGCAGAAATGGGGAAAACAGGCATTTTGGTGTCCTTCAACTACTATTTGTACATCAAGAACGAAGTCGAGATAGGTTTAACACTGAAAATATGTTCCACATACTTTATTTGACTTTGGGATTCCATGTTTGTGCATGAAATTTATGCTGTGTTCATTTTTTTCAGCCTTCAAACAAATAGGAAAGGTGCTTTCTACAGCTTGGGTGGGGCAGGGTGATCTATCGATTCTTTCTTTCATGTGTTAGTGTATAATGGTGTATTGTATTGAAAATATTTGTGGGTAATGTTGCATTGGTTGCTTTGAATATGGAATCAACTCTTTGTTTGTGAGTAATGGTGCATTGGCTTTCTTGAATATGTATTATGGATACTAGCATAGCTCATCAACTCTTGTGTGTTATGGTGCATTCAATATGGCCATTGGATTGGTGTACAATCTCTTTCACTGTATTTTAAGTTTAGTAGTGGTAACAAAAACATTCACTAAGTTATACTACTTGATTAACAAAACAAAGATCTTTCTACTAAGTGCATTATTTCCATACATAATAATACATATATATGTGCTATACGGCTCATTTATGTATGCTATTGAAGTAAATTCTAGATGGAAACCAATGCAAAGTCTAATTTTTTTTGTATATTTTCATTTCATCTCGGTTTTTGAGAATCTACCAGTCTTGATCAATGATATAGTGATGGTTTAGTTGTTTCATACTTGTCTCTTATAGAAAGGGGGCGACAATAAGTGTTTTATAAAGTGAATTGCATAATGTTATAGTGTTTTAAGAATGATTTTGGATCACAGGGACTTTTTCCCATATTCAGCGTAGGCAATCACAGTTGTGGCTAAAATATATCTGCATGCTGCTGTGGATTTTTTTATCAGAGCAAATTCAAATTTATGAATTTCAATTTCGAGTTACTATTTTAGCATGCGTATTTTTAAAATTGCACATTTCTGTACCATATGGATTTGGTAAAAATCTTCTTAAAGTGAAGAATAGCACTTCAAACCTTAAACTGGTGATGTATCTTAGCATTTTCCAATTCCATATTGCTCTTAGTCTGGGTCAATTGTCAAATGTGGATTTGGATTGGGTTTTTCTATCAGAACATGCAAACTTAGCAAACAAGGCATAGAAGGTGTTTGTTTTTCTACAATTGAAGGTTGGGCACTAGACTCGACACTTTTGACCAGATTTGAATGAAGGTACTTCAGATTCAGACATGTTTGTAATGGTGTAGTTTTGTTTGATATCTAAGACTTTGAAAACTATAGTCAAAATCCAGTATGAAAGGAAGTTTTAAATTTTCTTCTTCTATTCATCTTTAAACCTTAAAGTTTAAACGAAAGATAAATGTTGTTGAATATATTCGCATTGTATTTGAGCACTTGTAGGAAATTATGTAGCTAGACTCCAATGCTAAGGACTTGCCTCAACATGTACAACATATTTAATTAAATGGGTTGCATAATTTCTTCATTCATAATTTCCACACTATACAGAGGGTTAGAAGCGCAATTGATAAGCAGGTTGAATTGATTAACATAATGATAGTAACTAACATGGTTCTCGTTTACATTGGCAACAAGTAATTTTTTTGGTAAATGATATTAGTGAGCTAGTCTTGGATTCAATGCAAAGTGAACTAAATTCAGTAGAATATTTGTATCCCTTAGTACCTATATCTCAAATCATTGTAGAAAGAGCTGAAACAATAAAATCAGCCACCTGGTTTCCAAGGGAAACAAAAGTATCTAGTCTAAGCTCCCACAAAATCAAGATTAGCAATGACGATAGTCAATTTATTGATGGGGAAGGTTTGAGTTCTTTGTCTGAATTGAGCCAAATTTCACCAAGTGTGAAAAGACTGGTAAAGTTGATTTTCAATGATTGAGACAACTAGCAGCTTGGAGACATTCCATTGAAGGAATCTGTTGTCCACACTAAAGTTGAAGTTTTGGTAGGTGGATCAATTGGGATGATTATGAGTTTTGGACTATACTAGATACTATAACAATTGCAATTGTTGATTGCATCTTGGTTAAATTCTTAACCCATTTATTTGAGTGCATAGTTTATAATTCTTATGGAGGTGCACTACTCGTCTAGAGGTTTCCTGTTTTGTATTTGTAATGGAATTGCTCCCATGAAAGTGAAAAAGGGATGCAATGGTACATTCACTTTGTTCTTTATTTGCATCACCATTGAGGTTATTCTCATTTCTTTGGTTGTAGCTTTAATGGTATATTATCTGTACGTGTCTAGAGGTTTCCTATTTTGTATTTGTAATGGAATTGCTCCCATGAAAGTGAAAAAGGGTTGCAATGGTACATTCAGTTTGTTCTTTATTTGCATCACCGTTGAGGTTATTCTCATTTCTTTGGTTGTAGCTTTTATGGTATATTATCTATACGCTATATGAATTCCATTTAATAGAAATGTTAGAGGTGCAGACTAAAAGAAGTTGCCTTTCTATGATTGCATTGTAATCTCTTATCATCTTTCAACATTTTTTGGACATCCATCTTCTCTATAGAAGTTTGGGATGATTGTGAGTTTGGGACTACACTAAATACTATAACAATTGTAATTGTTGGGTTGATTGTGAGTTTGGGACTATACTAAATACTGTAACAATTGCATTTGTTGATTGTGTCTTGGTTAAATTCTTAACCCATTTATTTGAGTGCATAGTTTATAACTCTTATAGAGGTGCACTACTCGTCTCGAGGTTTCCTATTTTGTATTTGTAATGGAATTGCTCTCATGAAAGTGAAAAGGGCTGCAATGGTAATTTCTACATTCAGTTTTGTTCTTTATTTTCGTCACCGTTAGGTCATTGTCATTTCTATACACTATACGCTATATGAAGTTCATTTAATAGATATGTGAAGTCCATTTAATAGATATGTTAGAGCAGTAAACTAAAACAAGTTGCCTTCTATGATGGCATTGTAGATCTCTTACCATCTTTCAACATTTTTTGGACATCCATCTACTCTATAGAATTATGGGATATATCCCATTTAATAGATATGTTAGAGCAGTAGATTAAAAGAAGTATCCTTAATAGATATGTTAGAGAAGTAGATTAAAATAAGTTTCCTTATATGATGGCATTGTAGATCTCTGTTTCATTTTGGATTTTAAGCTTTGTATTTGTGAGGCATGAATTAAACCAGAATACTGTGCAGAAAGAGCATGATTGAATGGTTTAATAAATTGGATACACATGATGCATATACCTTTACGAGTATGAATATGGAAAAAATATCATTTTAAAATATGCAATATGGTTCAACAAATTTCTTCATTTTGGATTTTAAGCTTTGTATTTGTGAGGCATGAATTAAAAGTCAGGGACACTATTAAAAGTTAGGGACACTATTTGTGAGGAATGAATGAAGGAGGGACATTATTAAAAGTTAGTTGTCCCTTAAAATTATATTACATTTTTCTCTTATATGGGTGTTATTCCTTTTTAGGTGTACCTATCACTTTATTTTTGTAGTATTTTGGTGACCAAGTGGTGTTGTTGTGTATTGGGTCACTATCTACATGGTATTTAGACTTGAAATATTGTTGTGTATTGGGTCACTCTCTACATGGTATTTAGACTTGCAATTTTGTTGTATACTGGGTTAGTATCTTCATGGTATTTAGACTTGAAATTTTGTGATTCTTCTATTTTAAAGAAGAAATTTACCACTACAATTTTGTACCCTACTTTGTAGTATTAGTAGAAAAAAGTGTTTAACTACGAGAAAATGTTATATTATTTAAAAACCAACACTAGAATAAAATAATAATATTTTTACATTTTATCTGTAAGTATGTTAGAACTTAGTATTAGTAGTATACAAGAAGTTGTGATGATTCACTAATTAACTAGGATTTTATTTAGAACATGTTATACTTCAAGTGTACATGACAAATATGAAGTGAGTACATAGTCATCTTGGAAATTTTAATAAGTCAAATGTCAATCAATTTGCTAAGTTTTTATGATATGTGAATTGTAAATATTCTACTATTTTTAAATTTATTGATAGAAATATTTGTGTGCCCTCCTTTCAGGATCATTCTATGTTGAAATTGAAGGGTCTTTTAATAAACAATGACTTAGTAACAATGGAACCATAATAAAAGTGGTAAATGAAAGAGTAATCCCTCTTAACTTGAGAGAAATGGTGGGCATAATCAAGAAAAAATTTAGGGGCAAAATTTAGCCCGGGAGCTATTTTTCAACCCTTTAAAAAAAATGGAAAATGTATGTACGAAAAGCACAAGCAGCTTCCGTTTGAATACAAGAGCATTGGAGGCTTTTTCTTGTGGTTATTTTTATCCTAAATGGCAAAGAAAGAGTAGCAAGAAAACTTTGAATCCAAATGGTTGTTGCATGAAATCTATGTATAGGATAGTCCAAGATGACCTAATGGGTTCACTAAATACTTGTAGGTCATTATGCAATGTCATTATTCTAGGTCACTAAAATACAAGTTTGGATTATGTTAAAGATGATATAATAGTGGCATTCAAGCAGGTGTTAAGACTAAGCTTATATGGACAGAATTGGCTCGTCATTATGTCTAATAGTGGAACTATTCCTCATGGAATCTTGAACTTAAATATTATTGGACATAATGAATTGTATTCCTCATGGAATCTTGAACTTAAATATTATTGGACATAATGAATTGTCTTCCTCATGGTAATAGAGAAATCCTCTCAGGAAAATAAAAAGGAGATTACTTAATGTGAGGCACGATATGGTAAGGTTTAGTTCTTTCTCACCGTTGAACTTGAAATAAAACCTATGCTACGATGATTTTTGTGGTTGAGTAGGATTACAATGTTACTAAAGTGGAGGAAAACAATTTTGGAGACAGGTCGTAAGAGTTTCCATCTTAGGAGGTGAGGAAAATCCCAAAGAGGATAGAAATAATGATAAGGAAGATAAAAACACTTTTAATGGTGAATAAGTACATACAAATGTTCAAGATGGAGGAAAAGAAACTATACATTGAGATGTCAAAGATAATTCTTTTATTGGTAAGTTTTGGTTTACCCTACTTTGTTGATATGTTGTGTTGGTCTGTTGTAAGGTAAGGTCTAGTCAAACTTATACGGGAGTGGTTGTTATGATTCAAACCAAATTTACAACTTGAAGAAAGTCCAACAAATTTTTTGTAAGGGTAAATCCTTTTTTTATTCAATTGTTTCTTTTCATTCTCATGGGAAATAGGGAATCTTATTTCCATAATCCTTAAATTGTTGATCTTGAATTTTGAGGTTGCATTTTAAAACCAAGGATATATTTAATATTGGTCTCCATATCTATTTTTTCGTAAATTTTTTTTTAACCCAAATTAAGATAATAATGTATATTTAGATTCAATTAGCTTCTTTTGGTACACATTCTACAACTATGAATCGAAAAAGTGGCTCTGATGCTTGGGATTTTTATTTCATTAAGTTTTACTAGCTACTTACAATCTTCCCTTACGTAAATAGTAGTTTAGTGAGTACTTTACAAGTATCTTTGGAAATTTATCCCCTACTTAGCCCCAATGTGTACTTCTTTTCTAAACAACTTATAATTTTTTCCTTTAAACTTGTAGTCCTTTGTTATGGGTTGTATTGTTATAATCCTACAAGGAACATGATAAACTTAAGTTCATTCATCTATGCTCAACAATCAGTATCTAACACAGAGAAACATTCACATCCCTCCAAGAAATTAAATGACTTAAAAACATATTAAAATCCTAACATCATGATTTATCCAACTATGCTAGCATAGGATGTTTTGTATATAAAGAACATTTGCTCTAATTTGTAAATTCATGAGATTAGAGCGTTTGGACAAGACCTTGGTAAACAATATTAATGAAATTTGAAATCTAGAAAGACTTAGAACTCTCTTTCCCACAAGACTAAAGGAAGATTCTTTAGGTTTCTTATTTCATATAAAATCCATGAGAGTGAGACTAAAAGAGAAAGTGAGCAAAAAAGAAGAAAGAAAAATACTAGTATTTATTCTGCTTCTCAGAGTGAAAGTGGAAGTGAACACGAAGATGCAAGAAACATAAAAAGGACAAAGACCGATATTTCTTTTCATCCAGAGTGAAATTGAAAGTCACAGTGATGCAAGGAAAATTAAAAGGAAGAGAAGGTAGTAGAAGTCCTTTTCTTCAATAAAACACTTTAGTTGAGGCTATATTATTGAAGCTGGGGAATTGAAAGAAATGCTACAACTTCATATATTTTCTATTGTAGTTATAAAAATGATGTGTTTAGAACTATTAATAATGCTTCAAAGGAATCAATGATTCTTTGGTTAATTATTATTTTGTGTTGAAGCATATCCATATAGACCATTCATTTTTCCACCTCTATTCAACAACTTAAATCAAAATCTTATTCTTTCGATGAGTTCCAACTTACTCTTGGATTGCAATTCTAATGAAATGGTTAGTTTGAAATTTATACATTTAATGTTGGATTTCTAAGAATGGATTTTCCTTTTGTCAAATTTACTACATTATGCATTTGAATATATTTGAACACTTCAAAAACTCACACTTGCTATACAATTCTAGGTACCTCAAAATGAGCATACTTTGTATAATTTTGAAGTTTTAAGACTTTTTTGAAGTATATTGTCTAATGCTACAACTTACTATAAATTTAAAATCTTGAAGTTCCTCGATGTACATCACCAAGTCTACAACTACTCTATTTTAGTTCCCTTTTTGATATTTTTTACCTATCCGCTTATTATTGCACCTTCTTGGGGCAATTGCTAGTTATATACTTGCAATACATGTGTTTTTGTGCATGCGTTCGTATAGGACACAGAACCATTATAGAGTGCTATTCTTGTTTAGAAGGATAAAAGCTAGCGAAAACAAAATTAAGAAAATAGTCGGTGGGGATTTTAAGGGCAACTGTTTTCGACAGAAAAAAATCGGATTCAAGAGAACAATTACGACGTGGCCGTGGGCACGACCAGACGTTCCAGAATTTGTGTACGAATCGAACTGTCCACCTATTACGACGTCTACAAATTGCTTTTCTGTAACATTTGAGTCGATACGGTTGAAAATTCTGGATTAGTCCACGCCTAAGGCACCAGTAAAATGAGTCGTTAACCTCTACCTCTCTTGAAGGGTGAGTTCAAATCGTGCATAAGAAATTGGCAATGGGCCTCTAAAACCGTCAATTTCCTCAATTTGAGGACCTTCGAAACTTCGATTTCTATGTTTGAAGTGGAAATCAGATTTGTTCGAATCTTCCATTTCTATGTTTGCATTAGAAATCAGATTTGTTCTCAACAAGCAAAGTTTTAGTGTTCTTTCAACAAAGGCGTACCAAAATAATCATTGTGATGGGGACGGGCTCGCCGTCGAGGAATGCCAAATATCGGGACAACCTTAGCTACTCCAGTCTCCAACCATTTTCTCGCCTAAATCTTTTGTCTCATTGCAATTTAATCATTTCTTCAAAGATAAATTATACAACAACAAAGCAATCGATATTCGATTATCGATTCAATTATTTGCAATATTCATAGAATTTTGGGTTGTTAATACAAGTGCAATAAAAAGAAATTTAAACGTATACGTCACGACGGCATGATAAACGGCATGATAATGGGAATGGCATTTTTTTTGTTTTTGGCATTCACATGGTTCAATCAAATTTGACAGGAGGACAAATATGTCGAGACCGAAGGTAAGGTCGGCGCCTATCGCATCGTGTCGGAAGGATCAGATCCGAATGGATGAGAAATGTGATCACCTTGAATGGAATCGACAAGTTCGTTTTCATTTTCTCGGACATCTTGCGTGCTTGGGCACTATGATTAAGAATACGAGGTGGGCTTCCGTTTGAAATAAATCTTCAAAAGTGAAAAAGGCGTTTAAAAAGAACACGTTATATCATGGTCCTCGGGAAGTTTCCATATCACGATGGATTTCTCGTGATCCATTCATTGCCAGCTATCAATGGAAATCTATGTATTGTAGACAAGTTTTGGGGTGACGATGAGAGGTGTGTAGTTCAATATTTTCATATTTCAACTCTTTGCATTAACTTTCAAATAGACAAGAAACAAGGATCACTGATTCAAACAAGGCTCTCTATTGTTGTATCTATTGTGTTTTGATCACAACATTTGTTTGCACGGATGGCTGTCTCCTCACCAGTTATTCAAAATAAGCGAGGGAGAGATGAATATCTGAATAATGGATTGGCTCATCCAGAGGGGAAGCGAATTAATAGCGGAATGTTGGGGTATGACAGTGATCTCATGGCCTTGCTCGACAAGATCGATAATATGGATAACAATGAACAGACAGATGCTGTGAATGAAGTCGGGGAGGAAATGATACTGAAGGGGGTTAAAAAGACTTTGCAAGATGAAATTGGCTTAAAGTCACAAACAGATAATGGTTTCGAGTCCACCAACGAAAAACGCAGCTCTGTTCAGTCTGATATACGAGAATTCACGAATTACGATGATGTTCTCTCAGATATTGATTTCTTCACAGACCATATAACTCCCGATGAATTCGCAATAATCATGCAGAACTATCTCGATGGAGATGCAGTACTCGATATTGCATATTCAGACGCCTTGCATGTCTATGTTGACAACACGGACGTTTCCTATGGCTTTCTGTGGGAGGATGATATTTGTCTATTAATGAATGAACATCCTGCCATTCCAAATGAGTTTCAATCGCCACAACAAGAAGAATTTAGAATTAGTGGAGCCGAATTTCATGATGTTTGGAACTAGGCCAGCCATCTTATGGCCGCCAATGAGCAATGCTTGTAAATTGCAATGTATATATTGTGAAAAGACTTTCTTTAGTTAAAATGTTTGTACACTGCAATGTATGTATTGTGGAAAAATTTTCAGTGGAGTTATAAGTTAGAAATTAAAATGTTTGTAAATTGCAATTTATATAGTGTGAAAATAGTTTCCATGGAAGTGTAAATTGAAAGCATATCAAGAACCGAGAATGTAGCTTTATTCCCAAGCTATTTTCCTTAAACCGCAAGAGTTTTCGAGCAGTGTGTAACTTGTCACTCAAAACCCCAACGCCGAACCTTTGTGTTCATTCAGCTGAGCGTTGTCTAATTATTTTTATATTTTCCAAGGCGTCTCGCACTTTTGTATACATTTTCACAGAACTTTATCATAAAATATTGAACTTTTATTTGGTTTTATTTCTGCGAGGTACTGTGAAATCACCATGGATTTTGAACTCTTAATCTTCTGAGTTTGATGATTATTCTTGGAATACCATTAAAGCAACATTGTAAAGGCTGGCATATCATAACGATTTTTTTTCTAGACGTGGCAGTCTATATCATAGGGAGATTCTATTTTAGGATCTTTTTATCTGATCGTGTTCCTCCGTATCGCAATCGCCTGTATGATACGTTGTATGAAATGTTGAAGAAATTTGTATTATACAACTCTTATTTTGTATCTAAGCCGTAACACATATCAATAGAATAACTATTACATAAATCGACCCCACGCACTAGATTCATTAATGCCGATGTTTGGAGGCAGTGGCAATTGATAAGTATGTAATAGAAAATTGAAAGGCGGTGTTAATATTTTGAAAAGCATACGCGTAACGCATCCATAAAACATAGAAATGGGTGTAACAGTAGTACAGACTGCTAGCCAACTGGAGTGGGGAGTCAATTTCAGTCTGCCCACCACTGGCAACCGTGCAGTGAGGGTCGGTTCCCCTGTGGTCGTTCAAAGCAATGCGCTGAGAAAGGGTAGTCAAGGATTTTTATATTTTTTTCTCATAATTTTTAATTATTTTTGCAATGATGTGACTAGATTAAAGGGTATTTAAGGATTTTTATTTTTTTTCTTATAGTTTTTAATTGTTTTTTTAATTATTGAATTGTTTTTTATTTAATTATTGAGATTGCATAGTTTCAATGTAACAGAGATAGTTGAAGGACATGATTTTTAATTATTGAGATTGCATAGTTTCACTGTAAAAGAGACCAGTGAAGGACACGAAAGTATGATCAAAATGGTTTTACCTCACTAGCGAGTACATGCCGAAACATAATGAGTAATGCTTAAAATGATTCTATCATGCCATGCCAAAGCATAGCAAGTACGTGTTGAGTAGGATCAGACTCTATCCCACTTCTAATGAGGAATCACTATCCTCTGCCCTTTCCTAGTTGACATTGTTTCTCTTTCATGATTGCAAACAAGAGCCGAACTAGGTGTCCCGTTTGCAAATCAAAGAACACAACGATTATGGATTCTATTAATCTCAAGAAAAATGATATTTACATAGACAAATGGTACTCAGATTGGATGCTCTGTTACTCAGCGAAGCCACTGTTACATAAAATATCCATAGTTATCTCTAGTATCATGTACAACAACCCCCCTATCAGGAAATTTCCTCTTTATAGCCTTTATGGTTAGGTCAAATCTTCTTCTACTAGAAGCTCCTCGAGAGTTCCAAGAAGTTCAGAGCTTTCTCAAGTATCCCCTGCAACTACTTCATCTCCTTTTCAAAAATGCACCACCTAGTCTTCTTCAAAGACCACCATAATTGCTCATTTATTTCTGCAACTACTTCTCCTATGACGTTGTAACTGTTAAATTCGTTAGTCCTCTTCATGTGTTGGTTGTTGAACGACTCCTGAGTTGTTTTTTTATTGATTCTTCCCAAGTCTCTCTCTCATCGGCATATCCTTTCGACTTATTTCTTCATTTATGTCTTTCTCTTTGAGTCGACTGTTAGACTCTCCTGACATGGACTATGAATTCTTGTAGCACTAGTGGTCATAAGGGTGAGTGCACAAAGATGAGGGTCTCTTTTGGTGCGTTAGATGCAATAGAAAACTGAAAAAACAGACATCCATCAACTTGCATGGATATTTTGAGACACTTACACAATGAATCTTGCGATGAGTAAAACACAAGAAATGTAGGAAATTGAATGACCTTTCCAAATATATAATTTTTTTCTATTGAAAATGTTGTTAACTATCTGAAGTTAGATATTTTTTAACGGGCACTTTTTATTTTTTGGACAAATTATAAGGTATATGTTTTTGTGGGTGCAGCGTATGAGTGACTAAATGATGGAATAAACTTACGAAAATCGGTATACATATAAAGAACATATAGTACTAGTGCACGACTATTTTTCCAATAATAAATATAATATTTTTAATTTTTTTATTTATTATCTAAGAGATCAAACCTCGAAAACGATACGTCAATTGTGGCTGCAGCGTTTGAATGTCTTAATGAAATTATTTGGAAATGGGTTTTTTATAGCATGTAGAGCTCAGTGTTCTTTAGTGCACCATACAAAAAAAAATTTAAATGGTTGAGAAACGAAAGAGATATGGACAAAACACTAACAGTGTGTTTTTTGAGTTGAGGAGTGATGATAGAAGATAAATAAGAAAAAAATAGA
>LPNX010834006.1:30609-41386 GCA_001517045.1 Pseudotsuga menziesii
ATCATCACCATCCTCATCATCATCACCATCAACATCATCGCCATCATCATCATCACCATCAACATCAACATCATCTTCATCATCTTCATCTTCATCATCATCATCATCATCATCCTCATCCTCATCATCATCATCACCTTCATCATCATCATCATCATCATCATCATCAACATGATCATCATCATCACCATCAACATCGTGAACATCATCATCCTCATCATCATCACCATCAACATCATGAACATCATCATCATCATCATCATCACCATCAACATCATCTTCATCATCTTCATCTTCATCATCCTCATCATCCTCATCCTCATCCTCATCCTCATCCCCATCCTCATCCTCATCATCATCATCATCATCACCATCAACATCATGAACATCATCATCATCATCCTCATCATCATCACCATCATCACCATCATCATCATTATCATCACCATCAACATCATCTTCATCATCTTCGTCTTCATCTTCATCATCATCATCATCCTCATCATCATCATCACCTTCATCATCATCATCATCATCATCCTCATCATCATCCTCATCATCATCATCAACATCATCTTTATCATCTTCGTCTTCATCTTCATCATCCTCATCATCCTCATCACCTTCATCTTCACCATCCTCATCATCCTCATCACCTTCATCATCATCATCATCATCATCACCATGAACATTGTGAACATCCTCATCATCATCCTCATCATCATCACCATCAACATCATGAACATCATCATCATCATCCTCATCTTCATCATCTTCATCTTCATCTTCATCATCATCATCCTCATCATCATCATCATCATTACCTTCATCATCATCATCATCATCATCATCATCACCATTAACATCGTGAACATCATCATCATCATCCTCATCATCATCACCATCAACATCATCATCATCATNATTGAATTCATTCTACCATTGCATCTAAAAGGTCCATCAACTTCTTGCACACACCCATAAACTCATCCCCTATTCAGTTCTAGTCGAGTTCAATTTCAACTACTTATCATGGTTCGAGATTCCCTTACATCATCCTTCCTAGGTTGAAAGCAACCTGACTGCTCCATTAGTCACCTAAGCTCCTCTTCGAAAATCCATGTTGCCCCATCGAACTTCATTTATTCCCATCAAGCTAGGTATTCTTTTTGTTTGGTACTTCGTCTACAACTGGTTACACGCTCCTGAAAGACATCTGCAATCTAATCTTCTAGTCGACTCGGCATATGCTCCTGCCAATCTATAGTTGGTTCTTCTCCACTAGTTTATCCTTCCTCATGCATATACAAGTTTTCAACATTGAACATCGATGACATGTTCAACTCCTCCGACAGCTCCAATACATAAGCACTATCCAAGGTTTTCTTAAGGATTCGACACAAACCATTTTTCTTCAACTTCAATTTATTATACGTTCTCCTTCAAAACCTTTCCTTTCCGAGATGTGCCTAAACCAAATCACCTTTTGCAAATGAATGCAATCATCTCCGTTGGTCTACTCTCAACTTATATGGTGCGCTGCTCTTTTCTAGCCCTCTTCTCACCTAGTCGTGCACGTTCCTCATGTTCTCTATAAACAATTTAGCTTCTGCAGTTTTCTACATCTCCATCGGCAACCCTTTCAAGTCTACTACTCCATGCAGGCTTCTTCCTTGCACTATTTGGAATGGACTCATTCTCGTTGACTGATTCACCTCAACTAAATTAAATTGATTTGGTTCATCTCAACTAAATTAAATCTAGGCTCTCAATAATATGCTACGGTATCCTAATTTTCAATTTTCAATTTTTACAATTCTCAAATTTTCATTTCTTACATGGCATATCTCAATAATTTCACATACTATATAAATTTATAACTTAGAATATTTCATACTACCAAGTTGAAATGCATCAAGTAATAACTAGATTTCACTTATATATAACACAAAATACATGTACAATAGTAGTTTTTCCAAGCATCCTTGTCATGTAGGATAGTACTTTGTCCAAGCAACCTTCTCCTATAGAATAGTTGAAAATCTTTAGGAACCTCAACCGACCAAATCGGTTTGCCACCATGCCCACTAGGAAAGTCTCATTGACTTCCTATATCCAAGAATTGTGTTCTTGGATCCCCGAGCCCAAAACCTGAGTACAGTTCAAACAATTCCATTATTTCCCCTTCAAACAGAAAAAAAGCCTCCTTTCTAATGTTTTCTCAAATTTTCCCAAATTCTCATTTTTTCCAATCCCCCCAAATCTTCCTCTTCCTTCCTATATATCCCATTTTGAACACTCTTCTACCCCAAACTTTACTACCCTTATCCCCATATTTATTATTTCAACTTCCCTCTCAGCCACTATGTGAGGTTCCATTAAATACTTAAGCTAAAATTACACCGTCAATATAAAATTTGAAATAATTGTGTTAAATAATCATGTAACTATTCACATATATAACTTCATTTTAAATCATTTTCAGTTAATTAAATGACTATTGTTTATTTAAATCTTCCCATACACGATAGTCAACCCATAATTAGAATTAAACATAATCAATACCAATTTTTTAATTAATAGATATTCTTTTAAAATCCTATCACCTTTTAGTGCTCAGTTATCACATTCGACACTCAACCAAATAATTTCAACTAAACTTTAATTAATATTTATTTATTAATCAACTAATATTATTTTATAATTCAATTAGAAATTACTTATATAGTACCGCGTTCAACAATCAAACCTTTGTTGTGATTAGAACAAATTTAATGATATGAACAATGATTAATATTATTAAGACTCGTTACCACTTATTTAACATGTGTTAATCAATTTAATTATCACCTTAATAACACTAATTCATATTCTTAATACACACTTAATATTAATACATCAAACTAATAATAAACTAATTAATATTATTACACAATTACTAGTGACAAACCAAGATCTTGAAGTAATTAAGATCAATAATACTTATTTATCATTTAGTAACCAAGCACTTCAATCAACAATTAATTTAATAACAAATCTTATTATCTTATTATCATTTTTAACCTTATGAACCGTAAATAATAATAACCCTAATCACAATTAATTAACCACATTTAAATGTAATAATATCATTTCATAACTAAGATAGGTAATAGTATTTATAAGGTGATGATTCACAACCATATCCATCAAAGCCATTTTTTAGTGTATTAGACAATTCATACAACATTTGTAGACAACCTATTTAAGTGTAGCTAATGGTTACATAACTCGCGTAGGTATACCTTTAGTACTCAACCACACATCACACATAATCAAACAAGTTACTATCTACCAACACATACTTAAACATGAATTTGCAATGTCTATCCACTAACTCATTAGATAATAAGCTATGGCACCAACATAATATACTGAGATACAAAAAAATAATCAAGAAAATGTTTTGACACACAATTAATTAGGTTCCCCTCTAAAACTTCCATGACATTCTATCTACCTACTTCGTTCAATCTAAGTTACAACTAACTTTCACATCCTATCCTTCCTATGCAGGATTACACTGTAGCATCAACTACATGACCTAACTCCAGTTAAAACCTGTAAGAGGAAGTGTTGAATACATCGACCAATCTCCCCTAGTAGGAAACTACTAGTTATCATCACACACCTTGGAGAGCGTATCATAGCACAACCTTCCCATGACTCTGCATTTCAGGGAATAAACAGTTGGTAATGCCTCCACTGGGACCTTAATGGAACAAGGGACTATGTCTACATTGACATAGTTGTTGCATTTCGAATGTGTACTCAAGTTTTGTGATCAAATAACCAATTTGGCCAGTTGAGTTTCCTGAAACCCCACACCAACCCACACATCAAAATAATAACAATAATCATAAATAAAATAATGATTCGTTTTCATACCATATATTTTGGAAATCATACTGTCGAGGTACTTCCACTTGGTAGGGCTCAAATATCGCTTAGCTCTTCTAAACATGTTGGTTAGTCTCATTTAACAAAATGTCGTGCAATCATCGACATATACATACATATTTTGTTAATGCTAACACCAATATAATCATTTGTACCATGCATCTATCATCATAATCATTTAATTGAAACATAACTTTAAATTTGGTATCCACTTACCATTATCTATTAAAATTGCATGCTAAAGACGTAGTAAAAACATGATCACAATTCATAATATTAACATCACACACACATATATAAATTATGCAAAATAATAAATCCGTATGTCCACAGTGTCATCAAACTGATGAAGTTCCACAATAATAAGCAAATACGAACATGTAATGATAGTTTAGGTAATAAGGTCAAAATGGGGCATTACAGTTGTGTCCAATATTATCTTTCTTCAACCAAGGATTTGTTCTTGTCGACACCAAAATTCCCTTCTAGTCCTCCGTTGTGTAATTCCGTGATCAAAGTTTCTCTCATTTATCCATTAGAGATGCATAATTGATGCCCTTTAAATAATTATCATTCTGGAATGAAGTAGTCTAGATAAGGTATCTTCTCAACACTCCATGACTCTATTAACACCTATCACTCTTCTTTAAAATATTCATTAGTTTCATACTATGTGTTCACCAACTATAGTTCAATTGTTTGAACAATCGATGTCTTCAGCAACACAACTCTTCGACTCAACACATCGGCAACTTTATTCGACTTGCTCGACTTGTGCTTAATCACAAATGTATACCTATGTAGAAATTCCACCCACTTCATATTCCCTTGGTTTAGCTTGGTTTGAGTGTTCAAATACCTCAAATCATGGTGGTCAGTATACAATATGAACTCTTTTCACAATATATAATGCCTCCACTTCTTAAATGCCTAAAAAATGGCATAAAACTCCTGGTCATAGGCTGAGTATTTCTTCCTAGCCTCATCCAATTTTTCATTGAATAACGTGAGGGGTCTTCCTTCTTGGCTCAATATTGCTCCAATTGCCACTCCACTCACATCAAAGTCGACTTGGAATACCTTCTCAAAGTCAAGGAGAACTAACATTGGTATCTTCATCATCTTCTGCTTCAATATATCAAAGGCTCCTTGAGCGGCCTCCATCCACTTGAATTCACCCTTCTCCATGCAGGTCGTCAATGGTGCACATACCTGACTACAATATTTGATTAACTTTTGGTTCATACTTGCAAGTTGAAGGAAACTTTTTCCCCTGTCACATTAGTCAGCTCTGGCCATTCTATTATAACCTTGACCTTGTTTGAGTCCATCGACAACCCTTGTCGAGAGGTCACAAATCTCGGATATATTAACTCTTGTTTTATAAAAGAGTAGTTTTTCAAATTCACAATCAACTTTTCCTCCTATAGTCATCATAATACTTATTGGATGTGTTTCAAAAGTTATTCCTTAGTCTTGATGAAGATTAATATATCGTCGATATAGGCTATAATAAATTTTCCCAAGAACAGTTTCAACATGTGATTCATTAACCTCATGAACGTATTGGGTGCATTCACCAGTCCAAAATTACATAACCAACCATGCATATGAACCATCCTTTGTCTTGAAGGTTGTCTTCCATTCATCTCCTTTTCGCATCCTGATTTGATGATAATCACTTCTGAAATCAATCTTGGTGAAATATCTAGCTCCACTCAAATAGTCGATCAGGTCGTCCATCCTCGACAATGGAAAATTTTTACTTAAAAGTAGTCCTATTGATGGCCATTCAATCGGTGCACATCCTCCATTCTCATCCTTTATTTGGTGTGACTACAGCTGGTACTGCAGACAGACTCAAATTTTCTCTAATTAATTCTCTATCCATCATCTCTTGGACTTGTCAATTTTACTCGTCATTTTTTGTCGATGTCATGTGATATGGTTCCTTGTTTGGTAGACTCGATCCTTGAATGAAGTCGATCTGATTGGAGATATTTCTCTTCGGTTGAAATCCTGTCAGTAGGTCATCAACCAATATGTTCCAGAATTCCTTTAACACTTTTCTGACTTCCGTCGAAACATCTTTAGTTCGTTGTTCTACGCTAAGTCCTTTTGTAATGATGGTGAATCAACATCCTTTCTTCTTCTCTTCTTCCAAGAATTTCTTAGTCGACCACATTAGTACTCTTTTCTCCCTGTAATTGTTTGGACTCTTCTCATCGCCCTCATTCTTCTGCAGTGGAACCAAATTCCATCAAACACCATATTTCCACAATGTAAACAAATTGGAATGATCCTCGTAAATCATATTCTGATCATACTACCATGGTCGACCTAGCAATAAATGGAAAGCATCCATCATGATAACATCACATAACACACTATTTGCTAACTTCCCGGTCTTAAAGTTAATCAAACATTGTTTGGTCATCGACACATGGTGCTCGTTGTGCAACGAGGACACCCTATATAGTATTGGGTTTAACCAACACTTTAGTCCCAATTTTTTTACTCCTTTCATCGATACTAAATTCTCCATACTTCCTACATCGATAATTTTCAAACAACATATGTTGAATATTTTCACCCTCGTCCCAAAAATAGATTATTGATGCATCAAATCATGTTCTTCTTATTGACTCAACTAAATCAACATCTGTCTGGTAGTGAGATTTTGACCTCCTTCTCCTTTTTCTTCATAGATTCGCTGCTTCTGATCATCGAACTTGTTTTTTTGTCGGATTTATCGTGAATCGGTCATTTTTTCTCTGACATATTCTTAATGTACAAATTCATTGGGAATTTGTATTCCTTAGATATGACTTCACGACACTTGTATCATGCTACAACCAGTTTATTTGTCCCTCTTTCTTTGGCATCCCTCCTTCGAGTGTATTCACCTCAGCCTCGAGTCTATCTCTCTCACCTCTCACTGATAGTCTAGTGCGTGTTCCTTGGTTGACGTCTGCTCCCTTTGTTGATTGTATTCAATGAATTCCCTTTTTGTTCTGCTACTTTTTCCCTTGACAGAAACATTCCTTCCACCCCTAGTAGTCGTTCTCGCTCTAGCTGCAATCATCTTTCTCATCAATTTTTCTTTGGCCTTCAGGGCTAGCTGGTACGCTTCCTTCACTATCCTGAACCTCAACAGGATCAACTCATCCCAAATAGCATATTTTAACCCGTTAACATATGTTTCTACTTCCTCCTCTCCTTTGTTGGTATGTTTTGACCGAATTGACAGTTTATAAAATTCCTTTATGAATTGCTTCATGAACACATCATTTTGTCGCAAGTTCTGCAGTTTCCTATACAAGGAGATCATATAGCCAGTGGGAAAAAAACTTGTCTTTTAACTTTATGACCGTTCTATCCCAAGTATTAATCTTTTCTTTCCCTTCTTCACTCGGTCGGATTACACGTTGTCCCACCAAAATGAGGCATGAATTTTCATGTTTAGAAAAGCAACTTTTACCCTTTTGGGGTCCTCCATCTGTTCCATATCATAATATTTCTCCATCTCTTTGACCCATTCTATCAATTCCTCTCGGTTCAATCTCCTTGAGTAGGAAGGAATATCCATCTTATCCTTACATCACATATCTGATAGATCATTTAACAGTTTATCCTATGGCTCATCTAACTCTTCTTCCTCTTGACCTTCTCCATCCTCGACTTCCTCATCACTGTGGTTGAGGGTCTCTATAATGTATCTCCGTCGTTGGACCTCCTTTATAGCTACTAAGTCATTCTTCAATGTCCTCATCATCTGGACACATGCTTCAAATGTTTCATGGTCAATAGTGGCCTGTGTGCCTCCGTGCTTCCTTCTACAATGGATATTAACAACTCTCTGAGCCATATCCCTTATCATATGCTCAAATTAACACTCCAATGACTCTACCCAACCAAAAAATGGAGTTTAATTTCTTTTGTCTAATCACAGTTGGACCATTTATGCAGGATAAATTCCTACTATGATACCAACTGATGCAAACAAGGGTCAACCTATGTGGTCGGTTTGCAAATCAAAGAACAAAATTGGACTTTTTTAGGGGGGCGTTTAAAAACTGCCCCCAAAAGTTTTGAGAATTGGAATTTTGGGGGAGGGGGGGGGGGGGGGGGGGGTTTAAAAACCGCCCCCAAAAGTGCAATTTTCAATACTTTTGAGGGGGTATTTTAAGAACTGCGCCCAAAGAAATAAAAAACTTTTTCTTTTTTTGAGGGGTGGGGTGGCTTGGCAAAAATGTCGCAAGCCAAAACCACCCCCAAAAGGGTATTTTGTTGTAGTGATATTGTATTTTATCTTTAGAGAATTCACATTTATTGAATTTAGCGTACAATTTTTGTTCCTCAAAACTTGTAATATTATCTATAGATGTTTATCATGTTCTTCTTTTGTTTTTGAATAAATTAGTATGTCATCGATAAAGACAACTACGAATTTATACAAATACTTACTTAAGACATTGTTCATTAAACACATAAAATATGCTAGAGCATTCGTTGGAGAAAATGGCCTAACTAAAAAACTCATAATTCCTGTAACGTGTTCTAAATGTAGTTTTAAATATATCTTCATCTTTAATTATGAATTAATGATATCCATATCTCAAGTCTTTTTTTGAAAATATTGTTTCTCCGCATATCTATTCGAACATATCATCTATGCAGGGTAATGGATATCTGTTTTTAATTTTCATCTTGTTTAATTGACAATACTCTATACATAAGTGTAAGGTATTGTCTTTCTTTTTAACAAATAAGACAGGTGCTCCCCAAGGGGATACACCTCGTCTTATGTATTTTGTATCTATTAACTCCTGTACTTGTAGTTTTAATTCATTAAGTTCTAAGATATTCATCCGTTAAGGATCCTTTGAATTAAGTACTGCTCCGGGTACTATTTCAATAGTGAAATCCAATTCTCTTTTTGGAGGTAATCCTGGAATCTCTTCCTAGAATACATCTGAAAATTATTTGGTATATCATCAAATTTTAAGTTATCTTCTTTATTCATGTGTTCATCGTTCATTACATGTATAACAAAAGATTTGCAACCTTTACGTACAAAATTTTTCATTTTTGAAGATGAAATATGTCTAACATAAGTTTTTCTAGGTATTCCTTTTACTATAACTGTTTCTCCATTTTTCATCTAAGCATGTAAATGTTTTCTCAAAGCAATTTAAAACTACTCTATGTTTTTCCAGCCAGTCCATGCCTATTAAAACATCATATGATCCTAAAGGTAGTACATTTAATTTCAATTGAGTTTTGAATTGACTCATAATCATTTCACAATATTCAACATAGCTAACTACGTTTCCCTTGGTTCCTATAGCTAACTGAACCAACCAAGATTTTTCAAACTTTTTCAAATGCAAGTTACAACTTTCTGCTATACTAGGTGACACATAACTTAAACTAGCACCTGGGTATATCAAAATAGATATGGGTTTGTTATTTATCATACCTTCTATCTTCACCATAGATATTTGGTGTTCATCCTATCGATTATCCAAAGCTACATTAATCCTGGGCATCTCGTTCACTACGTCACCAACAGTTGCTTCTTCCTGTATTGTATGCATATTTTTCAAATTCCTCTTTCTGTTTGGACATCATTCGCATAATGAGGTCCTTGACATTCCCAAAACTTTATAGGTTCTTTTTTATCGTTATTTTTAACATGATTGTTAGGTATGTCTTTGTTCTTAGCTGCTGTAAAATTCTGATGTGTATTACTTTTAAAGTTTGTTCCTTGGTAAGTATTCTTAGAATAGTTTCAGGAATTATTTCTGAAATTTCTGTTAGACTTAAAACCTTTCCTTCTTTATTCAAAATTAAATGTTCTTTTACCCTTCCAATTAGGTCACCTTCTCTTTTATTATGGCTTTGTTCATAACAATAATTAGCTTTCCTCATTGCTTCCTTAAGGGTTTTTGGATTGTCATATTCAATTATGTCCTTGAAGTTAAAAGGTAAACAACTTAGAAACCGCTGCATCTTAGGATTTTCATCGATGATATAATGTATGTATCGTAATAAACTTAAGAATTTACTACTTAGTTCCTTCATAGACATTAAACCTAGCTTAAGATTGTAAAATTCCTTAACCCTTTCTTCATAATATTGTTCAGACAAAAAATTTCTTTTCAAGTGTTTCTTAAAAGTCCTCCAAGTTACATACTTTTATGTAATTTTTTTCACTCTTTTTATATCCTACCACCATATATCAACTTTTCCAGTTAAGCTATAAATAACCATTCTAGCCTTCATCCTGTTTGAGTAATTATAGATTTGAAATATTTTTCCATCCCGGATAGCCATGCCTCGGCTTCTTCTGCTTTTTCCACCTCACCATTAAACATATGGTGTTTATCTTCTTAAAATATCCTGAAATTTCTTCGTAAGGTTTATATTTTCTCTTTTTAGGACTGATGCTGCTATCACTACTTTCAATGGAATATTTATGTTTCTCTCTGTGTGACCTAAAATTAATTCCTGGGGAGAATTACTTTCATTATCATAGAATTTTAACTTCTTACCTTTACGCTTGTAGGATATAGTTCCAGATTCAGATTCATGTTCTTTTATTTTATCCTTTCCTTTGTTATGTAATTTATCCAACAATATTTGACTTAATTCTTCCTATGCTCTTAGGATTCTTTCATTACCTTCCTTGACATTTTGTAATTCAACTTTTAAGTATTTTACAGTTTGAAGTAATTCAGATGGTTTATTATTTAGTTTCACATATAAATTATTTGGATTATTATGATGTGATCCATCCTCGACAGATGCTTCTACTTCTTCCATTTCCTACAAA
>LPNX010834006.1:41437-53966 GCA_001517045.1 Pseudotsuga menziesii
AAAAAAAAAATATCTCTGTACAAAAACAATTTTCAAAACATAAGTTGGTATTTTGTTTTCATGTTTTTGTATTGAGCATGCCAGTTGAGCCAACTTCAGGCCTAGTGTTTGAAAAATCGCTCTCATGCCACATGTAGCAACTCCATAAATTCCATAAATAAAAAAAAGATTATGGAGGGTTTAGATCAATATACGACCCAACGTGATTTCACAATAGCTTTTAGGAATTAATATAAACTCGACATTCCATTTCCTAAAATGACATATCTTATAAAGAAAATTCTATGAAACTAAACTTAACAACTCAGTTATGACAACTCCAATTATGAAATGTATAACATACTACTGGTATACAAGTTTAGTTGTCTTCAAAAGTCAAAGTGTCATGCCTTCCTTGTCATAATTATAGTTTGTGTGTTTATCTTGTTTTACTGTAAGAACGTATTCATCATGTTTTAATATTCAACTTATAAACCATATTTCGATGCTAGGGTTACACGGGTTTAGCTCCTACTTAGATTATATAAGATAATGCATTATTTAAGATTTTAATTTTGTAGGTGTCTTACAAAGAAGGATTAGCTCCCATCCTTGAAAACCTAAACATCTAATGACCTAAGGTGACAAGCACCAAGGTGACACTAACATGGCAAAAGGGAATATTGAAGAGTTTCAAAATGTGCTTGACCTAGTTTAACATAGTTATACCATGGATTATCATAGCAACAAAAATCGTTCTAAACTATAGCAAAATATCGGTGTCGAAAACATTATACCAGGTGGAGGTAGGTGGAAAGGTTAGAGCACCCATGTATGAAAGGACTTACTGGTTCCTTCCAACTGTAAAATGGTTAAAACCCTAATGAAACACCATAGGGTTTGGTCTTTTGCATACTCTGTTGCGTTGTGGGACTGGTGGGGAGATTGGAAGGATATCTTCCCACACTCTAGCATTATTTCATCCATGGTATTCGACTTCATGCCTCGGCCCTTCACAGAGAAGTTGGGTAAGTTACTCCTTTGTCATTTTGTTCTCCAGGTTTTGTAATGTGATTTAATTTATATTATTTAATGCTTTAACATCTGTAAAATGTTTTTTCAGAAGGAGGTTTTTTTACGGTTGCTTGGCTTGATGGTGTGGGCTCAAGTTGAGGCTACCTGCATTGAAGGGTTCTGGTAAGACTTAAATCCCTGAACCTTGTAGTCCTTCACAGTGTAAAAAAGATATGGAAAAGCTGGAAACAAAGTTTCTTTTCGATTTGGCTTCATTTTGGAGATGCAAGGCTTTACACAGCCCCTCCCCCCTTTTGTTTGATGGTATACACTCTTGTTTTGGAAGATTTATGTGTTGTTTTTAAAATCCTTCGAGATGTAAAGGGGGATTTATACAGAGTTAATATTAAATATCTATTTTGTTTACAGACCACGTGTCTCGCCGAAAGTTGTATCATAGTTGTTTTGTAACTCTTACTGTAAATTTTAACAAAGCTTTTAAGGAAAAATAACCACTGCGATTTCGCTTCTGTTTTGTGTAAAATTTAAAAGCTCTTGGTTCTACTCTATAAATATTAACAGAGCTTTAAAGAAAAATACTCTCTCTATGATTTCGCTTCTAACTTGGTTTTAAGCTTTGGTATTTATTTTGTATATTGTTTAAACTATTTATAACTTGTCGAAACTACTCTGTAAAATGATATTTTGTTATTATTTCTTTGTACAAAATTGTTTTTTTGTTTATTATTCAGTAAATGAGAAGAATGTTTGCTAGGTTATGATTTCTGCATCCAAAATGAAAGGAATGTCATAGTTATGACCCATCTCGTTATAAAATATTTACAACCCTTCTTCGTCGATGCCAAGTTCTAACTTAGATGATTTTGATGTTTGAGCTTCGATGTATGCGTTAGTTATTTAATAGATTACATGGAGTAAATTTAGCCTTACAGGCCTCCAACCTGTGACCTGTATTAAATTTCTTAGTTAGTAATTTATATGGAGTTTGTGCTTTGTTTTTATACTATAAGACCCTATTATAATTTATACGGAGTTTTATTTGGAAATATGATTAGATCGAAACTATCATGTCGTTAATTGTAAGTTTCTACATTGTTTTTCTTTTGTAACCAGAAAGCCTTTCGACTGAAAGAAAGATGATACTGGATGAATATTAAAACAATAAACCTTTCGACTCTGTGAGATTTATACTGGTAAAATAGTATATATATATAGATAGATATATTTTATTTCTACTACTTCGTTATTTAAAAAAAGAATTAACCTTAACTCATTTGGAAAATCGCCGTGTGTATGAAGAATGATACTAAGTAAATAAGAAAATATCAATCCTTTCAAGTGTAAGAGATTGATATAAAGACTCTATTAATATTCATAAGTAAATTTTGAAACCAGATCTATTTTTTTAGTAAGTTTTAATTTTGTGTTTAAGGGATTTAATGTGTTTAACTAAGGCAAACTCTAACTGTAAAAGAAAACTTCGTAATTGTTTTAAAATGAGAAGATATTCTATGCATTCTACTATAAAAAAGTGGTTAAATAGTAAAATCCATTCTCATGTACTTAACTTGTAATTTATAAGAAATAAACTTTCCTATGTATTCCGAAAAACAATAAATAATTCTGGAAACTTTCATTATACATAATTTCTTAGATAAATAAAAAATGAATTAAAGATAATAAAATATTTCAATTATAGTCATCTTTTATCATTGTTGGTCCACAACATAAAACTTTACAATAACTTTTAAAGTAATGCCTTTTCACAAAATAAAATGTTTTTAACTATTCTATGTGGGTTACAAAAAAAAGAAAAAAAATAGAAATAAATAGAAAGAGCCCACTTTACCTCATATATTCCCTAGAATAATAGGACAGGTCATTTTGCATAAATTCCCCAAACCAACAACAAAACCCAATCAAAAAATTCTAAAAAAAAATATGCCCATGAACAATAGCCTAAACAGCCTAAACAAACAGCAGAATAAAATACACATGGGAAAATGACAACCAACAAAAATTGGATCCAAAAACCACAATGTTTGTAGAGGATAGACCCTGATCCAAATCCCAACATGAATCCAAGGGATAGAGACCATAGAACAAAGACAAAAATTGACACTGCAATAAACAAGCATTATATGAAATACCCTGGTCCACATCAAATGCCATTTACTGTGCATGCTCCCATTGCTCAACATCTAATCCGAACCATTGCAACACATTAACGCTCATAGTGAATTCCCACAGGGACATATTACGGTGAGCAATGGATGCCCGCAATGACATTAATACGCATAGGTGGAGGACATGAGATGCTTGCATCCCACATGACATCAGCACATTGTTGCGTCTACTGGCACAGCAACCAATGATGGCGTCACTTCTGCTACAACCAATCCCCAAGCGTCGTCTTTCCTCGCTCCAAAATTTTGGGCCATGCAACATAAGAACATACATTTGCAATATACAAAAAAAATTTCCCTCCATGGAAGTCATGCCGAGTTAATACTGCCAAGAAATCACTATAAGTCCCGTAAAAGAACATAATAATTTGGATTTACCATTTACATTTTGGAAGAAAAAATAATAGTTATATATTTAAAATATAATATACAATACCTTAAAATTATCTCACAGTAACACAACCTGATCTTATTTTTGTATTTAATATTATCATTCAATGATCTGTCCATGTTACTTTCTAATTAACATCATGATTAAAACTAGAAACACCAAGCCTCCTTAATTCAAACCCTTTTAACCATATAATTATATGCCAAGTAGTGTGAATCAAAATTCATAACTATGATTTTAAAGTTACAAGGCTATACAATCTAAAGTATTGTACCTAGACTAAAATTAAACAAAGCATAACTTCAAATTAATTTTTATATATGATTTTCTTTTTTGGCTAGATTTTTTGGTGTCTCTTCCTAACTAGTTCACCCATAAAGAGTTTGAACCCAGGTTATCTTTATAACGATACCCATTCCTTAACCGAATAAGCTAGCAAGATTTTACCAGATAAATAAAACTTATTAAAAAAATAGTCGGTGGGGAATCGATTTTAAGGGCAACCGTTTTCGACAACATTTTCGGATTCAAGACAACAATTACGACGTGGCCGTGGGCACGACGAGACGTTCCAGAATTTGTGGATGAAACGAGCTGTCCACCTATTACGACGTGTACAAATTGCTTTGCTTTTCTGTAACGCTTGAAAACTCTCGGTTAGTGCACGCCTAAACCGCCAGTTAAATGTGTCGTTAACCTCTCATTCTCTTGAAGGGTGACTTCAAATCCTGCACAAGAAATCGGCAATGGGCCTCTCAATCCGTTAATTTCCTCAACTTGAGTACCTTCAAATTTTCGATTTCTATGTTTGAAGTAGAAATCAGATTTGTTCGAATCTTCGATTTCTATGTTTGCAGTAGAAATCAGATTTGTTCTCCACAATTAATGTTCCTTGTGTTCTTTCAACAAAGGCGAACCAAGGATAGTCATTGTGATGGGGACGGGCTCGCCGTCGAGGAATGCCAAAAATCGGGAAAACCTTAGCTAATCCAGCCATTTTGTCGCCTAAATCTTGTGTCTCATTGCAATTTAATGATTTTTTTAAAGATAAGTTATACAACTACAAAGCAATGGATTCAATTATTTGGATTGTTAATACAAGTGCAACAAAAAATTTAACTGTATACGTCACGACGGCATGATAAACGGGAGATTTTAAAATACACTTAGACTAAGTAACGGTGATGAAATTATTTGTAGTTTTTGGCATTCACATGGCTCAATAAAATTTGACAGAAGACAAATATGTCGAGATAGGAGGTAAGGTCGGCGCCTATCGCATCGTGTCGTAAGGATCAGATCCGAATGGATGAGAAATGTGATCAGCTTGAATGGAATCGAGAAGTTCGTTTTCATTTTCTCGGGCAACTTGCGTTCTTGAGCACTATGATTGAGAATACGAGGTGGGTTTCCGTAAGAAATAAATGTTCAAACGTGAAAAAGGCGTTTAAAAAGAACACGTTATATCATAGTCCTCGGGATTTCTCGTGATCCATCCATTACCAGCTAACCATCTATCTATATATTGTACACAAGTTTTGGGGTGACAATGAGAGGTGTGTAGTTCAATATTTTCAAGTTTAAACTCCTTGCATTAACTTTCAAATCGACAAGAAACAAGGATTGCTGATTCAAACAAGGCTCTCTATTGTTGTATCTATTGTGTTTTGATCACAACATATGTTTGCAGGGATGGCTGCCTCCTCACAAGTTTCTCAAAATAAGCGAGGGAGAGATGAATATCTGAATAATGGATTGGCTCCGCCAGAGGCGAAGCGAATAAATAGCGGAATGTTGGGGTATGCCAGTGATGTCATGGCCTTGCTCGACAAGATCGATAATATGGATAACAATGAACAGACAGATGCTGTGAATGAAGTCGGGGACGAAATGATCCAGAAGGGGGTTAAAAATACACTGCAAGATGAAATTGGGTTAAAGGCCCAAACAGATAATGGTTTCGAGTCCACCAACGAAAAACGCAGTTCTGTTCAATCTGATATACGAGAATTCACGAATTACGACGATCTTCTCTCAGATATTGATTTCTTCAAAGACCATATAGCTCCCGATGAATTCGCAATAATCATGCAGAACTATCTCGATGGAGATTCAGTGCCGGATATTGCGTATTCAGAGGCCGTGCATGGCTATGTTGACAGTACGGACGTTTCCTATGGCTTTCTGTGGGAGGATGATATTTCTCTATTAATGAGTGAACATTCAACCATTCCAAATGATTTTCAATCGCCACAACAAGAAGAATTTGGAATTAGTGGAGCCGAATTTCATGACGTTTGGAACTAGGCCAGGCCAGCCATCTTATGACCGCCAATGAGCAATGCTTGTAAATTGCAATGTGTATATTGTATAAACACTTTGTTCAGTTCAGTTAGAAATTAAAATGTTTGTAAATTGCAATGTATTTAGTCTGAAAATAGTTTCCATGGAAGTGTAGATTGATATCATATTAAGAACCGAGATTGCAGCTTTATTCCCAAGCTATATTCCTTAAACCGCAAGAGTTTTCGAGCCGTGTATAAACGTATCACTCATACCCAAGGCAGAACCTTTGTGTTCATTCAGCCGAGCGTTGTGTAATTATTTTTATATTTTTCCCAACCCGTCTAGCAATTTTGAATACATTATGAAAAAACCGTATTTCATAAAATATTGAACTTTTATTTGGTTCTATTTCTGCAAGGTACTGTGAAATCACCATGGATTTTGAACTCTTTAATGGTCGGAGTTTGATGATTACTCTTGGAATACCATTAAAGCAACATTGTAAAGCCTGTCATATCATACGATTTTTTTCCTAGACGTGGTGGACTATATATCATAGGGAGAATCTATTTTAGGATCTTTTTATCTCATCGTGCTCCTCCGTATCGCACTCGCCTGTCGGATACGTTGATGAAAGTTGTATTATACAACAACTATTATTTTGTATCTACGTGGTAACATATATCAATAAACACTACATAATCCACTGAACTAGATTCATTGATGCCGATGTGTGGAGATAAGTATGTACTTTTCTTTAAAAAATTGAAAGGCGGTGTTAATGTTTTGGAAGTATACGCATCAATAAAGCATAGAAAGAGGCGTAATAGTGGTACCGAGTGCTAGCCACCTGGAGTGAGGAATCAATTTCAATGTGCCAACGGCTGGCAACATGCACTGGGGGGTCGGTTCCCGTGTGGTAGCTCAAAGCAATGCGCCTAGAAAGATTAATGATTTAACGAGGCCATGTCAAGCATATAAAAGGGTTTTTATCAAGATACGCCACACTACACACTAGTCATACAAATACTATCGTCAACTCACTAGTACCACTAGCATGTACATGTTGAGTAGGCTTAGACTCTGCCAAGTCTAACAAGGAATCACTATCCTCTCTCTCTTTCCTAGTGGACATTGTTCTCTCTTTGTGATGCAAACAAGGGTCGACCTAGGTGGTCAGTTTGTAAATCAAAGTACACATTGAAAACACAAGTGATCATCAACACAAAGAAACAAAAATGAAAAACGACAAGGACTATGGATTTTATCAATCTCAAAAGAAATGAAATTTACATAGACAAATGGTACTTAGATTTGATGATATCTTACTTAGTAATGCGAGCGTTACATACAATATACATAGTTATGTCTAGTACTGGGAACAACAGCCTCCCTATCAGGAAGTTTCCTATTTATAGCCTTCATTGTTCAGTTAAATCCTCTTCTAGAAGCTCCTCAAGAGTTCCAAGAAGTTCATACCTTCCTAAAGTATCCCCTGCAACTGCTTCATCTCCTTGCGCCACCTAGTCTTCTTCAACTACCACCATAGCTCCTCCTTTATTTCTGCAACTTCTTCTTCTATGGCATTGTAACTTTTAAATCCGTCAATTCAGGTCATATATTGGTCATCGTCCGAATACTCATTTTTCTTCTGATTACTTCTTCCCAAGTCTCTCTCTCATCGGCATATTCTTTTGACTTATTTCTTCCTTTCTGTCTTTCTCTTTGAGACGAGTGTTAGACTTTCCTGACGTCAACTATGAATTCTTGTTGCATTAGGGGTTGTCGCCTGATCCCCTAGTCAGCTCTGGTTAACTTCAACTTTGACTACTTATCAAGTTCCGGGATTCCCTTGCATCATCCTCCTTAGGTTGAAAGAAACCCGACTGCACTGTCAGTCACTTAAGATCCTCTTCGAAAATCCATGTTGCCTCCTCAAATTCCATTCCTTCCCATTGAGCTAGTAATTCCTTTTGTTTGGTACTTCGTCTACGACCAGTGACACAAACCTCCAGGACATCTTTAATCTGATCTTCTGGTTGACTCGACATCTCCTCCCACCAGTCAATAGTAGATTATTCTCCACTAGTTGATCCTTCCTCATACCTGTACAACTCGACAACATTCAGCGTCGATGAAATGTCAAACTCCTCTGGTAGCTCCAATACATAAGCATTGTCCAATATTTTCTTAAGGATTCAACATAGACCATTTTTCTTCAACTTCAATTTATTATACGTTCTCCTACAAAACCTTTCCTTCCTATGATGTGCGTAAACCAAATCACCTTCTCTAAATGAATGAAGTCGTCTCTGTCGGTCTGCTCTGAACTTATATTGTGTGTTTGTCTTTTCTAGTCATCTTCTCTCCTAGTCGTGGACGTCCCTCATGTTCTATGCAAACGATTCAACTTCTACGTTTTTATGCATATTTGTCGGAAACTCTATCAATTTTATTACTCCATGGGGGATTCTTCCTTGTGTTAGATTTTTAACATTAAGCTAGCATAACAATAGGATCTTTAACTAAGATAACAACAAGCACAACAATCAAACATAATAGACAATGAACACAGTGTTTTTCCTCGGGGAAACCATAAATGGAGAAAACCCCGCAACTTCCTCAGAGATAGAATCAGCACCAAAGTAAAACCCAAAATAATAAGTGATCTCCTGACAGTAGTAACCTTCTTTCTATCTAGCCCCAGTGTCTTCTCCTTCCTGAACTATGCGCTACACTTGAGTGTATGTGAGATGTGTCCTAAATAGAGAGTCTGGCTCTCTATTTGTACTTATCCCGACATGACTAAAAACCTACTAGGGCCGACCTCTCTAGGAGAGTCTAATAACCCTAGTGCCCCGAAATTGCAGGGACTTTAACCCTTAGACAATAGGAGGGTTACCCACAATGACTTGACATGACTTGTTTACAATATAGATCCTCTCGATAGGAGCATCGGGGCATGACATGACACAAGTACATCCCAGGATAAACATCGGGTTACAATAGATAAGAAATACAAGTGAATACATTTCGAAGTTACAATTACATCAACACTCCCTCTTAATTGGGAAGGTATTCTCTCAACACAATTTTCATCATTGGTCTTCTTCTCTGGATCATCTCGTCATATGTATCTTCAAGTCATCTTCATCTTTGGATCTGGATCATCATTGGTCATCATCACTGGATCTGGATCATCACTCGATCTGGATCATCATCACTGGATATGGATCATCACTAGATCTGGATCATCACTGCTGGATCATCATGGGTGCTATCTCATGATTCTTCTCGTCACAATAAGTTCTACAGAGCCAGCCCTTTTTCATGCTAGTTGTAGGCCTAGCCTCCATGTAGGTCTTTCTTCAACGCTTATATATGACACCAAGTCAGAATGGCCCGTCCACAACTTACATCTGACCTACTTGTTAGAAAGGCACGCCCAACACTCACATCTGATCATGTAGGAACCAATCCTATAATCACATTAGAAAGGCTCAGCACTCACATTTAGCCATGTGGGAACACATCCTGCAACCATGCTAAAAAGGCTATGCTCTTTCACCCATACAGGAACACATCCTGCAACCATGATGGAAGAGCTCTACACTTACATCCACCCATGCGGGAACACATCCCGCAACCATGATGGAAGGGCTATGCACTTACATCCACCCATGCGGGAACACATCCTGTAACCATGATGAAAGGGCTCTGCACTTACATTCACCCATGTGGGAACACATCTTGCAACCATGATGAAAATGCTTTGCACTTACATCCATCCATGCGGGAACACATCCTGCAAGCATGATGGAAAGGCTCTTAACCCCAGGTTGAGGGTTCCTGGTACCTCACCAGGTAGCTCCATTTCAAGAATGGCAACAGCCCTTATATCTGATCAAGTGGGAACACATCCCTCAATCACATTAGAATGGCCATGCGCTCACATCTGATCATGTAGGAACACATCCTATAGTCATATCAGAATGGCCCTCAGTCCTAGACCAATTATTCCTGGTACCTCACCAGGCAGCTCCATTCCAAGAATGGCAATAGATTTTATATCTGATCATGTAAGAACCAATCCTATAGTCATATCAGAATGGCTCAACACTCATATCTGACATGGAAGGAACCAATCCTCTCACCATGACAGAATGGCTCAGCCCTTACATCTGACCTACTTGTCAGAATGGCTTACGCATTCAACACTCGTATCTGACATGGAAGGAACCAATCCTCTCACCATGACAGCATGGCTCCACCCTTACATATGACCATGGAAGGAACCAATCCTCTCACCATGTTAGAATGGCTATGGGTCTCATCACTTTACCTTGGAGGAAACCTCGATCTGGAGAACACCAAGCTTCTCCCTGAAGTACTCAAACTTCACCCTAGCCAATGGCTTCATCAACACATCAGCAATCTATTCCTCCATCGCAACATACTGGAGCTTTACTGCTCCCTTCTGCACCATATCCCTGATATAGTGATACTTGATCTCGATATGCTTCGACTTGTCATGGAACACTAGATTCTCTAACAAATTCACGCAACTTTGGTTGTCACAATGTATACAAGTAGCATCCAACTGGAGATCAAATAAATTAGACAGTAGCTTCTGTAGCCATACTACCTCACAACTAGCTGAACAAGCTACGACATACTCTACTTCAGTTGTACTAAGTGCCACACAGGATTACTTCCTGCTAAAGCAAGAGATCAGACCAGATCCCATACTGAAGCAACACCCTAAAGTGCTCTTCCTATCAATGGCACTTCCTGCTCAATCTGAATCAACATAATCCTCTAGGTTAATCTTCTGAATTGACCCACAGTTGAGCCCATAATCAACTATACCCCTCAGGTACCTCAGAATATGCTTTGCAGCAATCAAGTGAACATGTCTTGGATATGTCAGGAACTGACTCAAGGTGTTCACAGAAAAGCAAATATCTGGTCTCATGTTCGTCAAGTACATCAAGGACCCAATCATCTAACAATACATCGTACCATCAACTGTCTCTGATGAAGCATCACTCAATAGCTTCAGGTTCGATGCCATAGGTGTGGCCATAGCCTTGCAGTCCATCATCCCAAACCTCTTCAGGATCTCTACACTATATTTCCCTTGTCCCAGGGAAATCCCATCTGCATTCTGCCACACCTCCATGCATAGAAAATAATGCATCATACCCAAGTCCTTCATTTCTAACTTGACAGCAAGCTTTCTCTTCGTATTAGCAATCAACCCATCCATACCTGTTACAAATAGATCATCTACATACAGTAGGAGCATTACTGGGTTCCCATCTTCAACCTTGTAGTAAAGGTTGGAATCTGCTTTACTCTTAGTAAATCCTAAACTAGATAGAAAGCTATCAATTCTGCCGTACCAAGTCCTGGGTGCCTGTTTCAAACCATACAGGGCTTTCTTCAATCTGCATACATGAGACTCTATGTCATGTGTCTCAAAACCGAGTGGTTGCTCCACATACACTTCCTCTTCCACTACACCATTCAAGAAAGCAGTCTTGACATCCATTTGGTGTATCTTCCATTTCATCATTGCAGCCAGAGCAAGTACCAATCTGATGGAAGTGTATCTAGCTACAGGTGCAAAGGTTTCTTCATAGTTTATTCCTTCTTTATGGGAGAAACCACGAGCAACAAATCTTGCCTTATATTTGTCTATGCTACCATCTGCAGCATGCTTGATCTTGTAGATCCATTTGGAAGTTACAACTGACTTTCCTTCTGGTCTTGGGACAACATCCCAAACATCATTCTTCATGATCAATTGAAACTCTTAGATCATAGCATCCTTCCATTCTTTCCGTTCTGTCGCTTCTTCATAATTGGAAGGTTGTTTATCAATGAACTCACATAGTAATGCTACATACCTGGAGCAGGATCTGGTCCTCTTTCTTTCTCTGTGATTCTCTTCTAGAGCCCCATATCTTTCCGCATCTTGCATAACTTCTCGTACCCAAGCAGGTTTCCTCTTGTGAGGATTATTTTCCTAAGGTGGATCTATAGGTCTTTGTGGTTCTTCAAATTCTCGATCTTCTTCTTGAGCTTCTTCATTCATGGTTGTATCATGAATCCTTCGTGCTTCTGCTTCTTCATATTCTTCAGTAGGTTTCTTTCTAGATTTGTTGTAAGCTGTGTCTTCATCAAATGTCACATCCCTACTGATACCATTCTTCTTGAATCCTGGGAAGTATATTCTGTAAGCCTTTGAGTTTTCAGAATATCCCACAAATATACCCTTCTTACCTGAAGGATCTAATTTTGTTCTCTTCTCTCTTGGAATGTGTATATACACAGGACAACCGAATATTCTGAGATGGTTGAATTCTGGTCTCTTGTTGGAGAAGACTTCTTTAGGAGTCTTGTTCTCAAGTACTCTATGTGGAGTACAGTTCTATACATACACCGCTGTTTAGGCAGCTTTCGCCCAGAGATGCATAGGAAAATCTTGATCACGAAGCATTTCTCTTGCAGCTTCCATGATAGTTCTATTCTTCATTTCTACAACCCCATTCTGTTGTGGATTGTAAGGAGTGGACAACTCCCTCTTAATCCCTGAGTCTTTGCATAGCTCTTTGAATTCATTTGAAGTGAATTCTCCGCCATTGTC
>LPNX010834006.1:56204-74149 GCA_001517045.1 Pseudotsuga menziesii
CGAGCTCTCCTGCTCATAATTTAAGTAAAAAAACAGGGATATTTGTCGAAAATACGAACAAAAAAAGTAGTTTTTTTCATTCTTCCTCCAAAATTAATAACTATTNCGAGTACCCACACTGCATACTTTTGGTGGACCCCGCTACCCCAAAAATAAAAAATACTTGAAAAAAATGTGATGATGATGTCATCATCATGTTTTTTCATGTATTTATTGTTTTTGGGGTAGCGGGGTCCATCAAAAGTATGCAGTGTGGGTACTCGTTGGATGCGGAATTAAACTCCACATCCAACGAGCTCTCCTGCTCATAATTTAAGTAAAAAAACAGGGATATTTGTCGAAAATACGAACAAAAAAAGTAGTTTTTTTCATTCTTCCTCCAAAATTAATAACTATTATTTTATTATTTTCCTTAGGAGGCCCATTTTAGACCTCAAATTTCCTCTAATGTCAGGAAAAAATTAGGGTTTTTCTTTTCCAGAGTTCTTTCCAACCATTTGCTTTGAATTTTATCCCTAACTTCGATTTTAGGGAGGAGATCAATCCAGGCTTGAGCTCACTGAAAAATTCCTCTTTTGTGAAAAGCCCTAATTTCTAGGAGTAGTGTTGGGTTCAAAACTGAAAAACCTCAGAATTGGATTATGCTTCGACAGAAAGATGCACCCCAGGGAGGAGAGTTATTCCAACCTTCTTTTGCTGAAAATCTGTGGAGAGAGATCCACAAAGTAGAAAGCCCTAGTTTCCGTAGCTACATAGTGTCTTCTTCTCAGGTTAGCTCTGATACCATGTTAGATTTTTAACATTAAGCTAGCATAACATTAGGATCTCTAACTGAGAGAACAACAAGCACAACAATCAAACACAAGAGATAATGAACACAATTTTTTTCCTCGGGGAAACCATAAATGGAGAAAACCCTGCAACTTCCTCAGAGATAGAATCAACACCAAAGTAAAACCCAAAACAATAAGTGCTCTCCCGAAAACAGTAACCTTCTTTAGATATCTAGCCCCAATGTCTTCTCCTTCCTATTATAGCTCAAAATGACACTTCTCTGCCTGTGACCACTTTCCCATGATGCCGTCGCATGTCGACATTTCCATGATGACACTTCATGAAAGTCAATGTAAGTCACTGAAAAAACACCTATCTTGGAGGACCCATATATTGATTTTTGTAACTCCGTTTGACCTCATTTCTACACTGTTGGAAAGGTATTTTAGTTAGCTAAAACTTTCCAAAAGACACCAAGGTCTGAAAATGCCCAGAAATACCTTAAAAATATGTTTTTTGTGTATTCGCGACTCTCCTTATGTGCAACTCGCGAATCACTCGTGACTCTTGTGTTTTACAAGTCACGAATGCATATATTCGCGGGTTGTTCTTGTGCAAACTCGCGGCTCATTTGCGGGTTGTTCCTCTCCATAGTCGCGAATAGGTTTCTTAACATTTAAACATAAAAACACGCCTTTTCGGATTAGTTTGGGTAGTTATACAACTGACTCCTTCAGTTGTAACTACTTTGTCTTCGCCCCTATCTCTCCTTAGCATATAAATAGAGGTAGGGAGGTCCATGAAAGGGGACTTGGAATTTCTGCATTGTTATGCTGGAGGAATCAGGACTCTCTTTGCCCACACCTTTGCCCTGGAGGTCTTCCCCTTGTGTTGCAGAGCTTGGAGGCTGAGTTCTTTGGAGAAGAGAAACAGCAGAACCAGATCAAGGTTTCGTGAGGTGCCAAACTTGAAGAGAAGGTATACTTGTACTTGTTTTCAAGATTAATAAAGATGTGATGTCCTTCTTCTTCCCAATTCATTTTTCAATGTGTGATTGAATCTCTGTTTATGATCATATTATAATGTTATTTAGATCATTAATTAATGTTTATTTGATTATCATTGTCTTGTATGTGGTCATAATGGTTTGAGAAAGGTATAACTTGTTTTGCAGGTCTCTTGGAGCGAGAGAAGCAAGAAGAGGATTGAAGAGAAAGCTTGGACCAGCCTTCAGTTAGTCAGGTGTGGACCTTTCTCATCTCTGAATCTTGTTTATATATACTTGCTGAACATTGTGCATCTCTCTTTCAACCCTAGTACGTTGATGGCCTCTTAAACCCTAGCCATAGGACACTTTCCTTTACAACACTTCCTCAACTATGCGCTACACTTGAGTGTGTGTGAGATGTGCCCTAAATAGAGAGTCCAACTCTCTATTTATACTAATCCTAACATCACTAAAACCCTACTAGGGTTGACCTCTCTAGGAGAGTGTAATAACCCTGGTGCCCCAGAACTGCGGGACTTTAACCCTTAGACAATAAGAGGGTTACCCACAATGACTTGACATGACTTGTTTAAAATATAGATCCTCCCGATAGGAACATCGGGGCATGACATGACACAAGTACATCCCAGAATAAACATCGTGTTACAATATATAAGAAATACAAGTGAATACCTTCCGAAGTTACAATTACATCAACACCTTGCACTCTTTGAAATGGACTCACTCCCGTCGACTGATTCACCAAAACATTTTCCCAATGCTTGGGTAGCTCCAAGATCAAGCATCTCAACAAATCTACCAGGATTTTGTTCACAACCTCTATTTGTCTATCATTCTGTGAATGATATGCAGAACTAAACTGCAACTTGGTGTCTAGTTTCTTCCACAAGGTCTTCCAAAAATGACAAATGAATTTACTATCCCTGTCTTAACTGATACTCTTCAGCATTCCATTTAGCCTTACAACTACCTTAAAAAATAATACAACAATACTCATGGCATCACTTGTCTTTCGACATAGAATGAAGTCTTCCATCTTCAAAAATATGTCAAATACCACGAATATGGATTCATTGTCTGCAGCATATTCGACAATCCCAATACAAATCCATACTAAGGTGCTCCCATTGAACCATTGGTACTTGCAATGGTGTATATAACCCTCCATTTTCACTTATTCCCTTAGCATGTTGGCATACCCTACACTATTGAACCCAGAGTCTACATAGCCATTGGTAGTCCTTGTAATGGACCTATATGGGTCCTTAATTCATACTTTAATAAACTAGTAGTTTTCTTGTTTATAAATTTATTTGCTTCATCTAAACTAAAATAAAATCTAGGTTCTCAAGAATATGCTATGGTATTTTAATTTACAATTTGCAATTTTTACAGTTTTCAAATTTTCATTTCTTACACCATCATATCTCAATAATTTCACATATATATAAATTTATAGCTTACAATATTTCATACTACCAAGTTGAAATGCATCAAGTAATAACTGGAAACTACTTATATAACACAAAATACCTAGGCGATAGTCGTTTGTACAAGAATCCTTGTCCTGTAGGATAGTAGTTTGTCCAAGAAATCTTGCCTTGTAGTTCATAGTTGTAAATCCTTAGGAACCTCAAAAAATCATTTTTCCACCCTACCAATTAGGAAAGTATCATCGAATTCCTACCTCCAAAGACTGTGTTCTTGGATCCCCGATCACAAAACCTGAGTACAGTCCAATCGGTTCAAACAATTCAATTATTTCCCCTTCGAACAAAAAAACAAGTCTCCTATACAATGTTTTCTCCAAACTTTCCTCTTCCTTCCTATATATCCCCCTTTGTCGACTATTCTTCTCCCCAACTTTAATACCCTTATCCCCATATTTATTATTTCAATTTCACTCTCAGCCACTATGTCAGGTTCTATCCACTTGGATTCGAGTAGATATTAACCAGTCAATTACTTTTTTAAACTAAAGTTACACCGTCAATATAAAAATTGAAATAATTATATTTCAATAATGTAATTGATGATGATGATGATGATGATGATGGTTAACGTCCACTGAGACCAAACTTTAGTCTATTGGACATAAAGAACTGAATTAATTAGTTTGTTTTAAAATTGTATTCCTATGCTCAAAGAGCTTGGAGAGAAGTGTCTCGGGCTCACTATAATTTGCATGTTAAAATCCTAAGAAGGTCGGTATTGCAACAAAGATTATGAAACTGAGATCTAATGTGGGTGTACATAGGGCACTCTAAGAGGAAGTGATTTTCATCTTCAATATTCCTATTCTCATAGAGATGGCAGATCCTTTCCATCCATGGTGTTTTAAGAGTTGTCCAATGACCTGTTTCACTATGGAGCTCATGGGAGTTTGTTCTTATCTCAGCTATATTATTTTTTTTCTTAGAACTGGTTAAAACAGAGAGATACTTTTGATCTTCTAGAGTAGGGTTGATGACCTCCTTATAATATCTTAATTTTATTTTAGCCTCTAAATCTTTCTCACGCCACAATTTCTCTTTAAACTTAGAAGTAAAAATATTTTTAATATTATTAATATTTTGCAATGCAATATTTTCGTCAATCTCCCAGTGGTTTAACTATGCCCTGGTATCTTTATACCAACCTCACTTGATCCTTAGGTGGTTTTGGTTAGAATTCAAAGCTAGCTTAGAAAGTCACATATATAATTTCATTTTAAATCCGCTTTAGTTAATTAAATAACTATTATTTATTTAAATGTTCCCATATGCAATAGTCAACCAATAATTAGAATTAAACACCATTCATTAATTAATTGTTATTCTTTTAAAATCCCATCACCTTTTAGTGCCTTATTATCACATTCGACACAACCAAATAATTTCAATTAAACTTTAATTATTATTTATTTATTAATCAACTAATATTCTTTTATAATTCAATTAGCAATTACTTATTACTTATCAAACCTTTGTTGCAATTCGAATGAATTTAACAATATGAACAATGATTAACATTATTAAGACTGGTTATCACTTATTTAACATTTGTTAACCAAGTTAATCATTTCCTTATTAACACTAATTAATATTCTTAATACACAATTAATATTAATAGATCAAATCAATAATAATATGTAAAGATATTATTACACAATTATCATTGACAAACTAAGATATTGAACTAATTAAGATCAATAATAGTTATTTATCATTTAGTAACCAAGCACTTTAATCGACAGTTAAGTTAATAACAATTAATATTATCATTATTTATTATTATTAATGTTATCGACCATAAATAATAATAACCGTAATCACAATTAATTAACCATTCATTTATAGCCTTGGCGTAACAATATAATTTCCTAACTAAGATAGGTAATAGTATTTATAAGGTGATCATTCACAACCATATACATGCAAGCCATTTTTTATTGTGTATTAAACAATTTATACAACATATGTAAACGGTCTATCTAAGCGTAGCTAATGCTTACATACCTTGTGTAGGTATACGTTTAGTAATCAACCACACATCACACATAATAACACAAGTTACTATCTGTCGACGCATATTTATACATGAATTCGCAATGTCTGTCCACTAACTGATATCATAATAACCTACAACACCAACACAATATACTGAGATACAACAAAAGAATCAAGCAAAGGTTTCGACACACAGTTAATTAGGTTCCCCTCTAAAACTTTCATGACATTCTATTTTCCTACTTTGTTCTATCTAATTCACAACTAACTTCCACATCCTATCCTTCCTCAGCTGGACTACACTAGAGCGTCAACTATATGACCTAATTCTAGTTAGAACCCATAAGCGTAAGTGTTGACTGGATCGACCAAGATTCCCCAGCAGGAAACCACTGGTCATCATCACACAGCTTGAAGAGCATGTCGTAGCACAGAACTCCCATGACTCTAGGTTTCGAGGGATAAATGGTGGGTAATGCCTTCACCCCCACCTTGGAACAAGGGACTATGTCTACATTGACATAGTTACTGCGTTGCGAGTGTGTACTCAAGTTTTGTCATCGAATAACCAATTTGGGTGGTTGAGTTTCCTGAAACCCCACACCATCCTGCACATCATAATAATAAAAATAATAATAAATAAAATAATGAGTGATTTTCATAACATATATTTTGGAAATCATAGCGTCGAGGTACTTCCACTTGGTAGGGCTCAACTATCCTTAAGCTCTTCTAAACCTATCGGTTAGTATCGTAACAAAATTTCATGCAATCATCAACATATACATACACATTTTGTTAATACTAACAACAATATAATCATTTGTACCATGCATCTGACATCATAGTCATTTACTTGAAACATAATTTTAAATTGTTTTTTTGTAAGTAAGAGAGCAAGGCTTTATATTAATATCAAAAGACAAATTACAATGAGAGAGATTTTCACTTGATCAAATCACCACTTTCAAGTCATCGAATCTACTATTTCTGATAGTTCTGATAAAAAACCAAAATTAGCTACATAGATAGAGAATCTATACAATAAAGGTTCGAAATTCCTCCAACGGGGTTGTCTAAAACCATCTATTACTATCATACCTAAAGCCACCACAAGCTAGGATAAAAAACCTATCACACCTAAACCACCAAAAAGGAAATACTGACATTTTCTCACTGGGGGATCAAATATAGGACCATCACAGACCATCAAAGAAGAATATATGAGAGATCACGCATACGAGCATGGCTCGAGTTAACCACACCTGAATTTTGAGCATCCATTGGAGGGGGTAATTCCAGAACCTAGGAGCCTCTACGTGTAATGAGGAATTCAACTTTTGAGTTCAAACATTGAATTTCCTTTGAAATGGATGCCCTCCATTGAGCTTGGTGCATGTCCTATGAGGCCTCTCCATTTTTATCCCAAGTCGACCTCCCCACGAGGTTTTTCATGACCGAGAAGAGAGCGATCATTTTATTGTAGAGACTCACCCTACCCACAGTGTGGCCTGGGTCAAGGATCCATTCCTCGGCCTTGTGACATTATGCATGCAACTTCTCATGGTCAAGTTCCTACAATAATTGCTTTTCAGTCTCAGTAATGCATTGTTGAATATCCTGTGGGAGTTCTAACTCAAACATCCTTGATTCCCACAGAGTCTTTTGTTGATCTCTAATGGCTTTCCCTGAGCCTTCCTCTTGGGTTAGAAGGCGCTTCCCTTGACATTTCCTACATTCCATGGAGATATCACCTTGCCAACACAAAACCCCTCGCTTCATTACGTGAATAGCAGGAGGGAACCAGTTCGATCTACATATGGAATTCCTCCTACAACCTTTGACACTCCTAAATGGTTTCCTTCTCGGGATCATCATGACCACAAACCTAATCATGATACTTCTCATCTGATCCGTAGTCCTAAAAAGGATATTACCATACCAGCATTAAAAATTCCTTTTTCCACCTTTCATGTTTGCATGTACTTTGAATCGTCAGTTGGAGAGGTTCTTAATGACAATTTGAAGGTGTATTAAGTTACTCGTGTCCGTCACATGGCTCACCTATATAAACAGCCTCCCATCTATATGCTCGGAGTGCCTCAGGACATTTGTAGTGTCTTGTCCACCTTGTTCCATGAGTGCCTCGCATGTCATGGGTCATGAGAACCATACATATGTCTCATTTCATCTTACTAGTAATCATGTCCCACTCCTTCTCCTTAAAATCCTGGAGGGTCTACACTCATAGGTTTTCCAACATGTCAGCTACCTTGTTACCCTGACATCAGACGTGGAGGAATCAAATAGCTAGCCCTCCATGTAGGAATCCCTAGAGAGTTTCCAATATTCCTTCCAAGCGCCATGACTGCTCCACCTTAGCACTCTGGGATCCATTCAAAAGTTTCATGGCTAGGTTGATAATCAATTGAGAGCCCTTCTATGATTAAAGGGGTCGATTTGTTATCCATAACCATTTCCAAGCCCTCCAACAAACCTTCCACTTATGCCATGTGGTTTGTTTCCCAGCAAAGAAAAACATACTTGCAACCTATCATTTTACCTCTAACATCATGAATGATGCAGCCATAACCCGTCAGACTCAGGTTCTCTCTCAAATCCCCATCGAAGTTGAGTTTGAAGAAACCCTCTAGATGAGGAAGTCATTTTTCTACACTTCTAGGAGTCCTGGTTAGGTTTAGTCTTCTTAGCTCTTCTTAAGGCATGGGATCAGACAGACACTAGGCCTGCATAATGGAATCCTCTCTCTTCGTGGTTTCCTAGTCTGCGCTTTCCCAAACCTCTGAGCGAACAGTCTCTGTCATTTTTCTCATGATGTAGCCCAAAACCTTGCTTTCAGGTTGGTCTTTCCCCTAGAAGGTTCTTGAGGTCCTCTTCTTCTATAGTTCCTGTAGAATAAAATGGGGAATAATTTCACATAATCGGTTGAGGATTTGATTTTCAAAGGGTTTTCTAGACCATTCAAACATTGTAGCAGTCGGGATTTTCCTAACCCAACCAGAACAATGAAATATATCCGCTCGAGAATCCCATATGGAAGACGCAAAATTAGAGGTATCAAGGAGGTGCTCAGTAGTTTCATCTGTTAGATCGCAAAGGCAGCATAGGTACGGGCCTGCCATCCCCCTTTTTTTTCTCCTGTCATAATTCTATTTTTTAACACAATCTAGTAGAATATAGTTATCTTGGGCCATAGCTTCTTTTTCCATAGTTTTCCCCGTTTTTGGTCTTCTGTGTTATTGTTTTCCCCCTTCATGATATTGTAAGTTTCCTTCAAAGTGAAAGAACCTTTCTGTGAATATCACCATCGAAGTTTATCCTCACCCTCATGCCATACTATGCACTTGTTGTCAAGGCCTTCTTCTAGACAGTTGTAATATGCTGAATTTTGACCTAACACTTATTGGCATAAGTCCCATTGATTATGATGTTACTTTGATATTTTATTTTGGTATATTGGGTCTAGAACCCCACTACATATGAACATGATGATGTTTTTGATATATTGGGTGTAATCCAATTACATATGTTTTATGTATGATTTTATGTGTTGGGCATGGACCCTGAAGCACATGATCGATGAGATATTTTGTGTTGAGTGAGGAGCTCTAGAACACATGAGTATTTAAATGTTTGTGTTGAGCAAGAAGCTCTGGAGCACATGAGTATTTACTTTTGTGTTGAGAGAGAATCTCTAGAACACATGAGTTATGAAAACCTTTGTGTTGAGCATGAATCTCTGAAGCACATGAAAAGATAAATTGGAAGTGTTGGGCATAAGCCCTAGAGCCTTCCAAGTTGATGTTGACCATAAGCTCTAGAACATTAGATCCTTGGCCATTGTATCCCTAGGTTTATCCTACAAGTACATCCTATCATTAGTGTTGAGCAAGGAGCTCTAGAATTGTACTAAATTTGTAACTACATTTTTTTAGCATTGAGTATGGGCTATGGATAATCTCTAGGAGTTACTCAAAAGAATTAAATATGTCAAGTGAAAATGACTAGAATAAAACATTGATCTCATCTAACTTATTTCTAAGTGATAAAATGAAATTTCGAATTTATGTATCTCATCAAGTACTAAAGAACTAGAATGTTATATCATGGAATCCAACATGCAAGGATGTTTAGAGTTGCCTAGCTTTGTAGACCTAACCACCTACCTGATGACCTTAATGAAGAAAGTGTCATAAGTTTAGGGATAATGTTATATGATACCTAAAGACAAATGTTAACAAATGATATATATAAGTATATATTTTATACATGATATGTATAAAGAGCAATCATAGTAATAATATTAATAACTATAAGAAGTAAGGAAAGCCTCCATCTATTATTATTATTACTAAAAGAGAATTAAATATTAAAATACCTACAAGAGTCCAAATAGGAACTAGTTAAAAGTTCCTAAGTTAAATATTAAAAGTGCATCAATTAAATAAAAGGGTTAAATCAAGAAATCAAATGATTCTTGTTTTAAATTCCCCTTTAACTGAAAAGTCTGCCATGAAAACCCAATCCAAAGAGAGGCTTGGGGATCTTGCATCCTTTTGGATTCCATATTCTGCCTGATTTTCTCAAGATAGTTCTTGGAGAAGCTCGTTCGAAGAGGAAAAAGGAGAATTGATTCAAAAATTGATATCCTAGTTAGGGAAGCCTTACATTAGGAGCTCTAAGCTACTTGCATGTTGGAACCAGCTCGGGGGGATCCGGATTCAAACTAGGAATGGTTCTGGGTCATGGTTGGGTGGAACATGGTAGTTCCCAAGTGATTTGGTTATATATACAGAGGTCAGATATGTCTGTGAATTTGTTAATACTGGGTATTTGAGTGTGTAGGTTTTAGCTATTAAAATAGCTTCATCTTGCAGGTACGAGGTTCTTGATTTTTCCCTTGTAAACAGCACAAGTTTTACTATTTGAAATAGATTAAATTAGGAATGATTATATAAGTATCTATCTCCTATAAACTAGGTTATCATTTCTGCAATTCTTTTTATGGCTATTAGGGTAAAGGATTCATTGTCTAGTTCATTTCTGGAATTCATTGCCTAACCAAGTATTTAAGGATTTTGTTTTCTAGTTTAATTCTGCAATTCATTTCCAGTTTCATAATTTAAGGGTTTATATTTTATTTCTAATTCCTTTTCTGCAATTGATTTCCTGTCTAAAATATTGAAGGGTTTTTTTTTTCAAATTCATTTTTGCATTTTATTTCCTATCTTTACATTTATTTCCAAGACCTAGAACAAATCAAAACAGAGTATATATATATATATATATTATCTCTGCTAGCAGATTTCATATTGCCAGCAGGCTTATGTTAAATAGAAATAGGCTTAAACTATCATCCATAATGTTAATTACAGATAAACCCAACTATTATCTATAGCATTAATCTAAGCTCTAAGTAAAATATTGTAAACCGATTTATAAACAATATATTTCCACTTTATAAACAAAAGAAATTCCAAGCTAAAAAACATTGAGACCTATGATGGTCTGTAGGTACATCATATATAATCAATATTATAAACAAATCATTCTCATCCTTATAAGTAAACAATAAATTAAATATACAGTTAAGCTATCAAAGACCTCTAAGGTCTCTGAGCACCATTGTCACATTCATGATAACCAAACTATACACTTAAAACATAAATTACATATATCCAAAACTTATATCATAAGAGAGATTTCCACATAATAATTCAACCATGAAACTAATCACAAAGCTAATTAAATATATCATATGAATAAAATGAGGTCACAAGATCAAATCCTGTGGGAATTTATGCCCAACCAAGTTATTTACACATATCCTTTTAAGCCATTGTAGCCATGATCGAATCCTGCTAAGCTCACGATTTTCCCAAATCCCAAAACATAACCACATCGAATCCTGTAGGATTTGTTAAACAACCTTACAAAATGCTGTTCAAATTTTTATAAATTCTACACGAACTATTCTATTAAAATATACAGGCTGTAAAACATTTCTTACCATGGCTTCTTACAGTAATTAAACCCTCGGGTTGTTTTTACACGATGTAACCATTTTCTTGGATCATGTCCATTTCTATACAAAACCTGTAAACCCTTAACATAATTCAAGATAAACCCTGTCTACTCTAAGGTTAGCCATGACACCCATTGCATAAAATCAAACCCCACTTTTATTTCCATTGCCAAATAAACATCTCGAACAACATTAATCAACGCAGTCACATACGCTACATGGTATGAGTGCCATTGCCAAGTAATGAAATAGCTCTCAAAGCCAAGCAACGTTGTGGCATATCAAATAAAGAATGAACACGAATTTACCAGAATTACTAATTAAAAAACATAACCATGATTTGCACAAAGTAAGATAACGTTGTACAAAATAGCCACTGTAAATTAAAATAAAAATTTACATAGTCATATATCCAAGGCCATACACCATTGCAAACAATGGTGTTGTCACCACTTTTACCAAAACCACAAACATATTAACAAAACACAGAGTCTGTATTATCCACCATAGCCAACGATATTGATAGAGTATTCATTTACAAAAATGAAATACAACAGTCTTGGCTCGAATGCGCTCAACCCAACAAGAAACCCCAAGCTATAAATGGACCTCCAGATGCTTATAATAAAATACACACGGTCCATTTTCGATTCGCAACCATTAAAACCCAAACCAAGAATTCATCCAACAACGAGCTTCACACTTTGTCACAACACCCACACACAAAGAGGAACTAAGTTTTCAACTTGTTAAAGAAGGGCTTACCCATAAAGGGTAACGCATTGACCACCCTAGAGACCCACGACCCACGCCGTAAGAAACCCACAACCTGCAACAAACCAGATCGCAGATGAGAAGTATGCTGAAACCCAAAACTGAAACAACTAAACNTGACCCCCCTAGAGACCCACGACCCACGCCGTAAGAAACCCACAACCTGCAACAAACCAGATCGCAGATGAGAAGTATGCTGAAACCCAAAACTGAAACAACTAAACAAGAGCTGCAAAACTAGATCGGAAGGCATACCTTCCAAGAACCAACAAGATCCAAACTTCATGCCATAGTGCGGACCAGAGACAGAGCTCACATAGAAAAGTCACAAATGAACCAAACCTTTGCGCTAGTTCAATCTTTGGGCTTGAGACCCCCATTTCACAAGGCTCATTAAAATCGCCACCCTAGCTTCCATTACATAAAATAAAAACCCAAAGACTATAGTTTATGCCACACCAAATCTCTTTGCAACAATTAACCACCATGCAATACATAAATCCCAATGTTGCTAACATAGACTTAGGACAAGCCATAATTCGTGGCATGAGTATTATGCCATGAATGGCTTACTTTATACCTTTGACTTTATATACAAGGACCATAATGAAAATAGGGATACATTAAAATATGTTAAGCCCTATACCATACAATATAAATCATGTTAAATATTAAAGTGCATGTATAATTAAATCAAGTTCATAAGACCATAAGCAATAATGATAACCAGTGCAAACATAAGAATAAAAACACCCAAACTTGCGTAATCAGTGGTGCTAATGACTGTAATAATGATCACTAAGATAGGACTATAAGTCTGTACATCATCCAAGCTGTGCGATAGTGAAGCATAGACAACATGCCTTTATGTCACCATTATAGTTAGTTTTCCGTCGTCAAGTGCACCTATATGCAACAAGGAAGGAAATGAATTAGTTCAATAAGAACTAAGTAATCGTGTAGTGACAAGTAAAAATAGTTACCTTTCAGGTGTTTTTACAAGGGAAAAAAGTCCCACCACTCCACCCCTTGACAATACAGCTTAAGTCAGAATTATTCATAAATAGTAATCAAACCTTAGAACCAATGAGTAAGAAATTGACCGTACATACATACATGTAAATACAAAACCATCGAACTCAGATATTAAGCAACATAACGACAACATAGCATTACACTAATAACCACATCGGGGAAAACATCTAGAAGAAAGCAAGAACAACTTACGGCAATACAGTGTAGTAAAACAAAGTACAATACATTCTGCATAAGTTAATATAATGTCCAGTTAAGGTAGTATTTGACTAGCCTAATAAATTTTTTTTCAAATTTTGAGGACATTACAATGGTCCACTTCCTCCACTGGGCCTAAGTGTTCACACCAGTCCCTTGCATCCCATAATTAGAAAGGTTGATTGGCCTCCATATTTCCCCATATATCCCAAACCTTAATAATACTGTGGGAGATGCATTCCTCCTGGATGTGTTGAAACTCTCTCCCACAACCCAACGAAGGAAACTATTGCGAAGAATCCTCCCAAATCCTGGCCATTTGGGAATTCCTAATCTTCGATAAAGCATGATCATGTACTAGCGTAATCCCTTGCGAAGTCATTCACTAAATGTGGGAGCCCATGATGTCTTCAAAGAATCTTATGAGGTCTTGTTTATCCCATATTTATGCATATTTAAAGTGCCATAGTTTATCCCAAGGCTCCTGAGAATGGGAGATCCATATCCACTAAATATTGTCCCTTCTTACCTCAATAGATTTCTCGGGGTCTCTGATACAAAGACCGCCCTGGTTTTTGGAGAACAGACTGTTTCCCATTTTACCAAACCCCACTTTTGGTGTTCCTAGGATCGTTCCATAAAAATTTCTGTTGCAAAATCTTGATATCCATTAGGATGGATTTAGGGGCCATCATCATAGGGAAAAGGTATGTCAGAATGGCCTGAAGGACAAATTTTACCAGCACTAGGAAACTTTCCAAATTTAGAGGCCTTAGGGTCCAATTTGTTAGACGCTTTTTCATATTGTCCAGGAGGTCTGTCTAGGAACCCTTCTTGGCCATTGAACTTATTAGAGGGGTCCCTAGATATTTGGATGGAAGGAAGCTCTCCTTAAACCCCATGATCTGACAAATATTCCTTCTAGTAATCCTATGTGTGTTAAAAAAGTAGGCTTGGTATTTTTGTTCATTGATCTCTAAGCTCGAAGCTTTGCCAAAGTCTTCCAAACATTGTTTGAACTACCTAGCTTATTGGATAGAGGGATGTCCCATCAACATGGTGTCATTAAGAAACTGCTGATTTGTTTGGTTTCCTTCCCGTGGGTGTAGGACCGACCCTTTGATTTCATTATTGTCTCTTAAAGCCGCAATTGATCTACCTAAACCTTCAGCCATGAGAATGAACAAAAGTGGGGATAGGTGGTTACCCTGTCTTAGACCTCTCAAGGGATTAATGATCCCTAGAGGCACACCATTCAGGAGAATAGGGGAAAAAAAAGAAACCAAATTCATATTCCTGTTAATCCACTCAATCCTAAATCCAAAGGATTCTAGCATTTTGTGGATGAACTGCCAATTATGTTTGTCATTGGATTTAACAATATCTAGTTTCACCATCATACCTAGAAGGTTCCTGACTTTGATGGATTGCATCATTTCATGGAACATAATAATTCCATCAGTTATCTCCCTACCTTCAATAAATCCTGACTTCTCGGGCCCCTCTAGACTCATCAAGAGGGGTTTCTTGCAGTGCTCTATTACCTTTTTAACAATTTTATCGATGACAAGTTGAAGCAGAAATTTGAACACTTACAGAGGGAGATGAAGACTGTTGAAGCTGAATTGCAGGCCCTACATGAAGAGAGACATGCTCAGAAGACTACACAAGAACACCTTGAGCAAGTGCAAGTAGAAGATCAAGAGTTGAAGAAGGAGAAGGAGCAGTTACTGGCAAAGGTGGAGGAGCTAGAAGAGCAGCAGAAGGTCATCTTGACAGCTAATGATATGCACTCCCAAGACCTGAGAAAGGAACATCAGGAACATATCTCTTCATTGCTCCAGCCATTCAAAGAACATATCTTGGACCAGAAAGCTAGAATGCTCCAGCTACAGATTGCTCTAGAGGAGGAAAGGTGTAAGGTCCTTCAGATTGACAGCCGGTTAGGGGAAATCATGGAGACCTCCTCCTACTTTGTCGACAGATCCCAAGATTTTCTTGAAGTTTTGAATGCCAAAATGGCAAGGCTAGAGAACAATGCAGAGACTCTAGCAGAGCTACCAGCCAAAGACCATCAAGCCCTAAAAAGAGATCATGACCTAGTAGAGTTCGCTGTCAGCACCACGTAAGAATTCAAGAAGACCGTCAAAAGGACACAGGGAGCATGCTCAGAATACTTCAGGAGGCTCCTTAATACATTCAACCGGTGTCAGACAGATGCTGAACATAAGCTTGATGAGTTCCCAGACCATGAAACCTTCATAGAATTATTGCAGAGTAGATATCAGGATGCAGAGGCCAGGACACAACAGATCAAGGCCATTGATGACCTAGTTTTGAAGAATGAAGTGGACCGCCCAGTCATTAGAGTACAATTTTTGGAAGATTAGCTTCGTTAGAGCCTAGCAAGGATCGAAGCTATCAAGAATCAGGCCGAGAAATTTGAGATAAATATTCAGTTTTTGGAGCCCAACACTTTTGAAGGCATCGCTAGTGAAGCTGCAGCATGGAAGAAGTTCCTAGAAAGCCAAGTGGGGCCCTCTTCATAAGGCATGGGTCACCTTTGTATTTTGTAATATTTTGAAAAGATGTTTGAAAAAGTAAAACGTTGGGGAAAATGAAAGGTTGGGAAGCCCAAAGGCTACTTTGGGCAGCCCAACCATTCCACTCTTTTTGTATAAATGTAATAGACTAAGAAGAACAAAGGGATTTTTCCCCAGTAAGACTGGAGGACATATTGTAAGAAGAACTATTTCCTTTTGCAATAAAAAATTACAGTTTTCCTGTTGGAGAAAGAGATGTGAAATTTCCTAATGTTATGCAATGGATGGCGGAAAGATGGACTACTTTATTTTTTAGCTTGTGTCCATGAATCGTGAGATCATTCTAACTTTATGACCTATGTCTTGTTGAATGATTTCTAATTTATTTTGTGGAAAGTTCACCAAGAGTAATGTATGTTGCTTATATAACAATTAGCTATCTGATTGTTGGATTATCTTTAAATCTTTCATGTGTTGTAGATAAGAATATCAGCTACCTGTAATTTCTGTTTATAATGCATGAATAATCCACATTACTCATAAATAAATCATATTCTGGATCCCCGGGGATAGGTACATAGATAGTTAGTTAGATGGATAGTATTTTGTGTCTTTCTTGCATATGTGATGTAGACTCTTGTGAGCCTAAGACGAGAGGTAAGAACCTGCGCATCACATTGTGACGCTCCCCACATCCTCATCACCCTGCATTGTTAGTTAGGCATTTGCATTTCATGCATTAAGTCAAAAAACTACAAAAACTCAGTGGACCGGGCCGCAACCGGTAAAACCTTTTGTTTTATTACTTTGACCTACGGTGGCCGGACCGCAAACTGGACGGATTCCCTATACCATACAGTCAATGGGCTAGTTGGGAACATTGATTGGGGAGAATCCTTTACTGTTGTCGCCTGCGAATTTCCAGGCCCCAACACCTCCACACATCCATCTTAACCAATATCCAAAAATGATGGAAGAATTTCACTATGAAACCATCCGCACCTAGGTTATTCCCTTCTTTCATCTGGAAAACCACTTCTGCCACCTCATTGAGAGTTATTGGTTTCATCAAAAGTTCATTTTGATCATTTTAAACCAAGGGAGGGATGAATCATGTTATTTTATCAATATCTTCTTTCCTATCCTTCCTTGGATCACTCATAATTTATGAGAAGTGATGATTCAGAGTGGCTTCAACTTCGTCTCTGGACTCCACCCGTTCTTGCCTTGCATTATTGAGTGCAAGAATATTATTTTGAATTCAATTTTGGATTACCGAGTGGTGAAATAATTTTGTGTTTCTCTATCCTTCCTTTATCCATCGATTCTGGGATTTCTGACACCCTAGAAGTTCTTCATGTTTTTCCCTATCCTCTGTCTTAGAGAAGACGATAATTTCCTCCATTTTTAATCGAAATATCCATCATTTGTCCTAATGGATTAGACCTCTTGAGGGAGGCTCTCACGGGGTCTTCACTTAGTGAAACCATGCCATAGCACGTTCGTTCGTGGCATATGAAACAATACCCCTATTTTCAAAAAATATTGGAAAATACCTCCCAAAATCATTTTTTTTAACCCCCTCCCAATATGCCTTGCCAATTTTAAAAAACCCCTATTTTCCCTATATATTGCATGTATCCATTTTTTCATTTACATTTTTTATACCCCTTTATATTTCTACCTAAGGAAAGAAAAAAACTAAACACAAGAAAGGGTGACACTTGAAAGGCGCCCTTAGGCAAATCACTTTATTAGGAATTAAAATGTATCACATGATGTCAAAACAAATAAGAGAGGGTTTATTTGTACCAATCTCAAACAGTAGTGTGTTTTCCCCAAGAAGGGTTCAAAAATGAAACTTACACCATTTATAACTACTTCTTTCCATCACAGACTTTTTATCCAAGCACCATTTTGGTATCTAGGAGATTGTACAACTTCAGAAAAAAAATTGATTTGGAATCTTCAATGCATACTGTTAATCTTTTTAAATTAAAAACAATATGAATTTAACAAGAGGAATGGACGAGTCGAGCTGGCATCCATTTATCCAATGAACTTGTGAGCATTTAAAG